>JADRCH010000077.1:1125137-1355879 GCA_019843965.1 Rhynchomys soricoides | reverse complement strand
AGAAGAAGAAGAAGAAGAAGAAGAAGAAGAAGAAGAAGAAGAAGAAGGCGGCAAAGAAGAAGGCGAAGAAGAAGAAGCCAGAATTATACGATGGGAGAAAAAGTATCCCCAACAAATGATGCTGATCTAACTGGATGTCTGCATGGAGAAGAATGCAAATAGATTCATACTTATCACCCTTCACAAAACTCAAGTCCAAGTGAATCAAAGACCCCCAACATAAAACCAGATACACCAAACCTGATAGAAGAGAAAGTGGGGAATAGCTTTGAATTCATTGGCCCAGGAGAAAACTTCTTGAACAGAACATCAATAAAGTAAAACACTAAGATCAACAATTAATAAGTGGGACCTCTTAAAACTGAAAATCTTCTGTAAGGCAAAAGACACTGTCAATAGGACAAAATGACAGCCTCCAGATCAGGAAAAGATTTTCACCAACTCCAAATCTGACAGAGGGCTAATACGTAAAATACATAAAGAACTCAAGAAAGTAAACATCAACAAACAGAAAATTCTCAATAGAGGAATCTCAAATGGCCAAAAACAGTTCAGGAAATGTTCAACATCCTCAGCCATCAGCAAATCAAAACAACTCTAAGATTTCATCTTATACCCAACAGAATAGCTAAGATCAATATCAGAAGTGAGAGCTTGAAACTTTATTTTCTTAAATCGTATTTTTTAATGATGGTTTTTACAAGCTTTAACCTCCCTTTTAGCCCACCACACACCATAGGTAGTGGGAAAGAAAGGATACAGGGAATTGGCCCTGTTTAGAAAGGTTCCTTGGAGCAACTCCCATCAGTGTTGTCTGGAAATCAGCAGTTCAGTTCACAGGTTAGCAGGCAGCAACAGCTCAATCCACTTGCAAACTCCTCACGGGTATACCAACAGTCCGGTTCGGTAGAGTTGGGATAGCAAACATGAATCAGCAATAATGGCATGATCTAGCAGAGACAGCCAGGCCTTAGCCTTGGCTTGAGTCAGCAGGAGGGACCAACAGGAACACCAGGAGATATTCTCGGCTGTGATTCTCTCAGCAAAGCAAAGATCAGTGAAGCCTCGAGATCCACAAGTGTTGCACAGCTAGCTGTACCAGCAAGTCAAGCTGTGTCTCCATCGCTCCATGGAGTCCTATTTATACTCTCCAAACATCATGAGTCCTCCACGTGCCTTGCCTCAGCATGGATCTTGCCTCAGTATGTCCATCCAACCAGCCCATGTCCGCAAAAGAGGCAGTAAACTGCAGTACCCCATCAGAAGTTTTTTGGTGTCTTTCTCTCTATGGCATCCCAACAAATGCAAACTCAACTACGCAATGTAAGGCGGACCAATACATGTGTGTCGTCAGCAAAGAATCTTTTATCACGTGTCCTTACATATACTTGCTTTAACAGAACATCCTCTGTCCTGTGTCTGCTTCGGTGTTCCTTAACGAGTCCGTCTGTCTTTGCCTTTCACCTGGGTCTACTTTAACAAAACGTTCCTTCACGTGTTTGCGTTCCTTCACGTGCTTGCCCATCCAATCAACCAATCAGCATCCAATCAACTTTCCAAAGAACCCTTAAGTTTCCACTTCAACAGCTCGTGCTGGCGAGGATATGGAGCAGGGAAACACTCCTCCATTGCTGGTGAAAGTGCACACTTGTACAGCTACTTCAGAAATCAATATGGTGATTTCTCAGAATTAGGATTCCATCTACCTCAAGACAAGGTTATATCACTCCTGCACATATACCTAACCTACCACAAAGACACCAACTCACCTATGTTTATTACAGCTTTATTCATGATAGCCAGAAAGTGGAAACAACCTAGATGTCCTCCAACCAAAGAATGAATAAAGAAAATTGTGGAACATTTTCATAATGGAGTGTTACTCAGCTGCTAAAAAAAATAATAGCATAACGAAAATTGCAGACAAATGGATGGAACTAGAAAAAAAATCATCCTAGTGAAGTAACCCAGACCCAGAAAGACAAGGATGGTATGAACTCACTTATACGTGAATATTAGCTGTAAAGTAAAGGGTAATCATGCTATAGTCCACAGACACTGAGAATCTAAGTAATGAAGAGGACTCAGGGAGGATGCTTGAAATAGAACAGATATCAGGGGAGGAGTAGGGGCAATTGTGAATGGAAACAGGAGGAATCAGATGGGGGGCAGGGATGGAGGGAAAGAATTTGGGAGAGATAACTGGGGTATTTCAAGGGTAAGGTAGAAACCTAGTGCAATGGAAACCCCCAGGAATCTGTAAGGGTGACCCTAGCTAAGACTCCTAGTAATGGTGGATACAGAGCCTGAACTGGCCATCTCCTACTACCAGGCAAGACTTCCAGTGGAGGGATTAAGACAACAACCTAACAACAAAATATTTGTTCTCCCTGCAAGATGTGCTGAGTGAGGTAAAGGTGTGGCCTAGAAGGTGTGGTGTAGAAGTGGCCAACCAATGACTGTTCCAGCTTGAGATCAATGCCACAAGAGGGAGCCCACACTGACACTGCCTGGAGGGCCAGTAACCAGAGACAGTGTAGCCGAGAGACCTAGGATAGAATCAAACAAGACTGCAAAGAAAAAAAGTCAATGGAATGAGTCCTAATGATATTCTACTATACTCACACTGGTGCCTAGCCAAACTGTCATCAGAGAGGCTTCGTCCAGCATCTGATAGAAACAGATACAGAGACTTACAAACATTAGGTGAAGCTCAGGAAATCCTTCAAAAGAGGAAGAGAAAGGATTGTAGAAGCTAGATGAGTCAAACACAAAAATAGAAACCAACAAAATCACTAACTTGGACTCATAGGAACTCACAGACACTGACCCAACAATCTGGATGCCTACACAGGTCTGACCTATGCTCTTTTTGTGTATGTTATGGTTGTGTAGCCTGGCCTTTTTGTAGGACTCCTAACAGTAGGAGTGGGGGTTGTCTCTGACTCTTTTGGCTGCCTTTGTGACCCATTTTCTCCTACTGAGTCGTCTTGTCCAGCCTTAATATGAGGGGATGTGCCTAGTCCTACTGCATGTACTTGCTATGCATGGCTGGTTTATATCCATGGGAGGTCTGTCAGTTTCTGAAGGGAAATGGAGGAGGAGTAGATTAGGGAAAAGGAAAGGTAGAAGGGGGTGGGGTAGTAGGAACTGAGGTCCAAATGTAATACATGAGAAAAATAATAAACAAAAGTTTTAAAAGAAGTATTAGGAGCTGCAGAAAGAAAAATGTAGGTAACAGACACACGTTATAAAAGAGGATATAAAGCTAACTGATTTTCTAGATTTAACTCTGCCATGGACTTTTGTGGTTTGTGGTATTTTTTTTTTTTGCAGGTTTTTTTATAACAAGTTTATTTAAAAATCATGAGAAATACCAACAGGAAGGAGGAATAGGAACACAACTACTATCATTTCATTGTGTTCCCCCAAATCCATGTGCTAGAAACTTTATTCTCAATGTAGCAATGTTGAAAAGCAAAGCTAAGTCACAGGTGATTGGTTCATAATCTCATCATGGTGGTGGGTTAATAACCATCAAAACTGATGGATTAGAAGTTTTGACCTTTCTTGAATGAGAATGATCCCCATAGGCTCATGTATTTGAATGCTTGGTCTCCAGCTGGTAGAACTGCTTGGGAAGGACCGTGGGACAGGTATGCCAGTGGCAGAGGGTTTCAAGTTGTCAACAGCTTGAACAGTTCCCAGTTAACTAACACACACACACACACACACACACACACACACACACACACACCCCTCCTGTGTATGGATCATCTGTAAGCTCTCTGCTACTGCTCAGGTATCATGATTGCCTGCCTAGTGCTGTGTTTCCAGCCTTAATGCTCATTGACTCACCCTCTGGAAGCATGGTTTCCAAATTACATGCTTTCTTTTATAAGTTGCCTTGGTCATGATGTTTCAATAAAAAATAAAAAAATAACTAAGTCACTTGTTCTTCTACCTTCTACCATGGAATGGTACAGAATGGACGCACTCCCTAGGGACTATAAAGATGATGTTGGACATCCCTGTCTCCAGATCCATCAGCCAAAGAAATCTGTACTCATTTATAAATGTCCCAGTCTGTAGTATTCTCTTACAGCAACAGAAAACTAACTAAGACAAAGTACTAGGAGGCTGGCTCTCCTACCTCCAACTCCCATGAAATATTACCATAATAGCAAGTTAGTTTGAGCACAGAAATTATTCATTAAATTATGATCTTTGGAAGGCTATAATTAAGTTTCTGACAAAACAATTGTATTAAAATTGATTAACTGAAGTTACATAAATATTTGTAGAGCATGTTTTATGTGCAGTAGTAAATTAATATAGACTGTTTTCTCTTTAGCACAATCTAATGAAGGCCAGACACAGTGGTGCATGCCTTTTATCCCAGCACTTGGTAGGCAGAAACAGGTAGATCCCTGTGAGTCTGAGGGCAGGCTGGCCTACATGGTGAGTTTCAGGACAACCAGGGTTATGTAAAGAGACTCTGTCTCAAATAAACAAACAAACGAACCATTAACAACAACAAAAATCTAATCAAGTGACAAAGAGATCATTTACATCATTTGATCTACTTTGTGAAGTTGGTATTTTTATTAAAGTAACTCCAATATTCAAATAAAGAAAGCTAACAGATATTCCTGAAACAAAATTATTTGGGGGGAAAGGGGGATGAAAGGTTGAAATTACTATACACGCACAGCTCATAGTAAATGAGAAAAAATAACACTGAATAGAACATTCACAACCTGAGTGTGAGGTTACTGAGAGTCAGCACTGGCCCCAAACCAATGATATACTACTAAATGCTTTACAACAGAACTCCAAGAGGAGGAATTTCTAGTTTGTAGCATTTCCTAAACCCAATTTCAAGCTGGGTACATAAAGTCATTCAATGTAGACTTAAGAAAAAAAAAAAAAAAAAAGTCAGCTCCTACAAGACAAGGAAGCTGACTAGAAGCCAGCACTACACAATCCAGACTGAATCTAAATCCACAAGGTTAAAATTCAAATATTGTATGTTTAAAAGGCTACATTGGTGGTTATTTTTGAAAAGTTTGAAGTCAATGGTTTTTGAGGTTTTTTTAATTTAAATTTTATTTGTATTTATTCATTTATTTTATGTATTCCACAGCATCTGTGTGAAGGTCACAGGACAACTTCCAGAAGTCAGTTCTTTCTTCCAACATATGAACCCTAGGGATAAACCTTCTGTCTTGTAAAGGCTAGTTTTAATTGCCAACTTAATACACAATAGAATCACCAGGGGAGGAAGTTACAATGTGGGATTACCTTGATTTGTTTAGCCTGAAAACAAGTCTGTGGCAGACTGCTTGACTGCATTAATTGAGATGGGTAGACCCACCCACTGAGTCCCTGGACATAAAATCCTGTTCTGTGTCCAAGTCAAGAAAGTGCTGAGCAAAAGCATGCATATGTTAATTCATTGCTTTCTGCTCTTGACTGTGGGTGTCATGTGACTAGCTACACAAAGTTCCTTTTACCTTGACTTTTCTATAATGATGGTCTGTGACCTGAAATTGTGAACCATATACACCCTTTCTCACTTAAACAGTTTTTGTCAGGGTGTTTTGTCACAGAAACAGAAGAGGAAAATACCAGAAATGGTGTCATTGCTGTAATGAATCTGGCTTTTAGACCTTTGAAGCTGTTTTGTAGGATAACTAGAAAGAACTTGTAATTTGGGGTAAGAAAAGTCACTGATGCTGGAGGCAAAGCTTAAGGGGCTTTTTTAGGGGATCTCAGAAGACAGTGACACTGAGGAACTTATACACCAGAGGCCCAGCTGATGACGTTTCACAGGAGAGCAAAGACTCTATCAAGAACTTGGGTGGACCATCTCAGAGATAATTTTGCCAAGAATCTGACTTCATTCTCTCATGTTATGGGAACTGAGTGATGTAGAATTTAACTATAATTAAGTAATTTGTTTGACAGAAGAAATTTGAGGCAGGATGGTACTTACAATGGTGTTGAATAATCACCTGTAATTGGTAAACATCTCAGCACCATTATAAAGAAATCTGTATTGTACAAAGAGAACAAGAAAACTGTCCTTGTGGAAAACCCCTCCCATAACAGGCTCTTTGCAAAGATCCAAATTCATCTAAAGAAAGACTAAGCCAAAAGGATTTCTTGCTCCTCAATAGCAACTGCTTAGGGAAAAATCTTTCCCAGTAGTTAGCAAGTTAGCTGTGGCCAAATTGAGCTAAGCTACATTTCAATCAAGGTGCAGAACTTGGAAGAATTGTAAGCATCATCTGCTTCTGCTAATGAGTTATGTTTTTGTTTTGATTTTTTGTTTTTGTTTGTTTTTTATTTTGTTTGGTTTGGGTTTTATTGCTTTTGTTTGTGGTTTTGTTTTGTTTTTTTTCCTTTTCTTTTTTCTTTTCTTTTTCTTTTTTCTTTTTTTTGTCCACTTGACACAATCCAAGATCATCTGACAAGTGGGAACCTCCATTAAGAAAATGCCTCTACGGATTGGCCTGTAGGCAAGTATGTGGCGTTTTAGGTTTTTTAATTTATTAATGATTGATGTTCTAGAGCCTGCCCCACTGAGAGCAGTGCTACCCCTGAGCAACTGGTCCTCAACTGTGTAAGAAAGCAAGCTGAGGAAGCAATGCATAGTCAGCATTCTTCCAGGGCTTCTCTTTCAGTCATTGACTTTAGTTTTCTGCCTGGGTCCTCTCCGTGACAAGGATGTGCAATGCAAGCATAGGATTCCCAAGTTGCTTTTGGTCATGACGTTTATCACATCAACGGAAAGAAAACTAGGGTAGAAATTGGTACCAGACAATAGATTACTGTTAAAGACCTGAACATGTTCTTTTGAGGAAGACGATTGAAATGTTTGGAACTTTGATCAGGAAAAGCCATTGAGTATTTAAAGTTTAACGAATTGCTCCATGGGAGCCTAGAAAATAAGAGTATTTTGAGAAATGCAGAGTATGGAGATATGGCTTGCTTGTGAAGTTGAGGAAAGACTCTATAAAGGATCTCCATGTGGCTTCTGGTCATCTAAGGCTGAAGAATAGCTGCGATTAATAAGAGGCCAGCACCACTGAAGCAAAACCTTTGTTTTACTGAAATGATTGAGAGTGGCTAGCTATAAGTGAAAAATAAGATATTATTAATAATAAACCAGCACCATTGAGGCAAAATCCCCTGGGAAGCATTGCCTGGGGTCAGCTCTGGTATTGGAGTGGTAAGGCTGACAACTCAACTTGATAATGCACAAGAATTTCACAAATGTTCACTACATGAAACATCTTTCATGATGAAGCATGAAAGATGAAGAATTGAAGGTGTTGTGGAGAGACTCTGAGCCTTGGTACCATGAAAAGTCAGAAGAGGTCATTGGTGAAAATGCAGCCTCAGTTGCAGTGGAAACCCCAGAGTTGAATGGGTCATGGAAAGGGGCTGAGGCTTAGTTTTACGGGGCAGAACTAGAGTCCCTAAAGAAAGACTAGGAGAGGTCATTAGTGAAGGTGCAATTTTAGTTGGAGAAGAGACCCCTGTATATTGTAGGTTCCAGGACCAAGGGATAACCATCAAGGACAGTGGCAAGTGTGAAACAGAGCCAGTCTAGGCAATAACATAAGCTATGTGTGCTTCTGATGGTAGATCCAGCAAAATGGAGCTGCTTAAAACTTTTGGAGGCCAGAGATCATGAGTGAATTCCAGATAATGGACACTGAGCTTTAGGATTTGAATTATGCTGCTGAATGTTGGTTTTGTTTGATTTGATTTAATAATAATTAAGCCCTGGTTCTTCTCTCTTGGAACTAGAAAGCATGTAACCTATTGTTCCTCCTTGGTCTCTGATTCATTTCCTGCCTCAAGTTTCCTGCTTCAGTTTCTTCCCTGACTTCCTTCAGTGATTAAAATGTAATGTGGAAGCATAAATTCACATAAATTCTTTCCTTCCCAGATTGCTTTTGGTCCTGGTGTTTACAGCAATAGAAAAGAAAGCAAAACAACAACAAAGCATAAAACAAAAACCTAGGACATGTGTTATCAATTTGCTGTTGTTTAATATAATAGTTGTACTTATTCATTGGGAATGTTGTATATGAAGACAATATATTTTGATTATATTTACTCCCCACTTCCCTGCTTCAGTGCTTCCCAGATCTCCCCACTTCCCTCTCCCAATTTTATGTGCTTTTTTTGATGACTCACTAACTCTAACTGGTACTCTTCTTATAAGCACATGTGTGTCCCCGTCACTATGACTATGTCCAAGTAGGACATAGTCAATCTACCAGGCACCATGACCCTGAAGAAAACTGATTTTCCCTACCTAGCAACCAACAACTGATAATCACTACTCAGTTAGGGGTGGAAGCCCAGGTATCTCTTCCCTACCCATTCTGGAATTATTAGTATTTGGTCTTGTGCATGAAACTAGAGCTACCAAGAGTTCATTACAGTGGTAGTCCAGTCATGTCCAAACACTGTTTCACCCTCCTTGTCCTCTGACTCTTACAGGCTTTCTGCTCATCATCCCCTATGTCCTCTAAGCAATAGGGTGGGGTAATAATGATTTCCCATTTGTAGCTGAAAAGTCCTCTGATACTTCACACTTTGATCAGTCATGGATCTCTGTAATAACCATTGTCCACTACAAAAACACTTCGCTAAGGACTGAGAGCTATAATAATCTATGGGGAGAAAAGCCACATACATTCAGAAGGCAGTTTGAAACTACGTCCATTTAGCAAAATTATAGTTGTAAGTTCACCACTAGGGCCTATGAGTACCCAGACAGAAGTTGCTGGTCAGAGAAATAGTACCAAGAATGAGATTTCTTCCATAGAGTAAGCCTTGAATCCATTTCTAGAATGCTTGGCTGCCCCCAATGAAATTCACTCCGCTATTATATCCATGGAATTTGGTTATTACTCTTGCTGTCAGCACTCACATCTGGATAAAGCTAATATTTTTCTCTCTCTGTAGTCTGCATAGCACCTTCAGTTACTATGAAATCTATCCATCAGGAAAATAAAAAAATCCAGGTCAATGTGAGCTTGATTTTTCCAATTCCTATGACCAAACTTTATTGTGTTTTTAGCACAGTATCTGGTGGTCTGGATGAGAACGGCCCCATAGGCTCGCTATTTGAATGTCTAGTCCTCAGTTGATGAATTGTTTAGAGAAGAATTAAAAAGTGTGGTCCTGTTGGAATCAGTGTGTCCTTGTTAGAGATGTGTCACTGGAAGTGGGCTTTGGGGTTTCAAAGCCCTCCCCCTCTCCCTCCCCCTCCCCTCCCCCTTTCCTTGTCCCTCTCCCTCTCCCTCTCCCTTTCCCTCTCCCTTTCACTCTCTCCCTCTTTCTCCCTCTCCCTTTCCCTCTCTCTACCTCTCCCTGTCTCCCTCTTTCTGCAGATTAGGATGTAAAACTCTCAGCAACTACTCCACCCCCATGCCTATCTGCTTCTTACCATGATAATAATGTACTAACCCCCGAAAGTTGTAAGCAAGACCCCAATTTAATGCTTTACTTATGAGCATTGCTTTGATTGTGGTGTCTTTTTATAGCCATAGAACAGTAACTGAGAGTATCTTACCATTAAGTGCTGGTGCCAACCAAGAAAAATATCAGTAGCCTGTTTTCTTTAGAGTTTCTGGAATGACATCTCCTATGCAGTGATACTGATTTTGAAGGCATAAAAGATACTATATTAATAGGCTCAAGGAGAGAAGCTATGAACAGGCAATGTGTGAGTGAGTGAGTGAGTGAGTGAGTGAGTGAGTGAGTGAGTGAGTGAGAGTCTCCTTGGGGAGGTCCTAAGAGGCCATTGTGTAAAGCTGTGAAAATGCAGCCTAAATTGCAGTTGAAATTTCAGGATGCTGGAGATTCCAGGACCATGGGATGGATATCTTCTGAGGAGAGCTGCATCCATGAAAATGAAGCCAGCCCAAAAGAGGCTAGGTGTGCTGATGGCAATAGACCTGAAGAGATGAAGCTACTCACGCCCTTGAGTCCAGTCTGTTACATCATGATCCGCAGATACCAAGCATAGAGGGCTTGGTTTCTATCCAGATGGATTGTAGTTTTGCTTTGACATTATTTATACCCCCATTACTGCTTTTGGCAACAATGCTTACTTTGTGCCATTATATACTGAAAGTGTATACATGTTTTGATTTTAGAGTAGCTCACAGTTCAGAAATTTTAGAACTGTAAAGATTGTGGAGACTTTTGAAGTTAGACTTTTACTTTATGAGGTAAATATGACACTTTGGGAACAAGGGATTGAAGGTTATTCTTTAAAGTAATATGTTAATATGTCAAGTTGACAAAGGGGTGGATTTATGCTGGTTAATTTTAATTGTCAATCTGACACCATCTAGAGTTGACTGCAAAAGGAGTCTCAGTGAAGGAATTTGTAGATCACTTTGGCTTCTGGCATGTCTTGGATGATTGATTATCTTCATTAGTATGAAAACTCACTCGTTATGGATGGTTTCGCTGTCTGGGCAGAGGAGCATGGATTTTATAATAGTGGAGAAAGTGATATGAGCACTGGCAAACATGCATTCATTCATTGCTCTCTGCTCTTGTCTGTGGATGGAATGTAACTAGGTTCTTTGAATTCCTAACATTTTTACTTCCCCACAAGGATAAACTCCAATCTAAACCCATGAGCCAAGCAAACCATGTCTCCATTATATTGGTTTTTTTTAAAGGTCTTTAATTACAGCAATAAATAGTCCATGAGTCTTTGTAACAAGCCCTCTTACTTACTGAGCCATCTAATCAGTCTGAAGTTTTTGTTTGTTTGTTTGTTTTCTTATAATAACATCTTAGAGAGCTTTCTGTGCCAACATGTTTGCTGATATATGTATTGGTGAGTAAGTGCATTTTCAAATATGTCACACTTTATTAGCATTTATTAATTATACACATTAATGAAGTTCAGCATATTTCAATATATGCATAAAATATACTTTATTCAACTGGGGTAATTAGCATTTCCCTCTTCTTACAATTTCATTTTTTAATAATGTATTTTTATTCATTGAGAATTTCATAAAATATAATTATATTCATTTTCCTCCCGCCAACCTCCTAGATTTTCTCCCACCTCCCTACGCACCCAACTTCATGTTTCTTTTCTCTTTTCAAAGAAGAAAGAAAAATGAAAACATGGAGTCCAGTTTGATTTTGTTTTTTATAAATGGAAAATTTATTGATTGAAGTACATGTTCATTCAAACTTGGGTTCTGTGGTGGAATAATCACATTGCATTTAGACTAGTAAAAATAGTTTG
The DNA here is from genome assembly GCA_019843965.1 of Rhynchomys soricoides. Classification (NCBI taxonomy): domain Eukaryota; kingdom Metazoa; phylum Chordata; class Mammalia; order Rodentia; family Muridae; genus Rhynchomys; species Rhynchomys soricoides. The sequence continues at coordinate 1,344,571 of JADRCH010000077.1, read as the reverse complement.
GGCACAGGAGCAAAATTGGCTTAGTAATACATTAATTTATTTAGCCACTCTTTTATTTAAATGCTTATATTAGCATTCAAAGTATTAGATTTAATTATAATATTTCCACAAAATGTGTTTCAGGAGACTCTACCCCTTCCTCATCTCCACCCTATTCTCCTGCCCAGTGACCTAACTCTCCTTCCTCATCCCACCACCTCCCCCCTTGAACCTCTGTTGTGACCTCATCCAGTCTTCTTTCCACTTTCCACGGGTCCATTGCTTCTCCCTTCCTCACACCTCTTTTTGTACACTGTTAGGTTAGTCCACTTTTTACCCATTGACCAGCAAACATGTATATATTACAAGCTGGAATCTAAGAACAAGCAAGAACAAGCGATCGTTCATTCATTCATTCATTCCTTCATTCACTTTTTTGTTAGGAAATTTTAAGCTTTCCTCCTTGGTTATTGTGAAATATATAGTAAGTCATTGTGAACCATGTGAAACCATTTTGTGCTACATATACTTTGTCTAGACTCCTTCTGTCTATAACCACCCTTATCAACTTCCCTCTTCTACCTTTGGCATTTGAATGAGATCATGTGACTGGCTTATTTCATTTAGTATGGTGTACTCCAGCTCCAACAATTTTGTTGAAGATGAGACAACTTCATTATTTGTTGTTGAATAATGTTCCACTGTGCACAGAAACTACACTTTAGTCCATTTATTCACTGATAAACACCCACATTGGTTCCATAGCTTGACTAATGGCAAGACCACTGCAACGGGCATGGGAATGTGCATATCTCTTTGTTACGCCAATTATATTTTCTTGGAGTACAGACCTTACAGTTGTAGGTCTGTAAATTATGAAAGGCCTAGTTTTAGATTTTTTGACACACCTCTGGGCTATTCTTCATAATGAGTTACTGTTTATGTTTTCTCTAACAGTGCATAAGAGACACTTTTCTCTCCACCCTTACATACACCCTTGTTTTATTACAAATATTCATTCTATCCTTGGGCAAGCTATCTAATTTGGATAAAGCCTTCTTTTCCATCAAAATTTTGATTTACATTTTCCCAATGACTAATGATACTGAACTTTACAATGTGTGATGTTTTAGCCATTTGTGCTGTTTATTTTGAGAAGTGACTGTTACGGTTATTTGTCTATTTTTAAGCTAGAGTAGTTGGTTCTTTAAATTGATTTAGTCCCTTATATATTATAGACATTAATCATTTGTCAAATAGTTGGCAAATACTTTTCTACCACTCTCGAGATTTGTCTCTTTATTCTGCTACTATTTCTCTTACTGTGTAGAAGACTTTTTAGCCAGACAGAATTTCATTTGTCTATTTTTTATTTTGTATCCTGTGCTTTGGGAGTCCTAAGAACTCAGCTGCTAGGTTATTGTGTTAATGTGTTTCCTGTATGTTTTCTTATAGCCCTATAACTTCTGGTTGAATATGCATGTCTTTGGTCTGTGGTAAATTTTGAGTTTGTTTTTGTACAGAATGAGAAACAAGGTCAGATTTTAATCTTCTGTCTATGTATACTGAGAATTTCTAGCACAGGAAATGCTATCCTTTCTCTAATGTACTTTTCATCATCTTTGCCAGATTCGAATCAGTTAGATATTTAAGTGCATCTGTATTTCTGGGATCCCTATTCTGTTCCATTGGTTTGTGTATCTGAATTTATGTCAGCACCACAATGTTTTGATTATTGTAGCTCTGTACTATATTTTGAAATGATATTGCAATGCCTCTATCTGTGTTCTATTTATTTAATATCAGATATTGAATGGGATTGTTATAATAATTATTTTCTTAGGAACTTTGCTCTTGACTGTAGGAATACTTTTGGCATTGCATGTTGATTTTGTGTTCAGTAACTTCCCAAAATGTTTTTCTCAGTTTCAGTAGTTTCGTGTTGGTCTTTAAGCTTTTCTATATGTAGGGGAAATCATATCATCTGCAAACAGAGCATTTGATCTCCTCTCTTCCTATTTGAATGCCTTTCTTTTTCAACTTTTCTAATTCTTCTTCTAAAATTTCCAGTGCTATTTTTAATAAGAACAATCAATGTAACCACCCTTATATTATTCCACATCATTTCAGCACTTCCCCCTGCTGTATGATGATGGCAATGAGTTTCTAGACACAGCCGTAATACATCACTTATTCAGAATTATTCAAATGAAGTTTGGCTTTTTTATCCAATAGTTTTTTCTATGTGTATGACATCGGATTAGGGTGCAATGTTTACTCTTCCTTCTGTTGATATTGGTGTGTATGAGATCAACTATCTTTGCAGCCTACTATAAACACTATCTTTCTCACATGATGTTGCACTCAAGTTATTAATTTTTTGATAATTTTATATCTATGTTCATTAGCAATATTGGCTACAATCTTTATTCTTTTTATAAAATTTATTATACAAGCAACACCCAAAGGCTTTATAAATATGTACTTCCATATTGATGTACACATATGTATATATAATAATCAAAGAAAAAGGCCTCAAATCTGAGAGGAGAGGGTGTAAAAGAGCACTTTGGAGGGGTTGAAAGAAGGAAAGGAAGCAAAGAAGGATATAATACATTTTAATTAAAATTAAAATATTTTGAAATTGTTTTATATTATGTGTATATGCATATGCACAGTTCTTTAATGTGGATGTAGAGATTAAAGTACAACTTGCACAAGTTGGTTCTCTCCTTCTTCCAAAGGGGCCTGAGATTGGAACTCATAGTTGAGCTTCATGGCAAACACCTTTTACCATTTTTCTTTGCTTTTGTTGTTGCTGTTCCTGCTGCTATGGTTGTTTTGTCCTTTTCTGGGTTTAGTACCAGGATAATTTTTTTTTTTTTTTTTTTTAGTTTTTTGAGACAGGGTTTCTCTGTATAGCCCTGGCTGTCCTGGAACTCAGGCTGGCCTCGAACTCAGAAATCCGCCTGTCTCTGCCTCCCAAGTGCTGGGATTAAAGGCATGTAGTACCAGGATAATTATTTTCTCTAAAATGATTCTGGTAAGATAACTTCCCCTTCAATATTTTAGGAATAGTTTGAGAACAAATAGCATTAGTTCTTTCTTAAAATGTTGGAGAGATGGCTAAATTAGTAAAGGGCTTTCTGCACAAGCATGAAGACCTGATCCTTAGCACTCATGTAGTAAAATAAAATAAAAAGATATGGTCATGCACACCACTCTAATCCTAGAAGTGAGGAGGCAAAACAGGAAGATTCCTGGGCTCCTTGACTAGCCAGTCTTGCTAAGTCACTGACTTCTAGACTCAATGAAATATCCTGTCTCACAGAGTAAAGGCAAAAGGCACCCAATATCACCTCTGGCTTTCACATGCACACATACATGGACACATGTCTGCATACAACACATACACAAAGATGCACATCTCTCTCTCTCTCTCTTTCTCTCTCTCTCTCTCTCTCTCTCTCTCACACACACACACACACACACACACACACACACACACACAAAGGCAAAAGTTTGGTAAAACTCATTAGTCAATCCATCAAGTCCCTGGCTTCTTTTGTGGAGAGAAATTTTACTGCTGATTTAATATTATAACTTTTGGTTAGTTCAAGCTTTTGTTAACGTCATGTTTTAATTTTGGTAAGTCATTATGCCCTGAGTCTGATAATTTTCTTCCACCTTTTGCACTTTATTAGTATATATCTGTGCATCCCTTGGTGCTTTTGGTGACAGCCACCTCATAGCTTTTAGGACAAGCTTATTACACAACAACAGGAGATTCTGACATTCTTCCCACGATGGTGCAATTAGGTCAGCTATTTATCTTTCTATTCTTAGAAAGATCAAACAATAAATAAATAAAAGTACTCATCTTTTATCTGTTACTCTAAAAACTTTGCATGAGCTTTTATAAAATGCACAGTGTCTTGGAAGTATGCTGATTGGTTTGATCTTCTCTCTCTGTTTTATGTTGCATACAAATGTAGGTTTTAATTTGGCAGAGGATGAAGAAGAAGACTAGGAGAATAAAAAGAAGTAGAAAGAGGAAAAGTGCTTAATGCATTCTTTCAGTTTCTTCTCTGCAGCACAAAGCCAGATGAGGTGACACTGGCGTCACCATCACCCAACAAAGTGCCAAGCAGTGGTATGAGAACCTTCTTTTTAAGTTAAAGGAAATGGAAAGTCATAGTTTTGGTGTAGAGATACTTGTGAGCCCAGATAAGTCACTAGATTTTTGATAGGTTTCTGCAATGAAAAGAGGAGAGAGAGAGAGAGAGAGAGAGAGAGAGAGAGAGAGGATCCCTATGATAAAATAGTCATTAAATTCTTCAATAATTCTCAAAGCTATTATCTCTGTTCCTCTGCCTTCAGAAAGATGGTCAGTGACAGTACTTTGGCTCTTACCAATCAGATTCATGAATCACTTATGGGTAATTTCATTCTTAGTGTTGTTTATCCATGTGAGGATAACAAAACTCAGACATTCTGTTTTGCATTCTTCTCTAATTTCATATATATTTATTATAGAACTTTCTTGACTTTTTATTAAACTCTGAAGATAGAAAATGAGAAAGACTGAACTCTAGGTTGAAGAGATGGCTCAGCAATCAAGAGCATTGGCTGTTCTTCCAGAGAACCTAGGCTCAATCCCAAGTACCATACAGCCACCTACAACCTTATATAAATCCAGTTCCAGGGGATCTTATGCTCTCCTCTAGCTATCAGGCATGCATGTGGTAAAACATGCAGACAACACTCAAACACATAAAATAAAAATTTTAAAATTAAAAAAATCTGTCCACCGTGCATTAAAAAGTAAAAATATTTGTCAGTTTTGTTCCCTATTAGGCAAGTGTTAACTCATTTACATAACAAGGAGGAGTTTTGCATTATTCATAAGAGCTCATCAGTCTTGAAGTATTCAGAGACCCTTAGGGCAGGAGTTCCACAAGAGGGAACTGGCCCATGCTGAGGTTTCATCAGTTTTCCCCTACAGGAAACTGAATAAAGCCTGTTTCCATCATGAAGTGAGATAGTGTAACTCAGGATGATGCAGCATTTAGTGGGATTTAGTCAGGCAGTTCTAAACTAAGCTGTGTCTATACTCTGGTTCCTTGAGCCTACTATTTGTACCCACTGATCTCAGTGTCTTGAGTTACTCTTTGGACTATGTCAGATACCCCAAATCAAATGACAGAACTTTCATACTTAAAAAATCAAACGAAGTCGGTGGAAGAAAAAATGGTCTTGTTAATAAAGGAATGTACTTATATGTGTATGTATGTATGTATGTATGTATGTATGTATGTATGTAACAATTTTGTGCCCTGCAAACTATATTAAAAGTACTCCCAAGGTCAACCTGAACGATGAAAGGACACTAAGAACCCTACAGATAGACTCTATGTCACATGGTGAGCAAGGAAAAAAGGAGTGAGTTTTCTAAAAATACAGCCACAAGAGGAAACACCTTCTCTAAAGGTTTCATGCTAAAGCTAGAAGTCAGCTGACAATAATAGTAGAGCAAGAATAACCTTTCAGGCCTCCTTTCTATCCCTGTGTTCATTGTCTTAGTCATAGAAACCAAGGTTACCACAAGAGGTTATCATGTTAGAGTATAGGTCTACGTGGAACTACCACATAGATTAGTAGTTTTCAAACTTCAGTGTATGTCACCCCCTGGAGCACCTATAAATATATACTGCTGCCCTTCAGTTAGTGACTGACCAACTTGGAGTGGAACCCAAAAATTCATACTCCTTATCATTTTCCCACTGTTCCTACTAATCCATAGGACTTTTTTTTTTTTATTTTTATAGATGACTGAAATAGAATACAAAGGAAGGCTCACAATACCTCACTGTGTTCCAGCATGCAAAAAGCCTGCAGCTTGGATAAGGAAGAGATTTGAATTTTGAATGAAGGACAGTATGTGCCAATTCACAGACCTGCACATTTTTCATTTCTGAACTTAGATTATCCATAAATGGCATATACAATTAGTACATGTCAAAAAAAAGTAGGAAAGTCACAGACTTGGTCCTTATTCCGTCTAGTGACGGAATAAGGTCAAGCTAGCACTATTAAATTTAAAACACGCAGAGAAACAATTGTAGAGATTCTTTTTAATTTCATCTCACAATTGTATGAATTAACAACAGAAATTGCCATGAAGTATTCCAAAATCAGTGGGTCTTATAAAATCAAATATTATGTGTCAAAGGTTGACAAATGATTGTTTATTTAGATATTCATTTCTAATACTAAGTTTTAGACTTTTACCCACAAAACAACTCAGTTTTATAAAAAGACTGATTGATACAAAAGCTTCCCAAATGTCTAGAGTTGTTTGCCTTAGAATAATAACATGAATAATTTTTACACCCACTGAAGTCATAACCAGTTTCTGCTTCTAAAGAGAAGAAACAGTTTAGAGAAACAACAACCTTCCACAGTGCAAGGTCTGGGGCTTCACACTGACTCTGCTTTGCTCTGTGAGCAGTAATTTTGCTCATGCTCTGTAGTCTCTCCATGCTTCATTTTCTCAACTTACAATGAAGATACTAATGTGATTGCTGAGGGACTCAAATGAGATGGTGTATGTGTAGCAGTTAGCACAATGCCTTGCCACATAGCCAGTTTTTATGAAATATTTCTACTGTTATGATCATGTTAGTCCCCACCACACTCCAGATAACACTGTCAAAAAAATTACACACAACAGGCTAGGAAATGGAAAAAAAAGTCTCTTCAGTGTGATAGGGTTACGTAGTGTCATATCTAGTATTATTTTTATTCTCTTTCTCTCAACAATGTCATAAAAATAAGTGCAATGGTTTACTACAAATATGTTGAATGATTTTTGTTTATAATTAACTCCTCAGACCCTCTGAGATTTATCTATAGAATGGTAACAACAATGCAAAGCGTAGGTCCCAAAAATGTCGTTAGGTCAAGAAAAAGATGTTCTTTCTTTGTAAAAGAAACTTCTTTGACCTTCCGATGCTCCCGGAGGCTGGATCACCAACCAAAAGAATACACATGGAGGGACCCATGGTGCTGGCCACATATGCGACAGAAGAGGGTCTTGTTAGCCATTGGGGGAGGAGAGGCCCTTGGGACTGAGGGTATTAGAAGCCCCAGTATAGGAGAATGCCAAGGAGGGAAGATGAGAGTGGGTGGGTGGGTGGTTGGGTGGGGGAATACCTCCATAGAGGCAGGGGGAGGGGGAGGGAATAGGGAGGTTCCAAAGGGGAGATCTGGAAAGGGGGAAACATTTGAAATATAAATAAAGTATCAAAAAAACAAAAACACACAAACAAACAAAAAAAACCAATAGGGCTAATTTGCTCCATGAGTAAAAGTATTTGCCATAGAACATAATAATTTGAATTTGGTTCCCCAGAGCACAGCTGGATGAGGAACAAAAGAGAGAAACTTCTTGAGACAGAAGAAGAAAAGAGATTAAGGAAGGCATATTTAATTATTTAAAAATTAAAATTCTGAGACTTTCAGTCTGAATTGTACTAAGCTTCTGCTCCTAAATACTTGAAACCATAAGGCAATTATGACACTAGTCACGTGACACAGCTCTACCAGGACATACGTGTCTTCTTAGCCTTTTCACCACTGTGCCCATGAAAATCCCGTTGCATTGTCCTACTCCACTCCACTGTGAGCTATGCCAACAACACATCCTATGGAATGGTGTTCAGTGAGCCTGCCCTGCCTAAGCCAAGGAGAATGAAGATCGATCAGATATGAAAGCCATGGTCCTTAACGTCTGAAATTTGTCCTATCAGTCAAAGCCACATCTTCCATAATGTCTTTGTTTATAGGTCCTTGAATGCCACTCCACTCTACTCTATTCTAGGCTTTTTTGTACTTGTTTCTACTTTTTATTAAAGTCTCTTTTTGTACTTTAGACTACTTGCTTGAAATCTAGTTGTTTTTCTGCTTCTTGTTTGGGTTTACTAACAAGGCTAGAACTGAGATTTGTATATCCCCTGACACAAGCTAAAAGTATGGCTCTGACTTCCAAAAACACTCTGTCTCTATATTTGACTATAATTATCTATACTATTAAGATACATTTATAGATAGATCCCTACTTACTGTTTTAATGGTACTAATGTTAGTTTGCCTTAGAATAGAACTCCATTCCCTAAGACAGGAGAATTGAAACTCATCATTGTATGTTCCGTGGACATCAGCCCTAGTGCCAAGTAAATCTCAGTGTGGTAAAATAAAAAACATCCTGGCCAATGTCAGTTTTCAGTGCTTACTCACTCACCCCTGCTGTTGACTTAGTCCATTTACTAAATGTTCTGTGCTCCCCAAATCACTGATGCAAGAACCATATCAAGCTATCAGAACAACAAGCTCAAAAGTGAACTATGTTTTTAAAAAGCATAGAAATTGCTTCAAAAATGAGCTGATAAAAATGATCAACAGTTTGCAAAAGATGAAGTAGAAGTGGCCAATAAACATGTGGTAAATGTTCACATGACAACCCATTAATTAGAGAAATGAAGACAAAAATAAATAAAGATTCCGTCTTGTCCCAACCAGAATGGTAGTCGCTAACTAAAACAACAAAGCAAATAACAAATGTGGACAAGGAGGCAAAAAAAAGGGGAGGAGAGGTAACATTAATACACTGCTGGAAGATTTGTTAAAGAATCTAGCCACTATGTAAATCAATATAAAGGTTCCTCAAAATCCTAAAAGTGTGAGCCAGTTATAGTGCCCTTGGGTTATCTACCAGACAGACTCATAGCATATCACAGAGATGCTTGCATACCATATTTAACGAAGCACTATTCACAATAACTGAGTATGGAATCAATTTGAGTGTCTATCAACAAAAGGATGGATTAAGAAAATGTGCTCTATACATACATGCATGTAATAACACATAGTTTTAAAAAAAAAAAAAAAAAAGAGGCCATGAGTTTAAAGGAGAGGAGAAAGATATGTGGGAGGATTTGGAGGGAGAAAAGGGAAGGGAGACATGTAATAATTAAATTATAATCTCTAAAAAGTTATAATTTCTTTCAGTTACAAAAAGAAAAATAATTTAAAACCTATTGTCCTTTCTTGCCACATATAATCTATCTACCCACCCAGGTCCTGCATACCTTATATGAGAGTACAGTCAAATGAACCCCCTGTAAGCACCTTTCCCACCCTCCTCAACCTCCCAGATCTAGCCTGACTCCCATACCCAATGTTTCTGCCTAGACTGGACAGCTATGCTTGCCTCACTCAAAACCCACAGGTTCTGTCAAGGACCCACACTTCTCCTATGATCCTCACCATGCCCAAACCACATCCAACATCTCAGCCTAGCCAAATCCTGCACATCTTGTTCCAGGGCCTAGCCAGGTGATTCCACTTTGTTCTCACTAAATATATCTTCCCCAACCAAGAGATTTGCCCCTAAACTCAGAGTGAGACCAGGACACATATCCTGTGCACCAGCCCAGCTCTCTGTGTCCACCTTAGTATATTACACCTAAGCCATATTCTACCTCAGGTTCACCCTATTCCTCACATTCTGTTATTATTCCATTAGATGGTGTCGATAACAGACAGAAAACTAACCAAACACATCCATATACTCTGACCATATCACAAAAGTAAAAACAATTTGAAAGATCAAGGCAGTGGAACTTCCCTAAATCCACCAGTCCTATGGAACTGTTCTCCAGTGAGAATTACCTGGATGAACTCAGGGACACAGAATTTAAAAGAACAACTATAGACTTTATCAAATGATTCACAGAGTTTTAAAAAAGAAGTAAGCAACAAAACCAACTCAATGAACTTAAAGATAATAAATATCTGAATGATACCCAAGAAAAACAAAGACATAATGCTGAGTTAAACCACAAAGATAATTTAGAATTAGAAAGATTAATTAAATAAAGAGATAGAAACATTACAGAGAAGTCAAGCTGAAATGAAGATGGGATTGAAAAAAATCCAATAACCCAAGTAGAAAACTCAGAAGCAAGCTACATGAAGAGAATAAATAAAGTAAGCAATAGGATACCAGAAATAATGATAAACTGGAAGATCTAGAGAAATAATCAAAGAATGTGAAAATTTTAAAGCACAAAAAATGAGCATGAAGAAAACGTATGACACCATGAAAAGACCAAGCCTTCAAACTATAGAACTAGATTAAGGAGAAGAATACCAAGCCCATGGTATAGAGTGGATCTTCAATGGGATCATAGAAGAACACTTTCCCAAAATAGGGAAAGACAGACCTATATAGATATAAGAATTAAACAAAATACAAAACAGATGAGACCAGAAAAGAAGCTCTCCATGACATATCACAGTTAAGACACTAAGGGAGAGTACTGAATACTGCAGGAAACAAACAAACAAACCAAAACAACAACAACAAAACCCACACAAGGCACATATAAAGAAAAACTTATCAGCTGTGTTCTCTGTGGTAACTTTGAAAGCAAGATGAGCCTAAGGCACTGCAATCCAACTTTTACCAGGACTGACAACTTAGACAACTGTACTCAGAAAAAAACATCTGCCATAACCTAAGGCTTAGGGAACACTATAGAAGAGAAAGCAAGACTGTAAGAGCCAGAAGGTCATAGAGTTTCCTGTGAGATCATGTCTCCTAGAGCTGTAAAAAATGACACTCGTAAAGACTCACCAGTGTGGCTTCTGCTATATGACCTAAACAAGGATAACAACAATAGATGTGCTAAGGTTAACACAGGAAAGCCCACCACATTGCAACACCTCAAAAAGTACTAGCCATTCAGGAATGTTGAGAGAGGGAGAAACAGTCTTAAAAAGAGGAGAACACACCAATTGTTTATCTAATATAAAATGCTCAACCCTGAAAATACATGCAAGTAACATTATACAGACTGAGTGCATATATATATATATATGCATATATATATATCATACAATGTAACAATCGTTAATGAAAAAGAAAGCACAAATATAAAAAAAGCAAAGAGGGATATATGGAAGGTTTGGATGGAGCAAAGAAAAAAGGGAAATGATATGATATAATCTAAACAAAAACTAGAAGCGTCAGAATTAAGTGATATTATACATAAAATGAATTTAACAGATATCTACTGTTGTGGATAGCCCTGGTGATGTTTGTATTTTGATGCTAATTCAGCTTCCCCAAGAGGGATTGCCTGGGATGAGGAGTGAATCACATACTCAGGACTTCATGTGACCCCAAAGAAACCAATCACTGGGCGAATAGGCGGGACATCCGGCTCGGACAGAGGGACTGTGGAAGAGGAGAGGAGAGTGGGCTGGAGGACAGGAGATGGAGGCGAAAATGTAGGTAGCAGAGACCCCATTTTAGGTCGCAGATCCGTTTGGATCCACTACCTGAGGATTTAACTTAAAATGGCTTATAAATTAAGATGTTAGTTGTTGCATCCAGCTTCTGAGTTGCCATTGATTCTGAACTAAGTTTGTGTGGTGTTTTCCTTCATGCTGGGTTCCAGAGAGAAAGCATGGATTTGCAAGAAGTGCACCCCAAAAGGCTATGGGAATTTGCAAGAGCAGGGCTGGTGTGGTAGTGACCTACCAATGGGAACTTAGTGAGTCGGGTGGCAAGATTTTGGAGCCCTGGGTCAGAGAGTCTCCACAAGATGCCTTGCCAGCGATAGCGTGGATTACTTTTTAATATTTCACGGTACAATCTACAAAGTATTCCACACAAACACAAAAGGATTTACATTTACTCAGGAATGCACCAAAGAGCCTCTGAAATAGACATCATGCTGTGGTGCAAAACAAATGCTTAGAAATTCAGAATGATTGAAATAACTTTATGGGTACTGGCAATGTGGTAGTTTGAGAGAGAATGGCCTTCCCTGGATCATGTTTTTGAATACTGGTCCTCAACTGGTAGAATATTTTGGAAAGGATTAGGAGGTATGGCCTTGTTGGAAGAAGTTTGTAGCTTGAGGTAGGCCTTGAAGTTTCAAAAGACTCCTGCTTTGCCTAGTGTGTCTCACCCTTTCTGACACCTATTTTCAGATCAAACTGTTTTGCTCTCTCTCTGCCTCCTATTTTCAGATCAAAGTGTAAGCTCCCAAATATTCCCTATGCCTTTGCTCTAACAACAATAATTCTAGCTCTCTAAAACTGTAAGCCCCAAATTAAATCCTTTCTTCTATAAGTTGCCTTGATCATGATGTTTTATTATAGCAATATAAAAGTAATAAAGACAGACCATAATGCAGTAGAACTTAAAACTGAAGACAAACTAATCTTTAGTAAATACATGAACTAGGAAGATTAAATAACTCACTATTGAAAGATGAATGGATCAAAGAAGAAATCAAAAAAATAAATTTTAAAATACCTAGAGCTAAATGAAAATTAAAACACCATACAGCAAAACCTCTGGGACACACTGAAAACATCCATACTATGGAAACTTATAGTCCTAAGTGCCTACATTTAAAAATTAAAAAGAAAAACACATTAATGACTTAATGGTACACATAAAAACAATTAGAAAAACAAGAACAAACCAGTCCCAAATCCAGAAACAATTAAAATTCAAAGAGCTATTAATAAAATAGAAACAAAGAAAGCAGTACAAAGAATCAATAAATCTAAGAGCTGGTGCTTTGAGATGATAAACAATGATGGCAGATCCATGGCCCAACTAACTAAAAGAAAGAGAGAACCTAAACTGACAGAATCAGAAGTGAGCAAGGAAGCATTACAACAGATACCAAAGAAATTCACAATATTATAGGAGAAACTTTAAAAACCTTTACCACTAAGTTAGACAATCTAAAAGAAACTTATTCATCCAAGCCACCAAAACCAAACCAAGAGGAAATCGATAACCTAACAGACCTATAACAAATGAGCAGATTGAAACAGTAAAAGCCTTCAAATTTAAAAATTCAAGGGCCAAATGAATTCACAGCAGAATTCTAGCAGACTTTCAAAGATCTACAGTTAATACTTATTAAACTATTAAAAACAACAACAGCCAGAAACAGAAGTTGAATCCCAAATTCATTCTGTGAAGCTCGTATCATTCTAATACCCAAATCATGAAAAGACACAACAACAACAACAACAACAACAACAACAACAACAAAAGAAAACTATAGGCAGATATCCTTGATGAGTAGAGATTTCGAATGTTCACTAAACTGTAGGAGTGGCCAATCAATGACTGGTTTAACACTCCATAAAGAGGGAGCCCATATCTGACCACTTTTTGTATGGCCAGGAACCAGAGACTGGATAGACCAGACATAGGGTAGAACCAAACACAACTGGTCTAAAGAAAAAAAAAAGGTCAATGAAATGATTCTTAAAGATATTCTGCTATTCTCAGAAATCAATACCCAATCCAGTCATGATCAGAGAGGCTTATTCCAGCAGAGTGAGAGAGCAGATACAAAGACTGTCAATCAGACATTGTGAAGAAACAAAGTCTACTGTTGAGATCTCTATCAGGTCCCTCTCATTGGAGAATCCCAGGAGATGGGTGGGGGAGAAAAGATTGATGGAGTCAGAAGGAATAAAGACACCAGGAGAACATGGCTCACCAAGTCAAACAAGCAGGGCACATATGGGCTCACTGAGACTTAAGTGGCAAGAACCAGCACCTGCAGGAGTCTGCACCAGGTGTAACTATTAGTTTGGTGTCTTTTTGGAACTCCTAACTGTGGAAGCAGGTGTGTTGTCTGACTCTTTTACCTGCTCTTAGGATTCTTTTCATCCTGTTGGATTGCCTTGTCCAGCTTGCAAGGGAGGTCATTTGCCTTTTCTTATATATTTTGTTTTGTTTTGTTTGGTCATTGTTTCTTGGGGACCTGCTCTTTTCTGATGGGAGTGGATGGTGGTAGATGGGAGGAGCTAAGAGGAGAGGAGGGAGGGGAAAATGTAGTTGTCATGTATTGTATGGAAGAAGAATCCATGCTCAATGAATGAATAAATAAAATATTAATATTAATTATTTAAACAATATTAAATAAAATACTTCCAAACTGAATAAAGACATACATCAGAAAGATTATATACCATGACCAAGGTAGCTTTATCACAGAAATGCAAGGATGGTTCAACATATAAAAGTCAGTAAATGTAATAAATCATATAAATGTATTTAAATATCATAATCATCTCAAAAATATAGAAAAAGGCTATGACAAAATTGGACATGCCTTCATGATAAAAGACTTAGAGGGAATAGATTTAGAGGGAACATATCTCAACATAATAAAAACTATATATAAGAAACCTAAAGCCAACATTAACCTAGATGAAGAAAAACTTGAAACAATCACATTGAAATCAGGAGAAGTAGGGCTTGCTACCATCCCTACTTCTTTTCCCTAGATACAAATAATCTATTATGTATAAGAGATTCCAAAAATTCTACCAGAAAATTCATAGAAATAACAGTTTCAGAAAAGTAGCAGGTTACAGAATCAACTTACAAAAGCCAATAACTTTACTATAATCCAACAGCAAACACAAGATAGCACAGATACTCTGATTCACTACAGCCTCAAAGAAAATAAAACATTCAGGAATAAACCCAACCAGTCAGGTGAAAAACCTTCACAGTGAAAATTTTAAATCTGAAGAAAGAGCTAGAGAAAGACACTAGAAAGTGGAAACACATCCCATGATTGTGGAATAATATTATGAAAATAACCATTCTACCAAAAGCTGTTAAGTGAGTCAGTGAAATCCCAATCATAATCCCATCTCATTCTTAACAGAAATAGAGGAAAACCATTCTAAAATTCACATGGAACCACAAAACACCTCATATAACTAAAACAATACTGAGCAAAAAGTACAACGCTGGAGAGATCATCCTTCCAGATCTTGAGATACATTACCAAGCTATAGTGTAATAAAGAACAGTATGGTACTGACAGAGAGAGAGAGAGAGAGAGAGAGAGAGAGAGAGAGACAGAGAGAGAGACAGAGAGACAGAGAGAGAGAGACAGAGAGACAGAGAGAGAGAGACAGAGAGAGAGACAGAGAGAGAGACAGAGAGAGAGATGTAGATCAATGATGGAATATAATCAAAGTCCCAAACATGAGTACACATGAATTCAGCCATTTATTATGCAACAAGGATGCAAAAAAAAAATAAGCTAGAGAAAAGAAAACCATCAACAAATGGTACAGAGAAAGCTGTATGTCCCCATGCAGAAGAATTAAATTGCCGGGCAGTGGTGGTGCAAGCCTTTAATCCCAGCACTTGGGAGGCAAAGGCAGGTGGATTTCTGAGTTCGAGGCCAGCCTGGTCTACAGAGTGAGTTCCAGGACAGCCAGGGCTACACAGAAAAACCCTGTTTCAAAAAACAACAACAACAACAAAAAAAAAAAAAGAGAAAAAAAAGAATTAAATTAATTTTCTATCTACCACCTTGCACAAAAATTAACTTCAAATGAATTTAAAAGCTAACTAAATATGAAATCTGAACCTGCTCTGAGAAAACACAGGTAGTACACTACAGGACACAGGTCTAAGAAAGAACTTCCTGAATTTGCCCAAGAATTAAAGCCAACAATTGACAAGTGAGACTTCCTGATCCTCAGAAGCTTCTACACAGATAAGGAAACAAATCTATTGAAAAAGAAGCAAAGAGAACGAGAAAGAATCTTTGCAAACTTTAACATCTAATAAGAATTAATATGCAGAATTTATAAAGAACCCAAAGAGTCGAGAAAAAAGCTGCCCATTCAAAAATCAGGCTTGGGATCTCTAAAGACAATTCTTAAGAGAAGAAAACAAATGGCTCAGAAATATCTCAAAAGAAGTTCAGCATCCCTACCATTTAAGGAAAAGCAAATCAAAACAACTTCGAGGTTCTACCTTACCCCAGTCAGAAAAGCAAAGATCAACAAAACAACAGACAACAAATACAGGAGGGGGAAAAGGAGAGCCATCATTCAATATTAGTGGAATTGCAAACTCTACCAGCTACTCTGTAAGTGAGAAGAACCCTCAAAAGTCCAAAACCAAATTAATTATATAACCCAGCAATACCACTCATATATGCCCAATGGGTCCTAAACTCAACACCGTTTAAAAACAAACCAAACAAAAACAACTAATTTTGAAGCACCTCAATGAATGTGACCCATATCCTCCTTTGCAGCCTTTAGAAGGAACACAGTAAGCTTGCCAATGCCTTGATTTCTGCCTACTGAGTGCTTTTCTGGGCACTTTACTTACAGAACTCTAAGTTAGCAAACCCGTGTCATTTCAACCCAGTAAATGTGTTATAAGTTGCTATGGTACAAATAAGAAACGAAGAGAAAAGGAGGCTTTACCTGCCGGGCCTAGTTGGAACAAGTTACTGACACAAGTTCGCATAGAGAACGTTTAGGATTCATACACTAGCTGTTAGTGGTTTGGGAATGGAAACTCAAATATAGAGCAAATTTCTAAGATAAATAGGGGTGGTCTTAGTGAAGAAACTACCAAGTTTAATGGTTTCTCTTCTTATTCTCCAGTTCTTCTTCATTACCTTGCCCCTGTCTAATTTTGCATATTTTTTTAGTAATTTTTTTAAAAATCTCATAAGACAATTAAAGATCCACAAAAATAACATATATTATTATTCTCAAGGCATTCATAACTTTGTATGTACAACAAATTACCAATAGTTTAAATTGCATAGCAAAAGAATCAGCCAAATACTTTGATCTTAATTGTCATTTAAACTTGGCATTATCTTTCTTCTGAAAACACTAAAAAGACATTAATTCTACTGTGGACTTGTACATGTAGAGCTCGCTCTCTCTCTCTCTCTCTCTCTCTCTCTCTCTCTGTGTGTGTGTATGCATGTGTGCTCACACGTGCAAAAAAAAAAAAGCCAGGCAGTGGTGGCGCATGCCTTTAATCTGAGCACTTGGGAGGCAGAGGCAGAGGCAGACAGATTTCTGAGTTCAAGGCCAGACTGGTCTACAGAGTGAGTTCCAGGATCTTCCAAGGCTACACAGAGAAACCCTGTCTCGAGAAAAAGAAAAGTTAAATTTAGGGTCGGGTGGGAAAAATAACTCTGAGAACAAAAAATGATGTTCCATTAAGTCTTAACTAGTTTGGCCTACACCCTTGTCTTAGTTTTCTTTTGTTACAATGAAATACACTGACAAAACCCTTAAGGAAGGTCCAAGTAGAGGAAGGCGATCCAATGGCAAGCAACAGAGTCAGAGACAGGCCCCTTTCCAATTGTTAGGGGACTCACATGAAGACCAAGCTGCACATCTGCTACAAATGTGGTGGTGGGGAGGGGGAGCCTACGTCCAGCTCTGTGTGCTCTTTGCTTGGTGGTTCAATTTCTGTGAGGCCCCACGGGCCCAGGCTGGTTAACTCTATGTCTTCTTGTGGAGTCCTTGATACCTTGCACTAGCTCAGTTTTATACCCTACTCTTCCACAAGACTCCCTGAGGTCTGCCTGATGTTTGGCCGTCAATTTCTGCACCTGTTTCCATTCACTGTTGGATGTAACCTCTCAGGAGACAGTTATGCTAGGTTCTTGTCTGAAACCTGAAGAGCCCAGAGTAATTCCAAGCATTGGTCTGCCGCCCCCATCTTACTGCATGCGTGTCCACAAGCCTAGCATTCTTTACAGATGTAGTAAAACCACCTAGCCTGCATAAGCCCCAAAAAGTTTAAGATAACGCCACTGCCTTAGTAGAGTCTTGAACCTTTTCCACCATGCTGATATCCACCACACCCGGGCTCGAGAGCTAACCCTCAATTTATGAATTCCGTCTTTATTAGCCCCTGAACATCTACTCCTGGGTTTATGCTTCAAAAGGAGACTGCTCACACCTTTTCAAGGTCGTTGTGTCAGCTCTTGAGACTGACTAGACCATAACCAGCACCCCCACCCCGCGGTGAATAGTTACTTTTAGTTTATTTTTTTACTTTGGTGGTCCTTTCCTCATTATTTGTGCACCTGTGACCCCAAAGCAAGTATAGGAGAATACTGTTAGTAATGTTAGGATTGATTTTCTCCCATAGGATGGGCCTTAAGTTGAGGCACTCATTGGTTGGCCATTACCTCAGTCTCTGCTCCATCTTTATCCCTGCACATCTTGAAGCTAGGACAAATATTGGGTTGATGGTTTTGTGGGTGAGTTGATGTTCCCCTCTGTCATAGTTTGAGTATGCTTGGCCCAGGGAGTGGCATTATTTGGAGGTGTGGCCATGTTGGAGTAGGTATGTCACTGTGGGCATGAGCTTTAAGATCCTCATCCTACCTGCCTAGAAGTCAGTTATTCTGCCAGCAGCCTTCAGATGAAGATGTAGAGCTCTCAGCTCCTCCTGCACCATGCCTGTCTAGATGCTACCATGTTCCTGCCTTGATGATAATGGACTGAACCTCTGAACTGGTAAGTCAGTCCTGATTAAATGTTGTCCTTGTAAGAGTTGCCTTGGTCATGGTGTCTGTTCACAGCAGCAAAACCCTAAGACACCCTCCTTCCACCGAAAGTCCTGCCTGGCTACAGGAGTGCCTCGGTGGGAGAGGAAGGGCTTAGTCCTGCTGGAACTAGATGTCCCAGGGTGGGATGGTACCCAAGGGGGCCTTTCCCTTCTCTGAGAAGGGATGGGAGTAATGGGGATGGGGGAGGGGAATTTGTAAGGGCAGAACTGGGAGGAGAAGTGAACTGCAGTTAGGATGTAGATGATGATGATGATGATAATAATAATAATAATAATAATAATAATAATAATAATAACAATAATAATAATAACAATAATAACAGATAACTCCAAGATACTTTGAGGCACTGGGTCCTTTCTAGTTTGGCCATTCTGCTGCACAGGAAGCAGCCATGCGACCAGCAAGAACAGCACGATCTTGAAGTCTCACTTCCACAAGTACCAGAAGCACAAAGCAGACACTTGGCTTAACCAGCTAGCATGCAATATTCACAGACTCAAGGTCCAGCAAGCAAATGTGTGCCACATAGTGCCTGGTTACATATCTAGTCCCAACAGGCCCATACTGTAGGTGCCCTACTGTGAGATACCACACCAAAGTCCAAGCATGCATGATCTTCAGCCTGGAAGAACTCAGGTTAGCCAGCATCGATTAGAAAGTGGCCAGGACCATTAACATCTCTGTGATACCCAAGAACAGGAAACAAATCCACTGAGTCACTACAGGCCAACTTGTTGCTGCGGAAGGAATACCGCCCCAAGTTCTTCCCACCACCACCTTGCCAAGGTCCAGCCTTAGAGAGGAGTTTTGAGGAAGGGGTCTCTGGGAGCAACTCCAAGTCAAATCGTGGGTGGAAGCTGGTGGCCTATACTCTGCTCGAGACAGCTTTCCAGCTTGTTTTCTCTCTGTTCTGCTTTCTTTCTCTCTGATCTGGTTTCTCTGGAGATGTCCAGAAACATGTTCTGCTCCAAGCAGTTCTCTCTTGCTATTCTAAACTATTGACTGGATAGCTCATCTCCTGCAGATCACAAGCCTAGTCTTTTATTTTACATATCAATCCACACATTCAGTTCCGGTTTCCTCTGATTATCCTATGAATCAGCATCCTGAGACTCCAGCCCCTTAATTCTTAGGAGACAGCAGGCACACATTTTCTTTTCACACTGAAAAAGAATTCAGAGATCTGACTGTCACTGTTAAGCACAGACAATAAGATAGCTGGGTCAGAGCCTTTCCTGAAATTACCATTTCTATCAACCTGGAACTCGTTTTGCTCTGTCTCAGGCAAACCTTGAACTCAGGAGAAATTTTTCTGCCTTTGTAAGAATAAAGAGAAAAACTTAGCTGGATGGGATCTCCTTTAATCACCACTCCCTAATCTGTTTATCTCCTTCTTTAGTATCTTTCTGACAAGTTTGGCTCGTAGTGTAGCTCTCTCTGTTCCTTCAGATCTGTGAAGCCCTTTATACAATTCATATCACATCCTTACATTTTTGCATAATTAAGAAAATATATATTTTCAAACTCTTTTTTTGTTGTTTTTTGTTTGTTTGTTTGTTTTTGGGGTTTTTTGTTTGGTTGGTTGGTTGGTTTGGTTTTTCGAGACAGGGTTTCTCTGTATAGCCCTGGCTGTCCTGGAACTCACTCTGTAGACCAGGCTGGCCTCAAACTCAGAAATCCGCCTGTCTCTGCCTCCCAAATGCTGGGATTAAAGGTGTGCACCACCACTGCCTTTCCCACAGCCTTAAGGCTGTCCTGAGAGTCCCAGCATTTACCATTTTACTGAAACACCACCACACCTTTATCTCCTGGACTCATACTGCCTCTGATCATCATGGAGTCATTCATGTCAACAAGGAGGCATTCCTTGAGGGAGGAACGTAAAATATGTATATTATTATACAAACAAACCTTTCACCCAAGGCAGCCATAGACACCCATGGAGGCCCAAGCATGCTGGCCCTGTCCCAGGGGCAGAAACCATGTCATTCTGTCCCTACCAAGGCCATGTCAGACTCGGCACCATCACCCCTTGGGAGCATTCTGCTCCAAGAAAGGAGGCAGTTCTGGTGAAAAAATCAAACTGGCTCCCAGCTTACAGAACCTGTGATGACCGTCCATAATATCTACAGAGAGTAGAAAGCCAGAATCATCACAAAGAACAAGGAGAGCCTCAAAGTTTTTGCCAGTTTTTACATGGCCCATGCCAATGCCCAACTCTTTGGCCAAGGTAGGTGCAGAGCAAGATGTTAAGAAGAAAAAGGAATGCCTTGTGGTGGTTTAAGTAAGTTTGGCCACCCCATAGATTCATGTGTTTGAATGCTTGGCCAATAGAGAGGGGCTCTATTAGAAGGTGTGGTCTTATTTGACGAGGTGTGGCCTTGTTAGAGAATGTTTGTCACTGTGGAGGCAGGCTTTAAGATCTTAAATTCTCAAACTCAGCACAATATAAAGGTAGTCGCCTGTTGCTTTCAGATCAAGATGTAGAACTCTCAACTCTTTCTCCAGCACCGTGTCTGCCTGGACACTGCCATACTTCCTACCATGATGATAATTAACTAAACCTCTGAAACTGTTAAGTGAGCTACAATCAAATGTTTACCTTGGTTGTGGTGTCTCTTCACAGCAGTAAAATCCTACCTAAGACACCTCTGTTGTTAACATTGCAATAAATTTTCAGTAAAGCAAAATTAATTAATTAATTAGTTAATTAATTAAATTAAAACAAAAATAGCACAATACAAATACTTTGAGTTTTCTGAATTCTCCAAACCAGAGACTTACTAGATCTAAACTGTAAGCCAATGCTACAACAGCATAACTAGTATCTGAGACAGAGGAGGCAAACTCAAGGCCCAGTTTTGTGGCACAACAAAAATCACTTTCCCATCCATCTTACATTCTGTGAGTACAGGAATCGAACTAATGTCTTTATCTTCAATCTTGCTCCACCAAATTCACCTGGTTCAATGCCAAGAAAACCGTTTTGAAAGACATATCTAATCATTGTAACCCCTGATAATTCTCATAGTCCATAGACTAAAATACAAACTCTAATTTAATGAGTATAAATCCTAAATGTAAGGCTTTACATACTCTTATAATCTGGTTCTCTTGCCCAAGAGTCACTTCGCAGCAACAGTAGAGCTGAGCGTGAGGTCCCAGATGGAGGAGTTGGAGAAGGGACTAAAGGAGCTGAGGGAGTTGGCAGCCCCAGGGAGGCAGCAACAGTGGCAAGTGGCCTGACCCCTCCATACTTCTGGAGACTGAATCACCAACCAAAGAATACACATGGAGGGACCCATGGTGCTGGCCACATATGGGGCAGAGGAGGGCCTTGTTTGCCATCAGGGGGAGCAGAGGCCCTTGGGCCTGAGGGTGTTAGATCCCCCAGTATAGGGGAATGCCAAGGAGGGATAATGAGAGTGGGTGGGTGGGTGGGTAGGGGAATACCCCCATAGTGGCAGGGGAGGGGGGAGGGAATGGGGAGGTTCCAAAGGGGAGAGTTGGAAAGGGGAAAACATTTGAAATGTAAATAAAGTATGAATAAATAAATAAATCTGGTTTCCTACATCCCTCTCTTGTATAAGCTAAACATATCTGTTGAAATGGATGTCTCATGCTTAAAGATACCTTTTCTTATTATACAATATTCTTTGGTCCTGGGGAAAGGAAGGAAGGAGAAAGGTGTGTGTGTGAAGGGGGGGGGAGGTTAAATAAAAAATCAAAGGGGAAAGAGAGAATACCCTGTTTATTCATGAGTTAATTCTAATGCCAGCCACTCAGCGTAGACTCCTTGAAGCTAGCTCAACAAAGATCTGTGTTCTCATGTTATAACATCAAGTAGAGGAAATGTTCTCATAGCTCTGTGTTCTCATGTTATAACATCAAGTAGAGGAAATGTTCTCATAGATCTGTGTTCTCATGTTATAACATCAAGTAGAGGAAATGTTCTTATAGATTTGTGTTCTCATGTTATAACATCAAGTAAAGGAAATGTTCTCATAGCATAGAAAAGTTGAACCTAAGCCATGACAGTGTCACTTCCCAGCGTTCTTATGAGGTCAAAGCATAGCAGGGACCCTTGTGGGAGTTGTTTACACAGGCTGCCTGCCCACCAGAATCAATTTTGAAACTTTGTTAAAAAAAAAAAAAAGCAACTATTTCTAAAAATCCACCTTAGAATGGAATGTCAGAGCCTCTCAACTAGTTCTGATGCAAACAAGTAGATGAAGAGAAGTAGACTGGAGTCACCATGGGTAGAGTAGGCTACTCATGGTGAATGGAATTGTGGGTCAGATCCATAACAGAAGCTCTAAGCCAGAACTCAGCAGGTATCCAGGGCCACAACTATACAGGTTGGGACACAGGGTGGCAAAGATCTGAAGCTGGCAATCTAAAAGTTCCTCTACCTGCACTAAAACACATCAGATCTGGAGTGAGAACAGGGTTCCCTGAGGAATCAAATGCCCTGGGCTTGCCTTCCAGACATATTGGAAATAAGATGTTTTTGAGAGCCTATCAAATGAAGGTTTCCGCACGGAGCCACACATTGCATGATGAGGAAACTGTGCTGGGTGTCAACTCAGATCTCTAACTAACCAGAAGTCCATGTGAAGTCTGTGATGTACCAAAGCCTGGTGTCTAGATTTCTTGTGCTAGGTGAAAGAAATCAAGCACTGTAGCTGTGAGCAGTTTAAGGGCCAGAACCTCATTCATTTTACCTTATTTCCACCCTCACAAGGCCTTGGGCACTGACACTGTAGTTCATAGGTTCACGTTTGACTATCTAAAGCTGGCCCAATTTAAACTCAGCCACTCACCGGCTCTGTGGTTCATCACACTACTCAAGAATACTTTTTTTTTTTTTTTTGGAGTACAGGAACACTGAATCAAAAGAATGAGAGGAAAACATGTTTCTTTGTTTGTTTATTTACTAGCTTTGTAAGTATTTCACTAATACAGTAGTTAATAGAGAGAGCCAAAGAATGATTATGAATGAGTCCCCAGGTTAAGTCCTAGGTTAAGGGGTGGGGGGCTCTCCAAGTTCTAGTTCCATGATTTCAATCTGAATCATCTAATCTGTGATACAACTAGGAAAGGAGCTGAAATCTTCATATCCAGTAAACATTCCATCACAAGAATTCTTGGAGGATTAGCCCAGAGGTGTGATGGATGAAGCTGGTCAAAGCATATGGATTGCTAACTTCTTTAGTTTGGGACATCAATTGGGTGACCTCAAAACTCTCTTATTCTCCCCGGAATTCCTAAAAGAACACTTTTGTGGCAGATTTTCATTTAATAAACGTGAAGTTTTATCGACTTGCAAATCTAGGCTATTATGAACAACACAGCTTCAATGAAATGTATTTAGTTTTCTGTTAATCCTTAAAGCCTTGGTTTATCTGTTCTTAAATTAAAAGAAAAAGAACAAACTTTCACTTCTTCATTTATGCACATAACAACTGTATGGGCGTTTTCTGGCAGAGATGAGCCCAGGACTTGAATATCCTGTCTTCCTATTCATTTGTTTGTTTGCTTGTTGTCTTTCTGTTTGTTTGTTTGTTTGCTACACTGGAGATTGAATGTAGATTGTCAACCACACTTTACCACTGCACTGTATTCACAACCCCTTAACCATTTTTAAAAATTAATTACTTAAACCTAAGTATGTTGGGGGCTGGTCTGCTGCTGCTATGGTTACTGCTTTCATCCCCTGGTAAGATACAGTATCCGTCTATGGATGATAACTAGCATGGATTTAAACCCAAACCCGAGTCAGTTGCCCAGCATACCAATTCTGACCCTGATCAAGTGCTTCCCCCACCAAAAATGTTGTAAATACTACAAAGAAGTAAAATCTATCATACACACTAAGGGAAAAAAAACCTTCTTTTATTCTGCTGAAGTCACTTTAAGAAGTTACAAAAGATGATGACAAGATAGAAGACAGTTTTAGAGGCATGGCTTTTAAAAACAAATTTTCCCATGTTGCTCATTCCAGCAGGACCCAAAACTTCTAGGATCAAGAGATCCGAAAGCCTTAGCTTCTCACTAAATCTACCCCCAGCAAGCTGGGATCACAGGAATGAGTCACTGTGTCTGCCTACTTTTTTTTTTAGGTAATATTCAAATGTAGAGGAGATTACAATATTTTCATTTCGCTTATCATTTTTTAAACCCTATGCTTGTTTATAGTGTTTTTCAATTCTATTCTTAAAACATCTTCTAAGCTATAAAATGTACTTTAAAAAAGTGTTACGGTGTGCATTTCAATTTCCAAATGCCGATTTTTAATAAGGATTCTAATATTTGGGATTCAGAAATGAGTGCAAATTATAGATAGACAGATAAACTATAAAGCAATGATATTGTATTAATAAAGCTCAAACATGCCTTCAAAATACATTATTTTAACTTTTTAAATGAGGTTTTAAAGCAGTTGCATTAAAATTAGTTGCTAAACTTCTAAAGTGATACTGTGAAATGTTTTCTTAAAGTTTGTATACATTTTTAAAGTATTGCTAACGTTTCTGAATAGTCCATTCAACTATATAATTTATGACAGAACATTCAAAACATGAACTCCAACTGACAAGTCTGAGAAATTTCAAAGTTGCACTGACAATTCCAATCTACTTCCTTTCATGCCCAGATTCACTTAATATCTCATTTGACTCTCAAGCCTGCCTCAAGACGCAATTGGAACAAAAACCATCAGCAAGCTCCATCTCCATTTGGGCATGTAACCCTTTTACAAACACAATCACAGCCAAACACCATTGTAACCTGATTTGCATTTGCACTAACTAAATTACAAAGCACATTGAGAGTGCCTGCTATGCATACCACAGACTTGTTAGGAGGATATATTGCAGAGCTTCTGTGAACACTAATTAAAAAGGTTTTATCTTTCCCCTCTGGTTCACTGAAATTGTGCAAATGTCTTGCCTGCTACAACTTTGTTCGAAACAGTTTTCAAACATGTGACCAGAGCCAGGCAACTATTTAAGGTAACTTGATTCTCTCTCCCTGGTGGACAAGCTCTAGAGATGAAGTTTTCATCTGAACTTTTAGCTTCCTTCCCTTTGTTATTTTGTGTTGTGCAACCTTGGCATTATCCAACGGTGGACTTTTATCTGTGAATATCTATATTCTGTCTTGTGGAAAACTAATTACTGAACCACTGAGAGCTTCATAATGTCCTGCATTTAAGTCCTGAGCATCATACATAATGCATAGGCAGCAGCCCCTGCACTCTGATTACAGAACACTGTCATTAAGTGAGCAAATTAAAGATGTGAATAATTCACTGGCTGCGCCTATTGTCAGCACTGCATTGTGAAATTAGAATTTCTAATAAGTGCTGCAATTTTTTTAACCCAATTAACACAGAGAACATCTTGAGACTGATTAGTACAATAAAAATTATTACCTTATTCTTTTGCTTCACAACAGCCAAATTAAATACTGTACTTAATTATGCAGCATTCATTCCTTCTCTGTTAAAAAAAATCCTATCGTTTTAATACGAGTTACAATATTTGTATGTGAGCTAAAAATATAACACATGCATCTGTAGCTCACTGTCTTCTGCAAAGTTTTTTTAGGAGTCTCAACAACACCATTGTTGCCACTGGTGGGTGATGATGGCATTAATGTGCCCTTAAACCAAACATTTTCCCTAAAATCAAACAGCATATACATCATTGACAAAGTAACCAAGCTCTAGGAATTAAGTTGGATCTATTAAACCTCTGCTTTTTCTTAACTCTTTAGATGCGCATTAACACCAATTTGCCCCCACCACACTGATTGGGATTGAAGATGAAATATATATTTAAGAAATTTAATTGATCAGGAAAACAACCAAGTAACTGAAGCAGTGGCTCTTACCTCGGATGCTCATTTAGCAAACCGGGATCTGTCTGACTCCTGTCAGGCAAGTAGGAAAGTCCAGTTTATGCTCGGCACGATGATCCTATGCAGAGGGTGTCTGCTGCCATATTAAATAAAGAAAATGATCATTTAAACCGAGGCTTTTGTCTCTCAATATTTCCTCCTGCTGTCCCTTTCGAATCAAAGCCTAGAGAGGCAGGCACATCTGGTGGCAGTCCCTGCCCCTGACCGCAGCAGCCTCTGGAGAACCCCCCTTCCTTTTCAGCTCCTCTGCATCCTTTCCTGGGTAACTTCACCCCCCCTAAAATGAGGGAGAGAACGATGACATTGCAGGCAGAATGTGAGATTGTTTGTTCAGCTTCTGCAGCCACCTCCTTCCTGTCTAGAAATTTTACAGAAAGAGAATGAGAGAGAGAGAAACAGCGAAGGTACTCTGGAAATCAGTCAGACACAATGCAATAGGGAGATGGAGAGGAGGGATAAGAGAGAGAGAGAGAGAGAGAGAGAGAGAGAGAGAGAGAGAGAGAGAAGGGGGTGGCTGTCAGTGCAGATAAATCTGCATATGGAAATTAGGGTTATCCTGGGTACAGTTTTATTTAACTATGATCTACTGTTTTTTAAATTAGACCAGAATTTCAGCAAAGGGAAGAAAGTGAGTCTTGCAAACAGACTAACTTCTAATTCAACAGACTTACATTTTCATTACACCTGCAAAGAGCTGATCTAGAAGTTGCAGGAAAAATAAAAGGAACAAAATACAGAGTGTTTTCCCGCTATTATGTTTAACAAATGAAAGAGAATGTACCCCTTCCAATAATACAGGAGTCTGGAGGAGAAAAAGTTGTTCAAAGTGGGTAGCTGGCAATATATGTGGAGACAAATAGCAGCACATTCTGATACTTTACTATCAGATATGACATGGTTTTCTCTCTCAAAGAAGTTTCTTTTTGCATCTCTGACCCAAGGCACACTGCATCTCGTCATAATCTGTTTGAAAATGTCATGGTTATTCCCAGCTACACATTTGGGGCTTTAAGAAGAAAGCTATGGACAGAACAGTGAACAGAATGACCACGGAAGCTGACCAGTGAGCCCAGAAATGAGTGCTCTACCAGAAACAGAACTGTATTTATTCAGAAAATAGAGTGAGCTAAGGGTATAATCAGAGAGGAGGATTGCTGATGTGGACACATGTTAACTCTCTTATTAGATGTTTATCAAGTAACTATCACATTGCCAATATTGTGATAAGAAGATTAAAGATAAACACTGTGTTGTTCCTGATCTCAAGACCCTCAAATTCAATGAAAAAAAAAAATAAGCTTAAGTTGAAATGTATTGCTTGACTATTTCTTCTAAGTTAAAACATTCACTCCTGGAAGAAGGCTCAAGACTAGAAACTTTAAAGGTATAGGAAGCTCATAAAGTTGCAAGAAACATGAGGCCCTTCTGGAGGCTGTAACAGTAAATACATTGAGGAAAGGCCATTCTCTGTAGGGAGACTAACTACAAATTGTCTAGGAGCTTCAAGGAAGCCAGTTTCGGGAGTGGTCACCCACTTTGGTGGGTAATGTGGTTTTGGGCAATGTAGCTACCTTCGAGTTACCCATCCCTCTGTAAGTAATCCCAATGAACTCGATTTCATTAAGTTAGACTAGCTAGAATCATTTCTCTGGTCTATTGCTGATGCTTTATCCAGGGTGAATAGACATTGTCCATGTCACCCTAGGAAAACTCACACCATGTGGTGTAAACTTATAAGTAAGATGATTGAGATAGCCTCAACTTGAACAGACAGATGCTGGTACCTCCAAGATTAGTTCTACAGTTATTTGATCAGATTCTTGAAGCCCAGATTACACACCATAAGCAAGTTACTTGTGCCTATGAACCTATGAGTTTCTTTAGCTATAAAAAATAGCAGTAATTCCTGCTGTTAAAATATGAAACTGGGGCTGGAGAATGGCTTCATGGGTAGAAAGTTTGCTGCAAAAGCATAGAAATCTGTAAAAGCAAGATGGATCAGGGGTGGAGACAGGTGAATGCCAAGGGCTGGCTGGCCACCCATTTTATCTAAAATGGAAAGCCAGATTCAACAAGAGACCCTGTCTCAAAAAGGTAAGGGAAGAAAGATAGAGGAGGACACCTGAGGCAGAACTCTGGTGCCTACACAGACTCACACAGGTGAGTGCAGCTGCATGTACAAATACTGAAAAGTATGCACATACTACATTGATTACATAAATAAATACATGGTAAGCCTCTACCTGGATCATTTTTATATCTAGATCAATAAAAGTGAGAATCACAAATGAGTTCGCCGTTCAAGTGACATCTCCTCTGGCAAAGCTCCATGAATCCCTCCCTAGTATCTGCACATGTGTTCAGAGGCTTCTGCTGCAATTCCATTTCCGCTTGCCCTAGTACTCTCTGGCTGTGATTTCCAGCGAATCTCATACTATAGCACTGATTCATAACTTAAAACTATTCTGCCTCACCACAGAAAAGCGTAATATTGTCTGGAGATACTAATTTTCAGAACCACCTCAGAAAGGTCACTATTGGCATCTAATGGACAAAGGGAAGAGATGCTGCTACACACTACAGACATTGTTCTTTAGAAATTGACATTTAGGGGCCTCAGACAAAAGACTGATTCTAGGATCTTAGCAAAGAGAGCCTGAAGAACCTGCAATGGCAAAAGGTAAGAAGCACCATAAAACCAACACCAAACCAGGTTATTGTATTTTCGCTATTATTGTGTGTGTGTGTGTGTGTGTGTGTGTGTGTGCCCAAACACACTCATTCTACATCTATGGTCAGAGGACAACTTTTAAGAGTCAGTTCTTGTTCCACTGTGGGTTCCAGGAATAGAGCTCAGATGGCCAGGTTTCCTCAGAAAGCTCTTTCATCTGCTGGGCCATCTACCCTCTCCCAAACAATAAGTATTTTGAATGTATATTGATAAAAGCCTGTGAAAGGTATACCGAAACCATATGAAAGAAGTTTTCATAGTTATCACCACAACTATTTACCAATAAAATGTACAGAGTAGCATGAGGTTCCAGCAAGCATGTGCTAAGAATGTCCATGAATCCAGACTGATGCTAAGTAATGGAGAGGGATGAAGCTCAAGGTGCAGTCCTCAGCACTGAAAAGTTAAGTGAGAAGGAAAGAAAAGTGAGGGTGAATAGTGGAGGGAGAGGGGCAACAGAATAATTCCTCCTTTTTAAAGGAAGTTAGCCTGTCTCATGCTATTTCTTTATATTAACACAAAAAAGATTAATGCACAGAGAGATGTGAACAGATTCTGAAGGAAAGCTTCCTAGGTTCAAATGTTAGCTTTATCTTCCATTAGTTCACTTATTTCTAGTCAGATAGGTAGATCGATAAACAGGTGATATAGACAGATAGATAGATAGATAGATAGATAGATAATAGGTAGATAATAGGTAGATAGATAGGTAGATGATGGAGAAGGCTGATAGATGATTGATAGATGATAAATAGATAAATAATGATAAATGATAGATAGGTGATAGATAGGTGATAGGTTATAGATAGATAGATAGATAGATAGATAGATAGATGTTTGCAAAATACTAATAATATTATCCACATATCACAGGGGTTAATTAAATGAACTAAGAGATTTAAGGCACACACAGCAGCGGCAAGTATTTCCAAGTGACCTACAGTTAGTTACAGATAGCCATCTGTTCTAGTTTGATTTTGGTGGCTGTAAAGACACCATGACAAAAACATAACTTGAGGAAGAAGAGGTTTATTTGGTTTACACCATTGGGTCACAGTCTGGCATAGAGGGGCACCAAGATGCAAATGCAGACACTGGAGCTAAGGCATGTGCCATGGAAGAACACCGCTTACTTTCCATAGCTTGCTTAGCTGCCTTTCTTATACAAACCAGAACCACATACCCAGGCAGGGATGGGAGATATTTCCCAATAGAGGTTCCTTCTTCCTAGGGGACAGTACTTCAGTCAAGTTGACAAATATTCCCACACAGGGAGGAAAGGATTTGTTTGGCTTGTACTTCCCAATCACTGTCTGTTGAAGAGAGTCAAAGCAGAAACTCAAGTTGCGGCTTGAAGTACAAACCATAGAGTTGTCACGGTCATGGTGTCTCTTCACAGCAATAAAAAACCTAAGACAGACATCATGGCAGGAAACATGGCAGCATGCAGGCAGACATGATGCTGGAGAAGAAATGGAGAGTTCCTTCTCCAACAAGACCATATCTGCTCCAACAAGGCCACACCTCCTAATAGTGCCACTCCCTGTGAATCTATTGGGCATTTTCATTCAAACCACCACATGGTATATAACCTGGCCACTACCTTAAACTTGCCGGCTCAGAGACTGGGCTGCTTTTGCCCCAGAAGCTTTTCAATTTATAACCAAGATATCTTGGTTACCCACCTCTTTTGTACCTTTAGCCTCCTGGCTGTGGCCTGCTCCCCTCTCTCTTCTCTACCCCTAACCCTCCTTTCGTTACATGACCCAGCTCAGCCTGGTCATGTCCACTATGGAATCTCCAAGATATGTCTGCCTCTGGCTGTACTCTCCCATATAAATACAATAACTTTTCTTTTCCATCTTATCTGGGAGCAGCTATGTCCTTTCCTTTCTTTTTTATTTCTTTTCTTTTCATACAATTACTAGTCAGCAGAATGGGACCCATTCTACCACTTCCACCTTTCCCACTACCACTGGGATTTGGTTCTACCAAAGGCCAGTTGTATCTCTGGATCTGGAAGATATGACATCTCAAACTGCTCGGATCAATGAGTACCTATATAACCTGATTTCAGGAGTCTTTAAACTTCAAGACTACTGTGCAGCAGGGGACGTTCTGGTGAAGAGCAAGGACATTGGTCTTCTGAGATGCCTCTTGAAGAGGAAAGCTCCTCTTCAAGACTGAGGACCTGAATTTGATCCCTGGAACTGATGTTAAAAGCCAAGGAGGTGTCGTACATCTGTAATCACCTTTCTGCAAGATGGCTGCTAGAAACATAAACATTTTCTAAAGATGAAATGCTAGCTATCCTGGAGTACATAACACAACAGAAACAGGAGAGACCCTGCCTCATCAAAATGGAAGAGAGAACTTATTACCCAAAATTATCTTCTGATATTAATTCCTGCTTCATTGTGCTTGTACACATGCACGCACACACACACACACACACACACACACAGACAGAGAGAGAGAGAGAGAGAGAGAGCGATTAAACTATGTATCAAGACAATTGTTTCTTTTGCCATTGTCCAATTGTTCAGTTGTGAAATGTTCTCTTTAGACAGTTTGAGACAATTTGAGAGTTCTTCCCTTTACAAAGTAATAAACTCTGTCTGTCTCCAACAGTGTGTTCCATGTGTCTCGTTTCCATTTCATTGATGGAGATGACAAGAGATGGGAAGATGAAAGGCAGCCAGAACCAAATCCTAGTAATACTGGCAACAACTATACAAGTTATTTCTCATACCCATTTTAACTTGTCCTCTAATTTGGGTTAGGTTTGCTTATAATCACCCAGAATAAAGATCATCTTTCCTGACGTCCCTACATTGTAACCTGTGAATATGATATGGAGCCCAGGCCTGATATACTATTGGACCTAATGTGAAACACCATCAGATCTAGATTTAATACAAGACTTGTGAGAGACATGCCTTTTACTTGTTAAGAATCAGTTATACTAGAATTTTATGCCACTTGCAGCTTTGTTCAGCTTGAAAGTTGTGTTAAAATGAAAGGTACACAAAAGTCTGGGGACAAGTTTAGCTAAGAGTTCAAGAATGAATAGGATCTAGGACTTGAAAATCCTGAGCACAGTAGTTTGAGCAAGGACTGAAGAAAGAAAGAAAATAGATCATATGTCATGAG
Source organism: Rhynchomys soricoides (assembly GCA_019843965.1). NCBI lineage: Eukaryota > Metazoa > Chordata > Mammalia > Rodentia > Muridae > Rhynchomys > Rhynchomys soricoides. Next base: position 1,312,306 of record JADRCH010000077.1, on the reverse strand, counting down.
CAAGTTATACCATAAACATGAACATGCTTGGATCTTTCCACAATGTAAAAATTCATGGAATAACAATAAATTCATAAGTCAAGTCATTTTGGGGGGGGGGGCTTTGGTTCAGCAAACACTCCTAATTTTAACTTGATATCTTAGACCAAGTTCTTTAAATCTCAGATCAGCATTACTCTTCACAAGAGGATGTGAAGCCTATAGTAGCTAAGAAAACGATGATGAAGCTATAGTTTTTTTTGTTTTGTTTTTCTTTTTGTTTGCACAGAAAACATTGCTTTATTAACTGAATTTGCCAACACACGAGGAATATTGTGGGCTCCTTAGACACAGACTCTGGTGGGGGCCACAGTCCAGATGCCCCAGTGAGTGAGCAGGACAGGACGAGGCTGGAAACTATGCAGCAGCAGCAGCAGCAGCAACACAATCATGCAGGTCACAGTAGGCACTGGCCATTCGGGGGTGACTGAACATTCTGTTGCTCAGTAAGGGTCTCGAACAAGGACAATGTACAAAAAGGGGAAATAGGTCTTTGCAGTAATGAAAAATACATTTTTCTCTACAAAGAAATCTTCCCTAATACAAGAAAATAAATATTGTAACATAAGCTAAAAATAATTTAAAATTGCTCTTTTTAATATTTTTTCAATATTTCTCTCGTATATTAACAAATGGCACATCAGTTTCTTTGAAACAAAGACAGAAGGTGTCTCCTCCTGTGACATTCATATCACCCTCCCCACCGTCACCCCCAAATGTTTTGGATGGAGCACAAGCACACATCCTTGGGAGAAGGCGGCAGGAAGTGGCTTAAAGAATGACCAAAGGTCCCCAACTCCAATACCTCTGGCTCTTTGGCCAATGTGGCCAACTGGGCCAAGAGCACGGGAGAGCAGCCTCCTCAAAGACCTTACTACAGAGATCACATATTGTTACACAGAGCTTCAGGTATGGGCACAGGTTGACCTTATGTGGCAATGGTGGGGAAACCCAAAGTCTAACCTGCTGCCAATATTCCTGTAGAATTAGGCAGTTGAATATCTAGAAACCCCAGCAACTCCCATAGGGTATCCATGCATTGCACACACATCTACACAGCTCTCTCTCTCTCTCTCTCTCTCTCACACACACACACACACACACACACACACACACACACACACAGTTCAACACCTATGCTCAGGAACCTGGGTGGCTGGCTTCTCCAACAAACCTGAGGCCCTTACATTGCAAAGACTCACCCTCATGCCATTCACAAAGTCAGAGCCCATTTAATAAAGTAAACGAGCATTCTATCTTTCTTTTCTTTACTTGTTTCAAAATACACTTATGATACAGAAAAATACTTTCCTTGCATATTAGCCTGTGTCCTGTGATGAGGAAACGAGGTGGGAGGGATACGTTAGCCAGATCAAGTTACACAGTCCTTTCTCCCTCCCTAAGGAGGGGTTGTGGATGAGGGCAAGAGTGGGCACTGCCTCTGGCCTGGAAAAGGTCATAGTTGGGAAAGCCATCTGCACCATAGACAGTGTGTTCTGGGAGAAACTAGGGAGAGGCTATAGGACATCCTCATCCTCCCTGCAACCTGATGGACATCTCAGAATTGAAGACAGCTACCGGATGAAGACTGCTGTGGGGCTTGCTAACCAGCCATTATCACAGAAAACTGGGCTTCTGTGGTACAGAGCCTGGTGGGATAGAGTGGTCAGGGACATTCCCTTCCTCCCCCTGTAGCATTTGGTTGTTCTTTAAGCCCCCATGCCCTTCGTGTCCTGCAGGTCAGACCACCAGGCAGTCCAGCAGATGAGATTGCAACCCGAAGTGACCCAAAGCACAGGGGTAAGGAAGGTATGTTCAAAGGCAGTAAACAAGAGGCAGGGGTGGGGATGCCGATGCTGACACTGAGCTGTCAATATTACCAAGACGGGCAGGCAGACTAAGTCTATGTGACTAAGTCTATCCGATGCCATCCGGATGCCCAGGATCCTTGGAGCCCACCCCATGCCCTCAGAGTCCATTTGGATAAGACATGTTTGTCCAATCCCCAAACTGAAGTCATTATCTTTGTTTCTGATTTTGCTCAAACTCACTATCGTGCCTTGATAGTTTTGGAGTCGAGGTGGGTGAAGGTCCCGTGTATTTGCTCTTTGTGTATCTATGTGGTGGCAATGGGGGAACCACGCTGCATTCACAGTCAGGGTTCTCCCCCCTTCAAAAGGGGGAGGGAATCCTCAAAGTTTAGGACCACACTTACGGCTCAGCCCAGGACCTAAACCAACAACAGCAGCAGCAGTAGTGGTGGCGGTGGCGGCAGCGGCAGCCTCCTCGGAGGCCTTGGGCCCATTTCTGTAGGTATGTGCAATAATCGAGTCTCTGAACTTTGTTGCTAACCAATTCCTTTGAAGAGGAAGTTCAAGTTGACAGTAGTCAGGTCTGGGCTGCGCTGTGTATTATGGTCAAAAGATTCTTTGGCATTCTCAGAATGATCCGACTGGTTCACTGGTCTTTTGCAAGTTTGGAGAAGTTCTGGCTTTACCAGTGGAGGAAGTGACCCAAGAGTAATTCATAAAAGAAAAAAAAAATTGTTTTCACGGAATTCCTTTGTTCCCTGAGCTATCTATCACCCTGGGGCCACTCCATCAAAACTCTTCAGAACTACCTGGGGGCTTGGAGGAGGGGGGTACAGTAGGGAGGGAAAGGGGGTTAAGGCGCTAAGGGACAGACAAATACAGGAAGATCCAGCAACATTTCAACCAGCCTCAGCAGGCCAGCACTGGCCTGCCCTGGGCCCCGGGATCCCACTACACTTGTTGGAAGGGTGTTTCCAGAAGGAAACCAATGAGGGAAGCTCATCTCTGCAGGACTAGGAAACTTCAAAAGGCAAACGGTCTGGCCTGGCCAGCTCCACATGGAGACAGCAAGACTGTGGCCGAGACTGGCCCCAAAGGAAGAAAGGAAGTTAAAGCCCCAGAGTGATTCTCTGCAATGGGCTGATCTGAGCCCCAAGTCCCGGGCTGGGCACTGGCCTTCCCTTGGAACCCTCCGCCTGTACAGGTGGAGGACTGTTTGGGGAGTCCCCTGAGTAGAACACAGCTCAGGAAGGATTCTGGGAATCCTTTCCCAGAGCTGCTTGGGCTGGGCACTGGCAAGGACAGAGCAGCAAGGAAGGGGGATTGCGGGTGGGCGGGCAGGCCTCAGATGTTGTGGGCTATTCAGGAGCCAGCGGGCCCCCTGCACCCCCTCAGTGCTTTCTCATAGAAACTCGTTGTGCTCGTGACAGTGAATAGACTGGCTAGGTACCATTTGTTATACTTCCTTAGGGATCAGTGGAGTGCAGCAGGACACACCCACCCACCCAAAATAGACCCCAGTGCAATCTGGGGGGACAAGGCGGGGCAGGCCCTGGGAAGGCCCATCTGCCATGAAATAATGCCCAAATGACAGTCTGTGTCACCCAATGGCAGTGGGTAGGAGCCCTGGGCTCTCTCCTTCACCTTGCCTACATCAAGCCAGAAGTCCAGCGATGTTGCATGGGCTGGGACAGGGGTGGCACATAGAACCTGGTATAGATCCCATGGCCAGGGCCAGGGGGAGGAATCCTAATGTCCTAGGCCAGCACAGAGGAAAAGACAATGGAGTGGAATTCAGAACTCTCTATATATTAAAAATAAAGCCACATCAGAGTGGTGGGTCTGAGACACTCAGCAGTTGGAAATGGCAGTTGTGATTGGGCTGAGGCCTTGAAGGGGACCAAGGCAGGGCCTGGGTGAGTTAGGAGGCCAGCACCCCCATTTGACCCACCTCCTCTGCCTCCCTGGAAGCCCGTTGTACCCCACTGTCCTCTGCCTCTACCTCAGAGTTGCTCATTTCTTCATCAGAGAAGTAGCCGTCAGCCTCTGTGTTGAAATGCAGGCTGACCTTTGGCCTCTTGGCCACAGCAGATGGCAGTCCTGTCCCAGTATCAGACCTAGCACCCGGAGATTTCCGACTGACCTTCATCTCTCAGGGTGGCTGGAGCCTGCCCAGGGGTTTGGGGCTCACTGCAGGGCCAGGCACTTGGACATTCAAGTCGGAAGCCATGGGGGCTGTCTCGTTCAAGATCTCAGAAGCCAGTGTTGGAGGGTTTTCCATTGCTGCTGGGACAGGACAGTCCCCAGCTGCAGGGCTGGATGGCAAATGAGAAGACGTCCTCCTTGGTCGCTTCCTCATGGGTGGTCCTTGTATGCCCCTGCCATCCTGGGCCCAGGCCTTCTTGGGTGGCTTGTCTGGAGTGGTCCTTGCACTGGGCCCATCCTGGTTTTTTCTTGGCAGGCAGGCGAGTACGGTCTCAGGCCTTCCTGGCAGGGTCACCAGGTGGTAGCGAGGGGTCCCTCATGAAGCTGAGCAGCATCTCCTCATCTTGTAGCAATTTCTCTGACAGCAGACCTGGAACAAGATCCTCCCGGTGCCCACTGTTCAAAGACCACTCACTCATGGCCATGTCCTCTGCTGTGATCTGAACAGACTATGTCAACCAGCTGTTGAAGAAAGTGCCATCGATGGGGAACGAGGTGGACAGACCCAGCTGCCCCAGCACAGACTCCAGCCCAGCCTTCATTTTCTCTTTCTTCTTAGGGCTACTGCCCTTGGGACCCTCTCGGCCTTTCCTTTTTGAGTCATTCTTCTTGCCCTTTGACCTCCTCCCAGAAGGCTCTCTGCAAAGGTCTTGCTCAATAAGTTTCATCTGCAGTTGGAATATCTGCTCCTGAAGCTTACAGATGGTGTGCTTCGTTCTCTCCCACCTTGTCACCATGTAGCACAGGTTCCTCACCCTCTCCAGGTCCTTCCGCAGGTGGGTGAAAAGTTTCAGTCATCGATACCTCTATCGATGGACATCCTGCTCCTGCTGAGCCAGGTTGTCTACCTCGTCAGTCTTGGGCGTCAGCAGCGGCTGGTTGGCTTTAGCTCTCCTCTTCAGATTCCAGTACTGGTAGATGAAATCCACCAGTGCTTCAGCCAGGTCTAGCTGTTCAGCCACCTCAGCTGGCTCCACCAGCTCAGAGAAGTTTTCTTCTAGCTGCTGCAGCCTCTGCTTGCGTAGGGTCACCTTTTCCAGATCCTCAACTGTCTGGCTGGGCTCCACAGACTCAGAAGGAGGCTCACTTCGAGGGCCCCCATCACTGTGCTCCTGGCAAAGTGACTTGAACTTGACCTCATCATTGTCAGCTAATATAGTCCACATTCCCAGGCCTCGGTCAAAGGCGCACGTAACATAGAATGCTATGATGCAGGAAGGCATGGAACACTGGATGCAGGTACCTGTACACTCCTTGCAGAGGCTACAGGACAGGGTCCAGCTGCTGGACCTGGAATATGGGAGATCTTGGTAATAGGCTCCATCTTCTCTGGACAGCCAAGGCTGACCTCAGGAATCCACAGGGCACAGCTGACGTGTACCCACTTGGTACCACTTCTGGTGGGCTTCAAGACTCCTCCTCGCTTGGGGCAGAGCAGGCACTTAGGCTGGACTCCCAGGACACAGGTCTGGCATAGCCAGCTGCCCGTAGGCACCTTGAGGATCCCGTAGCATGCCTGGTGCACACAGACATTGCATTTGTCACAGAAGACCATCTCGTTGCCATCCTCGCCTTCAGGGAAGCGGCAGACGTCGCAGACAACATCCTCATCGTACTCGATGCCCAGTCCCTCCTGTGTCTCAATGGCCAGGGCCATGTTCTGGTGGCACAATGTCTCTAGCTCCTCTAGAACACGTTCTAACGTTAGCTCATCCAGCTCGGGTTTCTCCATCTCCTTGAGCTCCGAGTTGAGAAGTTCCAACTATCGATCTCATCCAGGTCATAGCAGCTGCCTCCTGGCCAGTCTGGATGGGCACCCTCACCAAGTGTGGAGCCATCTGGGGACGTCTGTGCAGGGGGGGCCTTTCAGTGGTGGGAAGATCCTCACCACGGGTTCTGGAATGGCCTCCGCTCCAGCTGGTACCTGCACACCTTTCTCCCATTCTTGTCGCCATGGGTCCGCCAGGATGTAGTAGTCATCCGGGCTGAGCTGGTATGAATCTAGGATCTTCATGGCTATGATCAAGTCTGTCCAGAAAACCTCTGAGGGCTTCTTTTCGTTCTGCCAGGGCCAGCCCAACTTGGTACTGCTGGGCAGTTTGGAACATCTTGATGTGGATGTGGATGTCATGTGACCGTAAGGGTATCAGAGTTGTTACTGCTGATGGGAGTATTTTCGCCCTTTCTTCCATCTTGCTCCATGGTGCCCTCCCGAGGGGCGCTGCCCTCGGCTACGCTGTGGGGACGGCACGGGAAGGATGCTCCCAAAGCCTGGAGCTCCTGGGGCCGGCGCGGGAGGGTTGGGGGGGGGCACACATCCATCAGGGGTCATGGCGAGGGAGGCGACAGGGCCGCGGCGTCCCCCAAGCCCCACACCCCTGCTGGGAAGATGGTTGATCAGCCCTCCAGCCCAGTGCTGGTGTCTCTAGGAGTGGGCGCAAAGTAACTCCATGGACGCTACTCCCCCCCCCCCCCCCAAAAAAAAATAGCCTCCAACTGCGATGGCCGCGGTCAGTCGGCACCATTCACCAACCGAAGCTATAGTTTTAAAACGCCTTACTCAAAACAAGAGCAAAAAGCTAGTTCAAAGGCTAAGGAGTCCTTGCAGATAGTTAGCTATGATATTAACACAACAAACCAGGCCAAGGAGTAGGTTCTAGTTGCAGAGTTGGGTCCAAAGACTTGGCAATGCAAATAGGTCTCATCAACTGGCAGATAAGAGAGATCATGCTGAGTCATAGAGTCTGGTGGATGGGCACACCAGATGACCTGTTGACAGGTTAATGAATGCTGTCCTGTTCTGGCATTAGATGGTTTTCCTTTTATGTTATCCAGATAAGGGGTGACTTTATCATTTGGACTAGTGTATTCAATAAGTTTATAGACCTGCTTTATCATCAATATAGTTTTGATAAACCCATGTATATCCGCATTGTTCTTGACTTACTATAATAAACAGTAACACTATACAGTAATACTATGCTAAATAATCTAAGTGGTAATACTATATACCACACTATACTAAATAATAAAATATAAGTAAATACAATAATAAATAAAATATAATAAAAATATAAATAAAATAAATTACAAATAAGTAATTTATTTGTGTAAGTAATTTATCACTCCTCATCTCATGGTTTGGGCATACTCTGTTTGTTTCTTTGCATAAAGAATATACGGGGGGGTTTCACCAACTGACTCAAAATGAACCCAACTTTTATGTTAGAAAGTTGAGTCAGCCAAAAACTGATGGCTGATATCATATATAACAGAAGAACTAAGCTATTTTAAGTTTCTTGGCTTCCTGTAGTGGTTTGAAAGAAAATGGCCCCCATAGCCTCATATATTTGAAAATTTGGTTCTCAGTTAATGGAACTATTTGGGAAGGATTAAGAGATGTGGCCATGTTGGAGGAGCTGTGTCACTGGGCATGAACTCTGAAGTTTCAAGAGCCCATCCCAATCTCAGTCTTTCTCATCACCAGCTCAAAGATCAGGATGTAGAGCTCTCAGTTACTGCTCTAAGCCTGTCTGCTTAAGCAACTCCCCCCAATTAAGTGCTTTTGTTTGTAAGAGTTGCCTTGGTCATGGTGTCTCTTTACAGCAGTAGAATAGTAACTAAGACATTTCCACATGATGATACTCTATAGCCTAAAATTGTGAACTGAAGTAAACCCATTTTTTTTTTTGTTTGTTTGTTTTTGTTTTTCGAGACAGGGTTTCTCTGTATAGCCCTGGCTGTCCTGGAACTCACTCTGTAGACCAGGCTGGCCTTGAACTCTGAAATCTGCCTGTCTCTGCCTCCCAAGTGCTGAGATTAAAGGCGTGTGCCACCACTGCCCAGCTTTGAAGTAAACCCATTTACTCCTATGTTGTTGTCTTAGTCAGGGTTTCTATTCCTGCACAAACATCATGACCAAGATGCAAGTTGGGGATGAAAGGGTTTATTGAGCTTACACTTCCATGCTGCTGTTCATCACAAAAGGAAGTCAGGACTGGAACTCAAGCAGGTCAGGAAGCAGGAGCTGATGCAGAGGCCACGTAGGAGTGCTGCTTACTGGCTTGCTTGCTTCTCCTGGCTTGCTCAACCTGCTTTCTTATTGAACCCAAGACTACCAGCCCACAAATGATACCACTCATAAGGGGCCCTCCCCCGTGATCACTAATTGAGAAAATGCCTTACCGCTGGATCTCATGGAGTCATTTTCTCGACTGAAACTACTTTCTCTGTGATAACTTCAGCTTGTGTCAGGTTGACACACAAATCTAGCCAGTACAGTTGCTAATTGTTAAGATAATTTACCACAGCAACATAAATTTGAATGGAATACATGCTATGTCAAGAACAGAGGAACATATTTCAGCCTGTCTACACTGTCAGAATGTATTAAATAACAAAAATATTCACCAGCTATATCAATTTTTTAGGCTGCAGATTAATAGGCAGTCATGATTTCTCCTGATAACTGATCATTGACAAAAGCAGATTCTTTTATTCAAATCTTAATTGCTAATATTAGCACTCAGATGATACATTATACTTCACAGCTTGTGGTCCTTTTGGAAAAGCATTAAAAGGTAGAGAATGTCAAAAAGTAGACACAAAAAATCTCAGTCAAATAATGGCCATTTTGGTCATCATTTCAGGGTCAGCCATAAGGAGCATTATCTTTAAAAAAGATTAGTATAGTTTTGACTCATTAAAACTCAGTTATAGATCTGACCTATTGTTCATAGAACCCAAGGTAAGAATATCTCAGAGAAAAAGATAAATCTGAAAGTAAAGGAATGTGTGATGGCTATTCTTGGTTGTCAACTACCTCTGGAAGTATCTAAAACTCAAGGGGCTAGGGACACCTGTGAGGGATTTTTTTTTCTTAAATAGATTGTTTGAATAGGGAAGAGCCACTTTAGTATGAATCTTTTGAGGTAAGAAGATCCACCTTTAATCTGGGCCTTCTACTGACAGCCTATACAAAGGACATGGAAGAAGGAAGCCTCTTCTCTTTGCCTACTTACTCTCATTCTTGATGCCAATTCTATTTCTTCACCGGAATTAGAACCTACTTTTTTAAAATTCTGACCTATATTGAAGACCAACCGAGAAAGACATCTAACTTTGTGGACTAAATGACTACTAGATTCTTGGACCTTTCAGTGTATTCCGGTAACAAAAGTTATATTTTTATGTTGAGGATCATAACACAAAGTTCACACTCTAAATTCCTAACTACAGTCCTAAGTCTATCACACACACACACACACACACACACACACTCACACACTCACACACACACACCCAAGGCTGCTTACCTGTGCAAAATATCTTAGCTGATATGGTACAGTCACTACAGTACTCTCTGATTTGAGGGCCAGGATACTGGGAGAGACGTTTCAGATGCAGAAGAGATCAAAGTGGTGTCTTTCTAGATGTGCAAAGCAAAGCATTGCTCTTTGTCTCTGCTTATATACTGTCCAGTGGGTGTCATGGAGTTCTAGGACTTCATCTGGTTATCTTGACTGAGTAATGTCATTGGGTTCTAGTTATCAGGTATAGCCTTTGGTAGAGTGGGGTTCCTGACTAAGATATTTTTACATGTCTAAAAGGCATTTTTTTTTTACTGTGCTCATTATACATTAGTAGACAGCCATTGTTGGACTAGGAGAACTTCAGTCTGTAAGCCACTCTAATAAGTTCCCCATATATAAAGACAGAGAACTTATAGAGTGAACATATACTTATATATACATATAAATATATATGTATATATGCGAATATATGTTCACTCTATAAGTTCGGTTCCTCTAGAGAACCCTGACTAATACAGTGTGCTATTTACATACAACAGTTGAAGAACATGATACAGTTGCTGCAACTTAAATTTACTACAAAGGCAGAAGTAGAGTTAAGAGTATATTAAATATGTGTAGTATTTAATGTAGTATAGGTACAATGGGTAATCTCTGAGGAGAAAAGATTGTATGACATCTTTATATAAGTCTTTTATAGCAGTTGGGGTAATTATATAATTATTTATTCTTATCTCTTAGACTATTGGTGTGGGATGATATCAAGCTGGTTTTTGGTTTGGTTTGGTTTTAGCTACCTAGTGTGTTTCTTGAGATTATCTATTTGGGGTCAAGAACCATAGGCCATTAGGAGTTATTTATATTTACTTAAGGCATCTGTGATAAATGAATAAATGAATGAATGAATACACAACACAATAGAACCCAAAGTCAGAAGTTGGAACAGGGAGTGAAATATTATTGCAGTAGTCCTGACCATGGTAGAATATTTGAATGAAAATGACTGCCATAGGCTCATAGGGAGTGAAAGTCTTTGAAAAATAAAAGGACTTAGGGCCTTGTTGGCGTAGGTGTGGCCTTGGGGGAGGAAGTATGTCACTGGGGAGGACTTTAATGTTTCCAAAGCTCAAGCCAGGTCCAGTCTCTTGCTCTGCCTGCTGCCTATGGGTCCAGATGTAGAACTCTCAGCAATTTCTCCAGCATGATGTCTGCCTGCAAACCACGATGTTCCCCACTGTAATGATAATGGACAAAACTTGTAAAAATGTAAGTAAGCCACAATTAAATGCTTTCTTTTAAAAGAATTGGTATGGCCATGGTGTCTCTTCACAACACAATAGAACCCTAACTCAGAAGTTGGTACAGGGAATGCAGTATTGTGATAGTCCTGACCATGTCGCTTATTGGTAGAATGTGAACTTTGAGATTTTGGCTTAGGAAAGCAATGGGATGCTTTAAGAGGGGCTTAATGGCCACATTAGTAAGAGCATTGAGTTCAGTGGTGCTAAGAGCAGTATAGATTAATGAACACTAAGCTCAAGAGGTTGAAGAAGAGAAGAATATTAGTAAGTGTCCAAGTGTAAGGTTCCAAAAATCGCTGAAGGAAGACCGCAGACTCAGATAGTATGCAAAACAAAGAGCATTTATTCTGCAGAAACAACCAGCATTCAGGGGTCAACCGTTCTTTGAAATACTGAACCCAGATAAAGGCACACAAGTCTTCTCATAGGGAACCTAGGGAACTCTTTAGAAGGATTAGGTAATCTAAAATTTCATTGGTGGGTGCTAAGGGGTCACAGGTGACCACTGATCTATATTCCTATGGCATAAGCATTCAACCATGTGATGAGATAAGGCTGCCCAGCACAGATGGCCCATTCTGAAATGAGGTATTTCCTTGTTTTTGTGGTTATCCCCAGGCTGTTCTTTGGGAATTGGTTTTAGGATCTTGTTCTGGATTTTATGGTCTGTTTCTAGAGCTGATGTCTTATGACCTAGATTCTGGGACTTATGGTCTATTCTTGAAGCTGGTGTGTTACAGCTTTTTTTGAAATCAGGCCTGGCCCTCAAAGTGGAGACAAATAGGGTCCTTAAATGGAAACAAATGGGGTTTATAGTGTTCTTTCACAAGAGATCACTTTTGTGGGATTTTGGTGAAGAATGTGGTTGCTTTTTGCCCTTTTCTGAAAAGTCTGCCGGAGGCTAAATTGAAGAGTTTTGAATTAATGGCATATTCAGAGACTTCAAAAAGCCTACCATTTAACTATGCCTGATGATTATTAGTGGCCAGTCTTGTGCGGATCTACAATGAAAAGGAACAAGTTGAGCAAGAAAAATACAAAATGTACATTTTGAAGAGAAAAGAGGCATCAGGAAGTATGATGGAGCTAGATTCCATGTTCAAAGAGATAGATTAAATAAAAGCATGAGAACTAGAATAAAGGGAAAGGTGACCTCAGGGAAGACCCGACACAGCAAAGTTTCCAACTTGTGAAAATAATAGGGCCTGAGGTATTTTCTGGTCTCCAAAAAGAAATCAAAGAAAAGCTTTAGCAGTGAAAAAAAAAAAACCAACAACAGAAAGCTGATGCAGGGGGCATGTTCAGACCCATCAAGAAGCAGAATATAGATGATTTGGCTACGCAATTTTGTCTTTAAAGTCAAGAATAATGAGAAACAAGTTATGAAATCTCACCCTGAGACTAAGATGTTGAGCAGGTGTGTGTGTCAGGGGTGTCCTTGCATAAAGGCCCAGAGATCCAGTGAGTGACATGGTGAGGGTGAACCCTGGATTGCCTTAAAGAAACCAAGGTGTTTTAGATGTCAGAATTGGGGATACCTGCTGAAGAAAGCTGTAGACTAAGTATGGGATCAGCTCAAGAGAGAAAAGTATGTAGTAGTTTACAAAGCTGAAAGGTGGTGTAGATCTGAAGAGGCTTTTACATCACACTTAAAGATGTAGTCCTTGGAGTTTGCCGCTTTGGTCTTGTTTTGCTTCGGCCCATTATAACCTCACTACTGTTTCTCTTTCTTTCTTTCTTTCTTTCTTTCTTTCTTTCTTTCTTTCTTTCTGGAATTGTAATGTATATACTGTGCCATTGTATATTGGAAGTTTGTGATCTGCTTTTTTTATTTTGAATTTACACTTAAGAGATTGCTTTGCAAAAGGACCTTGAACTGGGATTGAGGCTATGCTAGAGGAGAAGTTGGACTAAATGTATTTTGCATTATAATATGGCTGCAAGTGTGTGAGGTTTGGGAGTAGAAGTAGAGCTTTGAATGAGAATGGCTCCTAAGAGCTCACAGGGAGTAAAATATGGGGCCTTGTTGGAGTAGGTGTGGCCTTATTAGAGGACATCATTGGGGGTGGAGTTTAAGGTTTCAAAAGCTTGAGCCAGACCCAATGCATTGCTCTGTCTGATGCCTGCAGATCTAGATGTAGAACTCTTGGTGATCCTCATTTACCAATTGTAAAGTTATCTGCATAGGAGATGTCTTAATATCCACTTCTCATTTTTACCTTGTCTGCTTTGTAAAAAAAAAAAAAAAAAAAAAAAAAAAAAAAAAAAAAAGCAAGCTTTTTATTTTGTCAGAATTAATTTATCTATTCTTAAATAAAAATCCAAATCTAGTGTTAAAAAAAATTTCCATCACAGTATTCAACATCATGTCTGCCTGCATGTCACCGTACTTTCCACAGTGACAATAACAGATTAAACTTGTGAAACTAAGAAGGCCCCAGCTAAATGCATTTCTTTATGAGAGTTGTCATGGTGTGTCTTCACAGCAATAGAACACTAAGTCAGCATTGCAGAACACTGGATATGACTATCAGTCAAGAATTCACAGTGTAATTACTAAAGTGTGGCAATGGTTGTTTTCATTTTGGACATTTTGTCTCCATAGTTTCACTTGAGAGATCAGCAAGGCCAAATTATTGACAAGGGATGAGCATCATGTTCTACAGCTTCTTTAGAGTAAATGATACATGAGATAGGGTAACCAGTTAGCATCATTGATCCATCATAAGATTGTAGGACTATGAGGTATAAAAGTCTTGAGCTGCATTTTGGAGAAGGCCGTTGTTATCACAGGAGGTAAAGGACAGGATTATGACATTACTCAGAAATTGAGATGCCTTCCATAGTGGAAGACAAGTAAGCTGATGTTAATGATTCACTGAAATGATGTCCTTTGAATCTTAATGATCTGTAACACTAAATAATACCAAACATACCAGATGGTTAAATAAGTATGGGCCAAAGATACTGGAATTAAAGGTAACATGAGCATTCTGTATCTATTATAATTTTATCTGTTTAATTATAAAAGAAATTAACCCATCTAGATATTGAATGAGGTAAGTGAAAACACGTAACATAAAAATTGCACCTGAGGGAGAAGAGTGGTCTTCTGTGGCCACACCCATCTAAACAGTGATTGAAAATTCTCAGGGAGAAGGAAAAAGTCAATGCAGGCTAGGTATGAAGGAAAAGTTTTATCCATTAGGAAAGACAGCAGGAAAGCAAGTCTGTTGTCTTTTACTTCTGTCAAATTGGGAAGAATTTGAACATGACTATTTTGCACCATAAGGAAAGACTCAAGATGGGAGATCTATTTAGAAATGATCAATCAGTTTACTCAGCTTTCAGGGACATCGTGGGGTCTTCTGGAAGTCTAAGACTCATAGAAGTTAAGAGGTTTATTTTGAAGACTGGGGTGAAGTACAGGTAATAGGTCAACTTTAAGGATGTGTGAGACAGACCACACTGTGATGAATTTTTTTTTAACTCTAGATTTGGATTTTTATTTAGGAATAGATAAATTAATTCTGACAGAATAAAAAGCTTGTAAAGATTTTTTTAGTGTCTGCTGGGCAGTGGTGGTGCACACCTTTAATCCCAGCACTTGGGAGGCAGAGGCAGGCGGTCTACAGAGTGAGTTCCAGGACAGCCAAGGCTATACAGAGAAACCCTGTCTCGAAAAAAAAACCAAAAAACAAAAAAAGTTTTTTTAAATAGCAGACAAGGTAAAAATGAGCAGAGAGTATTAAGATATCTCCTATGCAGATGACATTAAAATTAGGAAATGAGTATCATCAACTTATAGATTTGCATAGTTGTTGCTGACTCCTAAGGTCTCTTTTGAAGAGAAAGTATAAGTTCTCAACTGGTTTACTGCCTCTTTTAAATCCTGCATTTTGGATGCTTTTTAGAAAATAAAGTTTGATCTTGTACAAGTGAACACAGTAATTTCCTGGAGTTAGTAACCACTGGAGTATGGAGTAGGTTATGGTCTAAGTGGCTAAAGTTGGTCTCTTGGAATGACTGCTGTCTTTGTTTGGATTACTATTGCTGTGATGAAACACCATGACCAAAGTAACTTGGGAAGGAAAAGGTTTATTTGAGTTACATTTCCATATCACTGTTCATCATTAAAGGAAGTCAGGACAGGAATTCAAGCAGGCCAGGAACCTGGAGGAAGAAGCTGATGCAGAAGCCATGGAGGGGTGCTGCTTACTGGCATGCTCATCATGGGTTGCTCAGCCTACTTTCTTATAGAACCCAGGACCATCAACCCAAGAATGGCCCCACTCTCAAAGAGCTGGGCTTTCCCCCATGAATAACTAATTAAGATAATGCCCCCAGATGCTTGCCTTATGGAGACATTTTCTCAGTTAAAGCTCCCTCCTTTCTGATGACTCTAGCTTGTGTCAAATTGACATAAAACTAACCAGCATCCCAAAGGTTGTGGAGGTTGACTTTTATGATCCCAGTAACTATTCCCAGAGTAACTCCCTGTCTTTTAGTCACATACAGATAGAACTTAGACAGGATGGACAAGTCCTAAGAAAGAACTCTTAGCACCTTTTAAAGTGTTGGGAAGGATCTTTTGGACTAGAGGATCTATTCATCCTTTGTGAGTCCCTGACCCTGAATTCTTTCCTTAAAAGCCTGGTACAGAAGTATAGCTATTTGTGGTGGTTTGAATATGCTTGGAGCCCAGGGAATGGTACTATTGGGAGATGTGGCCTTATTGGAGTAAGTGTGGCCTTGTTGTGGTAGTGGGCTTCAAAACCCTCATTCTAGCTGCCTGGAAGCCAGTTTTCTCCTAGTGGCCTTCAGATGAAGATGTAGAACCTTCACCTTGCCTGCCTAGATGCTGCCATGCTCCGCCTTGATGACAATGGACTGAACCTCTGAACCTGTAAGCCAGCCCCAATTGAACGTTGTTCTTATACTAGTTGCCTTGGTCATGGTGTTTGTTCACAGAAGTAAAACCCCAGCTAAGACACTGTCTCTTCATAATAAATGGTACAGATTCTACAATATCCATTTGAGGGGTTGGGGGAACACAATAGACAAAAGAGTTCATACCATGGTGGACCCCGAAGCTCTGATCTCTTTTGACAAGAAAAGGGCCTCATAGGTAACTTTGGTTTTGCATAGTGAGCTCTCCCCCCAAGATATCTTTTAGTCCTCATCAGCCAGGAAACTGAGGGATTCTTTGTTCAGGTAATGATGTCTTCTGTTGGTCCAAGAGGAGGTGATTAGTATACATTGAATCAGAATGGTTTCTAGATGACTCTGCTCCATAAAATCTTGGATAGGAACCATGGCAAATAAGTGAAGAATATTTCAAATTCTTGTTGGAGGACAGTCCATTGTCCTTCTCACATGTTGGGAGCTTCGAAGTAAGTAGAACCTGACCATGGAGGTAGAATGAGATGTAAAGGAAAGCACCTTAAGGATTAAGCACTGAAGCCATAGTAAAGAAAATCTGAATGAGGAGAGTATAAGTATTAAGAAATACTGGATGGCTGGGCAGTGGTGGCGCATGCCTTTAATCCCAGCACTCAGGAGGCAGAGGCAGGCAGATTTCTGAGTTCGAGACCAGCCTGGTCTACAGAGTGAGTTCCAGGACAGCCAGGGCTACACAGAGAAACCCTTTGGTGCTCTCTATGGTAAAGTTAAAAGAATTGTTCTCAGGCACATACCAAGTGATAGCTGGTTGTTTTTTGTTTTTTGGGTTTTTTTTTTAAGATTTATTTATTTATTTCATGTATGTGAGTACACTGCTGCTGTTCTCAGACACACCAGAAAAGGGCATCAGATCCCATTACAGATGGTTGTAAGCCACCATGTAGTTGCTGGGAATTGAACTCAGGTCCTCTGGAAGAGCAGTCAGTGCTCTTACCACTGAGCCATCTCTCCATCCCAATGACCAGTTTTTAATGACTAATGAAAACTCCTTGATTTACTCTTTAAGTGCCTCTAGACTTTTCTTTGAGGAGAAATGTTTAATTACTACTCTTAATTTCCTTACTTGGTTTTGGTCTGTTTAAGTTACTTATATTTTATTCTTACACACACACACACACACACACACACACACACACACACACATACACACACACACGTATATTGTTATATTATCTTATATATGTCATATTATATGTTATATTATATATGTATCTTATACATTCAGATATATGTGAATTTATATACATGTATATGTATATATATACATAAAATTATTCTGGCTATAATTTTAAATGTTTATATATATTTAGAAATTTTAGGATTTTTTTCAATATAAATATAAATATTTACAGTACTCACTGTACTAAAAAACATGGGGTTTATTGGGATCTGTTGTTGAAACTTCTTTTCATTTCTAATTTTATTAATTTGGGTCTTCTCTTTTTTTCTTAGTAAGTTTGCCTAGGTGTTTTTCAATCTTGTTAATATTTTCAGAGAACTAACACTTTGAATTATAAGTAACATTATTTTAGTCTCTAATAATTTTTAATCTGATTTTAGGGGTTTTGTTTGTTTGTTTTGTTTGCTATCTGCTATATTTTGGGTTTGTCTCTTTTTGTTTTTCCAAAGACTAAAGGTACATTATTATGTTATTTATTTGTGATCTTTCTGAATACTAAGAAGAAAAGAAGAAAAATTTAAAATGTTTTAAAGAGAAAGTGGAGAATATGCTGAAGTTATTGGCATAGAAAAGGACTTTATGAACAGGATCCTAATAGCACAGGCACTAAGATCAAGAATCAATAACTGGCCTCATAAAACTAAAAATGTTCTGTACTACAAAGGGTACCCTCATTTAAATGAAGAGGCAGCCCACAGAATGGGGGGGGAAGTATTTATTTATTTATTTTTGGAAAAAATCTTTATCAGAACTAAACATCAAGAAAAGAATCAACTCAATTAAAAGTTGGAGCATGGAACTAAACTGAGTGTTCTCAAAGATGAAATACAAATGACAGAGAAACATTTTTTAAAAAATGTTCAATATCCTTAGCCATCAGGGAAATGTGAATCAAACTACTTTCAGATTTTATCTTATTCTAGTTAGAATGGCTAAGATAAGAAAGAAAGAAAAAAAAAAAAGACAGACGCTGAAAAAGGGGGTAAGGAGAAACTCCTGGGCTAGTGCAAACTGCTCCTGGGTATCGGCAAGACCATGGGCTTACGATCCTCAATTCCATTCCATTGATCAATGGATCTGGTTTTATGCCGCTGTGTGTACATGTGCATGCATGTGGGTGTATGTGTGTTTGTGTGTGTGTTGCATATATATCTTAATGAAGATCCTCTATAATAAAGGAGTCAGCACAACAGGCAAACAAATAAAAAGCTCAGTGCCAGTAATGGGTTACCTCTCAATATTTTATCCAAATATTGCCGACTATTGTCAATGCAGTTGATTACCTTGCTAAACTTGGCAGCATTACCCTATTGTTGGAAGCACCACATACTTGAGTCATAGAGCATATCGAGGTGCTAGTGATCTGGAAGCTTCATCTCTACTGGCTAGCTTCAATAATGCTGGAAGGTGTGGTGCATACTACTGGAGGAGAAAATCATCAGTTTTAACTAGTTGTGAGCCTGTGAGCCATAATAAAGTGGCTTGGCAAGGACGAGCTCATGCTTGCTGCAGGGGTCGGAGGCCAGAGTGAGCGTCTCCTGGGCTGAAGGAGGAAGATGATGGTGGATTCGTGCGTTACACAGGAGGAAATTAAGGAGCTGGAGAAGCCGATCGACCACGAGGAGATGTGCCCGCTCCTGCTGTGGGTCTTCACCAACAACAACGGTTGCTACCACTGAATGGACAGTTCTCCAGCGGGAACGTGCCTTCGAGCGAGCTGCAGCTCTACACCTGGATGGATGCAACCTTGAAAGAACTGACCAGTTTAGTAAAGGAAGTCCACCCGGAAGCCAGAAAGAAGGGGCACACACTTCAATTTTGCGATTGTTTTCATGGATCTTAAAAGAGCTGGATATCGACTTAAGGAGATTGGCATTACCATGTCTGGCAGGAAGAGCACTGTTGACTGCATGACCCTGCAGTCACAGAAGTTCCCAATAGGGTATTATCTGGACACAGCCATCACACCTCCAAATCGGGCACTGCCTTCTTCAGGGAGGCTGAGACAGTACTGAATTCTATTGACTTTCTTGAAGTTATTTTTCAGCCAGTTTGTAAAATAAACTTACTTAATCCTTTCCACTCCCGGACTTTGCCATTAAGCCTTTAAATTTTCAATGGATTCTAACACATTTATTTAGGAATTAGAGTTGGATGTAGTTTGGTATATTAAAGAAAGTACATGTTTTAAGCCCTTCTGTAAAATATGAAGAAAAGTGCTCTTAACATTCTGTATAAAGCTGTATTGTGAAATACATGTGTTCAATTTAAAAAAAAAAAAAGTGGCTTGGCAAGACGTGACAACTGGTGCAACAGTGGCACAAGCATCATGGGAGTAACCAACCACTCTCTGATTGGATCTAACACCCACTCCTTTCAATGAAACCCATACTTGTCAGACCAAGAGCCTGTGGCTAGACAGGTCATAGGTCTTGGGGAAGAAGCTACTAGTAATCTGCTAAATGGGCATACTATTAAGAGAACTCCCACTGACTTGTTATACACATAGACTTAGTGCATCTCTCAACCTTCATCGTAGACATTTCTATTTGCAATCCATGGCAATTAACACAAAGACCCAGTACTTGGCAAGTGGCAAAGAAAAACAGGCTGCAGGATGTTCAACTATACATGGGGCATCTATAACACATTCCCTTCTTCCAAAGTTGAGAAATCATTGCAGAAGAGTGGGTAGAAAGAGTAAGAGCCAGAGGCAGTGCATGTGCAAGAAAACAGTGTCCTCCAGGCACAAGGAAGCTGCACATATGAACTCACAATAATTGTGACAGCATGCACAAGCCTTGAGCAAGATCAATCCAGAATAGATCTCAGCATGAAGACGGAAGGTAGACTGTTAGAAGACCCTGCAGTTAAGGTTGAAGTTCACCATGTCCAGATAAATTCTCCAAGCTTGGTGCAAAATGAGGACTCCCTTGCTGAGTGGCACATTCTCTGTTCTGCTTGATCTTCTTTGGAGAATGTCTCTAAGCACAGGTGCCTGACTTTATCTAGAGGATGATCCTGCACAAAGCTTCCTGCAAGTGCTGCATGGTTCAGCACATAAACCCCAAATTCCCACTATATGATAATTAGTTACTGTGTTATGATCAATCAGCCCTTCTGGTCTGTAACCCTCCAAAAAACTCTGAAGAAGGTCTCAAAGCCCATGGCCAAATTACAGGTTCAACTTCTCTCCCATAAGAACCTGCGAATCGACGTCGGTCGATGAAGAATTCCCAGACCTCTACCCTAGCCAATAGTGTTCATGAACTTTGGAAATCTCTATATAGCCTTTGTTCACCCCAATAAAGCTAATCCCAGAAGTCAATCTGGCAGTACTCACAATGTCCAAACCCTGCTCCCTCGGGGACAAGGGAGGGTCATAGTAGACATGAAGTCCTATCCATACACAAGGAGGTCTTGAAACTGATGACTGCTAAGAGAGGGAAATAAGTTTTCTTAAAAGAATTTTGCTCCTGGTAAGATGATCATGCTCCGGTGGGAAGATGGACATCCAATACTGTGTGGGAAGCACATCTTGGATTTGGTGAATGGGAAAAGGAGGGGACATAAATTTGGGTGAACAGGGACTGCGGGAAGACTGAGAGTACTCGAGGGAGAGGTAAATATGATCAAAACACATTGTACTCAATTCTCAAAACCTTAGTTTGAAAAAATTAAAGTCAAACGCCCCCTCCCACCAAAGGATAGCTAAACTTGAGCTTGTGCTTACCAGCAAGCAGGATTCCTCCATTGTTTCTGCTTTAAGTTCCTTCCTCCTTGAGTTTCTGCCCTGATTTCCCTCAGTGATGAACTGTAACTGAAATAAGTCCTTTCTCCTCTAAGTTGCTTTTGGTTGGAGTGGTGGATCACAGCAAAACCAGAGCTTTAACTATAACAGATGTTGTGCTCTTGGTCAGTGCTTCCTTCTACGTAGAGGAGAGCCCACCCTCTGTGTACATTACTTCTACATATTTCAAGACATGGCACCAAATTCTGTCATAACCTTTGTGATTCCTGTAGCACTTCCTTGTTATGGCAGGGCTATGAGTGTTAAGTCTTTTGCCTATGACATGTTTGCTCTCTCTAAAGTCTGTGTGTCTTGGAAATCTGTTACTTGTATACAGAAGCGGCACCTGTTCCCCACCGTGCTCAAATACTGCCTTTGGTTTGAAAGAGTCTCTTATTTAGAGTCTTTTTTTTTCTTGTTAGTATTTTGGTTCTCTGGTTCAGTGGTTCACCCTGAGGCAGCCTGCAAATCTGACATCTTACCCCTGAGGGAAGCTACTTCTGAGAATTAGACAGACACCTTCTAGTTTTTACTTGGCATTTACAAAACATAAAAGAGAAATGAATTTAAGCGTTTTGGACACAGAGGTGTTAGGTAGGGCAGTGATATCATAGAGATATTAATAAGAATATTAATGACAATGTAGAAGAATATCAGCAAACCCCATCACGAAGGGAATGGAACACTAGTTTGAGGCATCTGTTTCTCTCTTTGTACAGCATCTAATCCTTTCCATAAGTAAACAGCACAGTTTTCATTCAGAGGACTATATTTCCTTAATTCGTCATTGGCTTGGGCAGATTGCCAGTTAAGGCTGCTTATCCTCATGTCATTTCAGATGTATGCAGACTGTTTGAGGTCTGGGAGTCTAATCTTTATCTTCTCTGGACTACTCAGATGACAAATGATGAGCAAAGAGTGCTGTGTGTGTAATATGTGATAGTCTGTGTGTGTAATATGTGATAGTCTGTGTGTGTAATATGTGACAGTCTGTGTGTGTAATATGTGATATCCACCACCACAAGCAAGCAAAGAAGTCTTCCTACAATAATTGTAACTGTGCAGTGCTCTGTTCAGAGTTTTGAAATTATAGCGCAGATCCAAGTTTGTAATCACTAATAAAAATGAACCTATCTGTATTAATCATTTCCTGTTATAATTAGAGTAACCCCAACAAAAAGCTAGCTAGTGAAGAAAAGGGTTCACTTTAGCTTATGGTGAAAGGGCTATGGCAGGGAGTCTGATGACATTCTTGAAGTCAGGGAATCAGAGAGAACATATTTTAGCCACAGAAGGAGAGAAAGAGAGCAGAGGTGGTAGAACCACTCTACACAACTCCAAATCATGTCTGCAGTAGCGTTCCTAGTAAGGTTTCCCCACTTAAACATCCAAAATCTTCCCAAACAGCACCACCACCTAGGAACCAAATGTTCAAATACACGAACCTATGAGATAGCCATAAAAGAAATCCTGTGAAATGTCCAGTTTAGTGTGGAGCTCTCAACTGTTACTTACCACCAGCATTTTGGGCAGCCTTGAGTTTCTGATCTCAATAGCATTTATTCCAAAGAAAGACTATCAAGGCTGAGAGTATCTTTTTAACAGAGGGTTTTGTTTTACATGTATAAGTGGTTTGCATATATAAATATATAACTTTTTGCTGAAGCAGACACAGTAAAAGGATGTTTTGCTAAAGCACGTGAAAAGGTATGTGATTAGGAATTCTTCACTAATGACACATAAGGATTGGTGTCCCTTACATTGTGTAGTTGGGTTCCATTTGTCAGGACTCCACAGAGAGAAACTCAACAAAAATTTCTGGTGGGATGCTTCCTACAGCTTCCGTAGTCTCAGGCGATTGGCAGAGCGATGTCAGCTGATACGGACTCACTTGGAGTTTTGCTAAGACAGACTCACCTGCAGAGCCTGTCGAGGACACGTGGTGCTTGGAGGGAATATAAATAGAACTCAACCGTGAGTGATAGAGGCTGGGCTTAGCTAGCTTCCAATACTTCTCGGTCTTGCATCTTTGCTGATCTTCACTTCATTGAGAGAGGCACAGCTGAGAAGTTCTGGTGTCCCTGGTGGTACTAATTCTTCCTGGTGACTTGTGCCAATTAGGCTAAGGCCTGGCTGTACCTGCTAGGTCATATCAGCATTGCTGCTATCCTGACACTACTGAACTGAACGGCTGGTATATCTGTGAAGTGTTTGTGAGTGGATCGAGCTGCTGCTGCTGATTCCTGTGAACTAAACTGCTGATTTCCTGACAAAACAGATGTGATTTGCTCTAAAGAACAATTTCTAAACAGGCCCATTTCCTGTATTCTAATAGCCTTTCTTTTCCACAACCTCTGATGGGTGGTGGGCTAGGAGGGAGGTTAAAGATTTAAGAACCATCATTAAAAGTAGGTCTTTGATATATATATATATATAGTATTCACATGTGTGCCTGATGTCTGCGGAGGCCAAAGGAGGCATCAGATTTCCTGGAACTTGAGTTCTAGACAGCTGTGAGCTGCTATGTGAGTGCTGTGAACCAAACTCAGGTCCTCTGTAAGAGCAGCCAGTAGCAATGGCTTTAACCACTGAGCTGTATCTCCAGACCCAAGAGCAGCTTATGCCTGTGGGTATAGACAGAGATTCAGAAGGCAGTTTGATTGTATGTCAGTTTAGTTAAACAGTAAGAAATTCTCCACTTAGGCTTAAGTCATGCCCCAGGAACAGTTTGTCAACAGGACTCATAGGACCACACATGCTTCCCTCCTGTGTTGTGGATTCAAATCCAAGCAGAGGGCAGTTGGTTTCTCCCAACAGAAGTGCTACTGTTGCACAGGTGGGCACATCTTGCCTGGCAGGTTTTGCTTTGTTTTCAATAAGGTTCAAGGCTAAGTAGACCACTGGTGTCCTCTTTTCTCTATGAGCCTTCGTAACATCTGGGACTTTAAAAACTAGCCAACAGGGGAGTTTTCATTCAGTTCCAGGTTGTTTTCTCTTATAGCCAAGGTGTGTGGTGTCTTTGGCAATAGAGTCTTGTCCTCTAGTTCTGGTGGGCAACCAAGAACACAGTCGAGAATCTACTATTTAGGGGGCCTCTGGAGCCTTCCTGACCAACTTCTGGGAAGGGATCTTTCACCAGTGATAAGAAATTTTTTAGTAACTGTCTTAGTCAGGGTTTCTATTTCTGTTAATCACCAAGGGAAGTCAGGACTGAAGCTCACACAGGAAAGGAACCTGAAGGCAGGAGCTGATGCAGAGGCCATGGAGGGGTACTGCTTACTGGATTGCTTTTCCTGGCTTGCTCAGCATCCCAGGACTACCATCCCAGGGATGAAACCAAGCACAATGGGCTGGGCCTGCCCTCACTGATGACTACTTGAGAAAATGCTTTACAGTTGGATTTCATGGAAGCATTTCCTCAACCGAGGCTCCTTTCTCTGTGATAACTCCCGCTTATATCAAGCTGACACACAAAATCAGCCAGTACAGTAACCCACTGCTATTAGGAGTAGGACTATCTAGTCATGTATGGTAACTACTTAAATCTTTCTTTGGATGTTTAATTTGGGCTATCAGTAGTGGGTTTCTATGTCACATTTCCATATACTCTTCACTGTCTAATCCTTCCTGCCCCCTGACCTCTCATCTAATCAGTCCTTCTATTCTTCCTTGTTTAAATCTTTGTCTTTTTTTGTTTTTGTTTGTTTGTTTGTTTTGTTTTTTGTTTTTGTTTTTGTTTTTTTTGTTTTTTTTGAGACAAGGTTTCTCTGTGTAGCCCTGGCTGTCCTGGAACTCACTCTGGCTGGCCTCGAACTCAGAAATCCGCCTGTCTCTGCCTCCCGAGTGCTGGGATTAAAGGCGTGCGCCACCACTGCCCGGCTGTTTAAATCTTTCAACGTGTGGTACTCTGTCTCTTCCCTTTCCTTTAACCCATAACCTACTCTCCATCTTCCCTTGAAGTAACGCGTCCTCCTATCCACCACATGCCTCCTTCCTAGTCTCCTGGCTTACACAAGTGTTCTCTATCAAGCAAGCAGAACTAAAGGGTCAGAGCTAGGTTCTGCTTCATGAGAGAAAACATGTTGCTTATCCTTCTTGGCCTGGGTTACTTTACTAAGTATCATTTTTTGTTGTTGTTTTGTTCTTTTAGTTTCATTTACCTGTCAATTTCATTTTTTTTTTTTACAACTGAATAAAATTTCATTGTGTTTATGTATGTACCATATTTTCACTATTCATTCTTCAGTTAATGGGCATCTATGGTGCTTTTGTTTCCTAGCTATTGTGAATAGAGCAGCAGTGAACATAGGTTTGCAGATGTCTACAGTAGAGTATAGAGTTGGTGTATGACCAGATATGCTATAGCTGGCTCATGTAGTAAATTTCCTTTCTTCCTCCCTCCCTCCCTTCATTTCTTCCTTTCTTCTTCCTTCCTTCTTGTTTTTTTTTTTTTTTTTTTTTTTTTTGAGAAACCTCCAGCCAAGCAGTGGTGGTGCACGCCTTTAATCCCAGTACTTGGGAGGCAGAGGCAGGATGATCTCCGAGTTCAAGGCCAGCCTGGTCTACAAAGTGTGCTCCAGGACAGCCAGGGCTACACAGAGAAACCCTGTCTTGAAAAAACAAAAAACAAAAAACAAAAAGAGAGAGAGAGAAGCTTCCAGACTGACTTTTAAACTAGCTTCAGCAGCGTTTATTACTTTTTTTTTTTTTTGACAGAGTGGAACCCTGCTGACAGGACATGGAAACCCAAACCAGTTTTTACTTCCAGTTCCTCCAAGGATGTTGAATACCTTTTACAGTATTTATTGGCCATTTCTTTCTCAGAGAAGACTATATTCCTGTCATTAGCCCATTTACTGAGTATACGAGTTGGGTTTCAAGCGTTTGGCTTTTGTACTTTTATTTATTTATTTATTTTATTTTTATTGGACATTTTCTTTATTTACATTTCAAATGCTATCCCCTTTCCCGGTTTCTCCCCTTCCCGTAAACCCCCTATGCTACCCCCTCCTCCTGCTTCTATGAGGGTGCTCCTCCACCCACTCACCCACCCACTCCTGCCTCCCTGTCCTTGAATTTCCCTACACTGGGTCATCTATCGAGCCTTCATAGGACCAAGGACCTATGGCCATCCTCTGCTACATATGTGGCTGGAGCCATGGGTCTCTCTATGTGTACTCCTTGGTTGATGGCTTAGTCCCTAGAGGTCTGGGAGGTCTGTTTGGTTGATATTGTTGTTCTTCCTATGAGGTTGCAAACCCCTTCAGCTCCTTTAGTTCTTTCTCGAACTCTTCCATTGGGGGCCCTGCACTCAGTCCAATGGTTGGCTGTGAGCATCTGCCTCTGTATTTGTCAGGCTCTGGCAGAGCCTCTCAGGAGACAGCTACATCAGGCTCCTTTCAGCAAGCACTTCTTGGCATCCACAATAGTGTCTTGGTTTGGTGACTGTGTACAGGATGGATCCCCAGGTGGGGCAGTCTCTGGATGGCGTTTCCTTTAGTCTCTGCTCTACACTTTGTCTCTGTATTTGCTCCAAGAGTATTTTGTTCCCCTTTCTAAGAAGGACTGAAGAAGCCAAGCTTTGGTCTTCCTTTTTCTAGAGCTTCATGTAGTCTGTAAATTGTATCTTGCTTATTCAGAGCTTTTGGGCTAATATCCACTTATCAGTGAGCACATTCCATGTGTATTCTTTTGTGACTGGGTTATCTCACTCAGGATATTTTCTAGTTCCATCCATTTGCCTAAGAATTTCATGAATTCATTGTTTTTAGTAGCTGAGTAGTACTCCATTGTGTAAATGTAGCACATTTTCTGTATCCATTCCTCTGTTGAAGAACATGCTTGTGTCCAGCTGCTGGCTATTATAAATAAGGCTGCTATGAACGTAATGGAGCATGTGTCCTTGTTCTATGTTGGAGAATCTTTTGGGTATAAGTCCAGGAGTGAGTGGTATAGGGGGGCCCTCAGATAATACTATGTCCAATTTTCTGAGGAACCGACAGACTGATTTCCAAAGTGGTTGTACCAGCTTGCAATCCCACCAGCAATGGAGGAGTGTTCCTCTTTCCCCACACCCTTGTCAGCATCTGCTGTCACCTGAGTTTCTGATCTTAGCCAATCTGACTGGTGTGAGGTGGAACCTCAGTGTTCTTTTGATTTTCATTTCTCTGATGACTAAGGATATTGAACATTTTTTTAGGTGCCTTTCTGCACCTAAAGGATGTTGAATACCTTTTATAGTATTTATTGGCCATTTATATTTCTCAGAGAAGACTATATTCTTGCCATTAGCCCATTTACTGAGTGTATGAGTTGAGTTTCAGGTGTTTGGCTTTTGTACTTTTTATATCTTAGATATTATTATTAATACACTATGTCATTTGTAACTTTCATGTGACTCTCTTCTGTACCATGAAAAAGGTTTTAATTTCACACAATATCATTTGTCAATTTTCAGAATGACTTCATGTGCTATGGGAACGCTTTTCTGAAAATACTTGCCTATGCCTGTATCTTGAAGTGCGTTGTCTATGTTTTTCTCTAGCAGTTATAAACTTTCATGTATTGCATTAGTCTTTGTTTCGTATTGATGTTTTTTTGAAGGCTTTGAGATCTAGTTTCATTCTTTACATGTGGTAAATCAATTTTTTTCAGAAGTATTTGTTGAGAGGCTCTACATTATCTTTTCTCTAATGTATGTTTTTGAAACTATTGGCAAATGTAGGTGGCTCTATTTGTGTCAGTTTATTTTTGGATCTTCAATTGTATTTCATTGGACTACCTATTTTTTCTATGTAGTGTCATGCTATTTTTAATATTATGGCTCTTAACATAAATTGAATCCAGGTACTGTAAACCCTCCAGTATTGCTCTTTCTGCAAAAGATTGTTCTGGCTGTGGGGGAACAGTTGTTATGTTTGTCTGTAAAGGCAACCATTGTGTGACTATAAGGTGACTGCTTCCTACAGGTATCTCATTCCTCTCTAGTAATTCTTGTTTATCCTTTTCGGCTTAAGAATTATGTCTCTTATAAGCTGTGGGTGCCTACTCGTCACATTTTGGGATTCAGTAACCTCGGACACACCTTTGTGACTCTTTCAGTAAGTATCACCTTAATCCTCCTCTGTCATTTATTTTGTTCTTCCCATTCCGAGATTCACATGTGTTGAATTCACATAATCAACATCGGGTATTTAAACAAACACAACAGACAAGAGTGTATTGGAATGTTGACTGGAGGACTTAAAATGGCCGCATGGTAAGTTGTCCTAATTACAGTGCCAACGTTCAATATTCTCACACTCAGAAAACAAACTCTTGACATCACCGTGGAAGAGACCTTCGCGATACAATCACCAACTATCATCACCTATGATTCTGCAGTCAGCAAAAAAGCATCAGGTCTCAGAGTACCTCAACTGAGCTGTACAAATACATCTACTACAGTAGCCCCGCATTGTGGTGGGATTTTTCTCTTCTCACTTCATCCCATATGTCACCTGAAAATACGTTGTTTTATGTAAACATCTAAGAGTTAGGATAGGTTCCCTATGGATGTCCTCAGGATAAGCTATATACTCAAATCACAGCAGGCATTTGAATCCCACCCCCCCCCACGCCCCAACCCCAGTCTCAAGACAGTAATATTCGAGTCAATTTTAAAGAACACTTTAATAAGGAAAACGGGGGGGGGGATATTTTTACAAAATTCTAATTCAGTTCAGATGTATTGCAAAGGGAGTAAAAGTTGTTATGTCTGAGGAAAAAGCAATCGGACTTATTCAATGTGTCGGAACAAGGGATGCTCTTCTCCCTGGTGTTCTTTTGGGTCACTGCTTAAGAGCAGAAGGCATCCAACGCAGGAAAGCCGGGGTGGGCCCAGGGTAGGAAGAGGTTGGACCGGCTGCGGGCGGCCAAGGCAAGCGCGGGGCTCCCGGGCCTGGCCCGATGCTGATACCCGCTGTTCTCAGACCCTCCTCCCTTTCCTCAATCGAGAGCTACGTTTTCGTAACGCGGCCTCACCTCGCAAACTCCAAAAAGGTAGAGAGAAACGTCAAAAGAGAAGTCTTGTTCTTGTCTGGACAGACAGGCTCTCGCGAGAGTCCGGGCAGCGTAGGGAGTTTCGGCGAGGACTCGCGAGAGGGCGGCACCGGAGGCGGGGCACGCCGTGGCGGGAATTTCGCCTGCTTCCGGCTTTCTCTGGCCGGCGCTGTGTTCCGGTCTCGGCCTACGGAGCTCGCGGTTTTCCCGCGCGCTCGCCCGCCCGCCCACCCGGAACACCGCGCTGGAGCGGAGGGAGGCGGCGGGGCTGCGTGCTCCATCCCGGCCCGCTCCAGAAATACAGCCCGAGGTGCGTGAGAGCCCCAGAGCCCACTGCAGCCCGGAGGGAGCGAGGGCGGCGTTGGACGTCTTGGCGGCTCCAGTGGGGCCGGCGCCCTGGAGGACGCCCGGAGGTTTCTGGACCCGTTGCCTTCTGAGCGTCTGTTTTAACGTTGTTTTCCCTGTGTGCTGACGGCGCATTTTGGCTCTCCGAGGTAGCCCCTTACCTTTCAGCCTCTTGCAATTTGTCTTTGGAGCCTTAACGATAACTCTACGGAACCGCGGTGTCATTTCAGAACATGATGTAAATAATGGATGGCTGTTCAGCAGCGTCGACCTTCTTGACTGACAGCTTAGAGCTGGAGCTGGGAACGGAGTGGTGCAAACCCCCCTGCTTTTCTTGCGCTTTTGACAATAGAGAAGGAAAATTTTCTGGAGAGTCCTACCTTGCCAGTGGCGCCCTTAAGCGGTAGGTAGAAAACGAGTTGAAGATCCCCACCTCCACCAATGTTGGTTAGTTCTCACTAACGTCTAAACTTAGTAGGTGCTTAGCAAGCCTCGTTTCATATTAGCTTAGTATATAGAAGTTCCCGCCAGTGTTAGCGCTCTGGCTGGGTTTTGAGTATTACAGAGAACTTTCTGGGTAATTGATAGTCTCTTAGGAGTGGGTAGCTGGATGTTTAATTTACCTAGACTGGTTTCAGAGCAGCCTAGTCTTTTGGAACTAGTAATTTCTTTTAAGGACGATAGTTGTAAGTTTTCAGTAGTTTATAGTAGGACCTGACAGTTTTTGTTGCTTTGGTTCTTTCCACTCCTAAGCATCTGCATACAGAATTCATAGACACATTAGTCGAATGCACATTGCAATAAAATTGCTGTTCTTGAAGTGTTCTGGTAATGTCCTTTGAGGAGACTTCATTAAAGAAACCCTTTTTGTTTTTGTTGATTTTATGATTATATCTTCTTAATAACCTTACAACACATTACATAACTATATGATGTCATTCTTCATAATTCAGAATATTTGGTGTTTTAAAATCCCGTCTCATTCAAAGATACTATGACCGAAGGCCACCTTGTCTATTGCCTAGAATCCTTTAAGGTTTCCCTGTTTGAGTTACGTTACTTTTTTCACCTGTTTTACACAATGTAAGGTGTAAAACACCCCCCCACACACACGCACACACACAGACACACATACACATACACATATATATTTATGTCATGTATAGTCTGGATTCAAATTATTAAGTTATCATTTTCATTACAGGTTAATTTTAAATCTTGATCCATTACCAACTAATTTTGAAGAGGATACAGTAGAACTATTTGGCATCCAATGGGTTACTGAAACAGCACTAGTCTATTCATGTAGAGAGCTCTTTCATTTATTCAGGTATGTGTGTATCTGCTTTTAACTCTATTGCTGTCTAGTTTTATATTGCTGCATTGTCCACTACTGATGACAAAAGCAGGGAAATTGCTTTTGTTTTGATGCTTTGGTGGTGGTCTTACCAGGAAACAATCAGGCAGCAATGACTGATAAGGAATGTTTTTAACAGGTTGTTTATATTGCTTATATTGATAAACAGAATCCTTATCAATATATATGTGAGTGTGGGCAAACATGTGATTCTAGAGATCAAATCTAGGCTATTGTTAATGTTAGGCATGCATCCTACTACTGAGCTGAATGCCCGCACTGAATAAATAATTTTGTGTGTGTATTATGTACATATTCTATGTATAACATGTATATGCATTGCTCTTATTTTTAAGACAGGATCTCAACTGTAGCCAATGTGTAGCCTAGGTCAACCTAAAACTTACACAGCAGTCCTTTCTTTGCCCATGAGTGCAGGAATTACAAGCATGAGCCATCATTTATAAAGATTTGAACTACATTTCATGAACCCTCATAAAGAGATGTCAGTGTATCTTTGGTGTGTTATATGTTGTAATTTTTTCTTTTTAGGTCTACACAAAAATTATGTTTATAAATGTTTTGAGTGCCTGTATGTATGTGTACTACATGCATGTGTGGTGCCCACAGAGGTCAGAAGAGGGTGGGCACTGGGTCCCATGGAATTGGAATTATGGATGGCTGTGAGCTAGTACCATACACACTGGCAACCTCTGCAAGAGCAAAAAGTGCTCTTAACTGCTGAGCCATCTCTCCAGCCTTGTGTTATTTGTTGAGAGGACAAGCTGAGCAATTTTTCTGTAATTCTAAACATTGTAGAGAAGTGGGTCTTTATCCAAGAGAGTTTGAAGGCACATAGGAATGACGACAGGAGATTACCATCAGGAATTAAAATGAGGCATCCTAATAGCTTTATGTACGTATTTTTTATTTATGTAACTGTTTTAGTTTGCTCTTCTATAACTGTGATTAAAGACTGTGACAAAATGCAACTTGTGGAGAAAAAGGTTTATTTGGCTTACAGGTTTTAGTTCATCATGAGGAGAAGCCAAGGCAGGAGCTTGGATGTAGAAACTGAAGCATAGACCGGGAAGGAGTGCTGCCTTCGGACTTGCTCCCCATTGCTTGCTCAGCCTGATATATTATACTGCTTAGGACCTCCTGCCCAGGGATGGCACCATCCCCAGTAAGCTGGGCTTCCTATATCATATCAGTCATTAATCAAGAAAAGGCCCTTAGACTTTGCTATAGGCAAGCTGATGGAGGCATTTTCTCAAATGAGGTTCTTCTCTCCATATAACTATTTTGTATCAAGGTGCCTAGGTATTAGCCAGGACAGTAATCCTTTTCATTTTCTGAACCACTATACAGCTGTAGGATACAATTTAACATAAAACTTAGCCCTAGAGTGTTTTATATGTCTTGTTTCCTGAAGATAGTAATTATCTCATTGATAGTGAAGTCTAATTTTCAAATAGTTCCTGAGATCTATAGATACTTTTGTAAGTTCAGACAGAGATGTATTTTTATGTATTGTGTATTTTAAAATTTACAATGGCTGACGCTAACTTTTAATAAACATTATAAAGTGAATTATAACAAAGATGAATTGTTAGTTCCAGTAGTGCTAGAAACACCATGCATGTAATTGCTATGTACTTTACATTATATGTTTACTCTCACATTTTTTAAATCAGGCAACAGATATTTAACTTGGAGTCCTTGCTACAAGTCAACTGTGATTTTGGTAAGTTTAATATGTACTTAATTACACAAAAAGAGTACCACTCTATAGACTTGCATATAGAGTTCTAATGTGTAATTGGAGTTTCATAAAAATATGAAGTGTTGTGTCAGAGGGTCATGATATAGTGTATTTGGTATTCCAAAAGAGTATGATTTTTAAATGTTATTGCTGATATTTCTAGTATTGTTTTTCAATTATATAGGTCTCAGGTAAATCTGACTTGAAAAAAAACCATAAACTTTTCTGAGAGAATTATTTCTTTGGGGTGAGGAATTGGTTGGAGAACATAAACACAAGATAAAGAAGTTAACAGACCTCTTAGGGACTCTTGCTCTTTTCCTGCTCTACCTCTGTTTCTTTTTGGCATTTAGTGGATTGCTGATTCAGTGGAGTGGTGCAAGTGTCTTGTGAAGGAAGCTGAATAGCAGTGGTTTTAGTGTAGGCCAGCTGCTTCTCCTTGTAACATTTTTAGTGCAATATAGTATTTGGAGTCCTGACTTTGTATTCAAGGTAGGTTTTCAACTCAGCTAATAATGTGTCTCTTACGGAACAGCTCCTATCTTGTTGATTGAGTCCTTGTACAGTTTAAAAGCCATGATGCAGGTTAAGTGTTTATCTGTGTCTGTCATAATGCTTATAAGTAGAGATCATCTGGAATGTTTTTGCTCAATAGGTTCATTAATTTATCAAAACATTGAGTAAATGTGCATGCACTTGCTGATTTGTGTAAGATGTAATGGCTACGGGACTTTATTCTAGATTGAATGCTGTCAAGGAGCAAAGGCAAGTAGATGAGCCACAGGAAGGAAGGTTGGGAGGGTTTTCAGTAATTGAACTGGGCTTAATAGCGTGAAGACAAAGATGTTGCCTGTGTCATGTGATTGCATAGAGCCTTATTTCTGTGTTCAGACATGATTATAAAAGGTTGACTTTTGTCATTTTACTATAAGCACAGATTAGTCCTATCTTATTTTTGTATTTAATGAAAATTGTTTATTTTCTGGTATCATAGTCTAGCTGTTGTCACCTGCTAGTTGTTAATTGTCAAGTTTGTCTTGTTTTCATTGGGAGTTAGCAGAAAATACAAATTATCATTGTTTTATTATTTCTAGTGGGACTGTTTCATGCCAGACATGTGAAGTACTTACTGCCTGGTGCAGAGAGTTCATGTTCTGTCCCTTAAGTTCCCAGGTTTGCTTTCAGTTGAGGCAGAGATGACCCATCTTAAATATATGGAGTATGTGTTTAATCATTGTTCATACATAACCTTAGTGACTGGTGACTTGTCCATCACTGTTTTATATTGATCTGTTTTTTATTGCTTGGTTTTCTTTTGGTTCTGTGATACATTTTTCTGTTTCTCTGAATATCTACTAATGTTACATAGTGATATGTGCTATATGGATTTTATATATTTGCTTCCAGGAAAGTTCAGCATTCACCTTGCTAGTTGTTATTTTTTAGTTCTGACTTGTTATTTAATATTTTTGTTCTATTAGGTCTTTCTGGAGTTTGTTTTCAATTTTGTGATGGCTTCTACAAATAGCTTCTAATAGCCTAGGAAGAAGCCTGGCAAACTTTTCTGATGTGTGGTGATTTATGTTTTTCAATTCTGCTAATTAAGAACTTGAACTGTCCTAACAGGTGTGCAGTTTTATAGAGTTGTTTCCAATGTTCTTTAGTCTAAGGCAGTGTGATTCTGTTTTTGTGATCCTGTTTTCTCTACCGTTGATTAGTTTTGCTCTCTTATGTATTATAATATTTATCAGTGTTTTGCATATAGTAGCAATTTATATAATTCTTAGTGATGTGAATGTTAAAAAATTGAGCAAAAAGAGTGGCAGGGGATGAGTTTAGAAGAATTATTGAAAGGTTATTTCATATATAAATAATTATAAGGAGGTTTGATTTCATTATAAGTACAGTTGGTGACCTTTTATTCATTTTGACTTGAGAACAATAAGAATTAATTCACAGGACTAGAAAAATGGCTCTTAAGCAGGTTGTGGAAGAATTGAATTTTGTCTCTCATACACACCTGTTTTGGGCAGCTCACAAACACCTGTCACTCCAGCATTAGGGGCACCTAATGGTCTCCCTGGGTACATGCATGTACCCATTCACAGATATACAATTAAAAGAAAAATGGTATCTTAAAGAATTCACATTTTAAGCAAATTTTGCAAATAGATTATAGGAAGGTGAAACCAAGTCCTTTTGTGGGTTCTGTTGAGGTATGAGAGACTAAAGAAAGCGAGTTATTTCAAGGTATATTTGTTGTAACCTTATATGGTAGATTTTAAGTTAAGCCTGTAAAAAATTTTGGCAGTTGCTCACTGACAGTGTTTAAGCTATCCTTGATAGTATCTCTTTCCTTTTAGGGAAGATAGCCACCTTGCACGCCAAAGCAGACAGTATTAGGCAGCAATGTGTAGTGTTTCTTCACTACATTAAAGTTTTCATCTTCAGGTAGGATAACAGATGAGTATTTTTATTATTTCATTGATATCTGTGGGTATATTCACACAGACTCTTGTATATTTATTCTCTCTAATGACTTTTTAGGTATCTGAAAGCACAAGAAGCAGAGAGCCACAGTCTCTCTGTCCATCCCTATGAGACTTTGGAAGCTCAGCTTCCCTCGATGTTGGTTGATGAGCTTCGTGGATTACTTCTATATATTGGACATCTAGCTGAACTTCCCAGTGTTACTCTAGGAGCATTTGTAAATCAAAACCAAATTAAGGTTTGATTAGTTTATTTTTTAAATTATTCAACTTTTTTCTCCCCCAAGAAAAGGTATTATTCAAGAATAAGAAGAATTGATACATATGTGGCATGAAATGATGCTCTAATCTGCTTGTTAATTATGTCTTTTTACTATATATAAATGTGCCTTACCTCAGTCTTTCTATTTATACAGCTTCTTTAACTTCCTATGATTGGTGTGCCTCAAGTGTGTAAAACACTACTCTGTATCAGTAGCTGTTTTCCATTCAACAGTGTAAATGCTTAGAAGTTTCAAATAAAAATGAACATGTTTGAAATTTCTGTCAATCTCATTGATAAAGGTTTAGGCAAATGCCATGTCATTTATATGTTATAGTAAAATTTAAAAAAGAAAATTGATCTCTCTCTCTCTCTCAAAGACATTGTCTTATGGGTCTGAGGTTGGCCTCAGGATGACCTTGAACTTCATATCTGTTTGTCCTCTTCCCCCCAAGTGTTGAGCTTACAGACCCAAACCATCATACCCAGTTTACGAAATGCTGGGTATTGTCCTTGGGTCTTTGTGTGTTGGCAAAGCACAACTGTCAATTACATATCCTTGAAAGTACACTTTCACAGCTGGACCTAACTATCCCAGAGTAATGGTAGAATGTTTATCACATTCATATTGTGGGTTCACTCCCCAGCACTCCAAAGGGAAAAAATGTGCACTTTGAAGCCACATCTATGTATTCTTATCTCTCAAACTTTTTGGAATGTGGTTGGTTGTTTTAAATATGCCTCTTTTCTACCAGTGATAAACACTCTGAAGTTTGATTTTTTTTTTTTTTAAAATTGGTATTAATATTATAGTCTAGCTTACAGGTAAATAACGGGTAAATTTTACATATGAAAATTAGGGCATATGTAAATGAGAAATTATAATTTATGAGATTCTCTAAACTTTTAACACTTTCTATTACATTTGGCTTTACTAATATCAGTAACTAAGTTTTTAGTAACATGATACTAGTCAAAATTTATATTTTGGTGGACTTTAATGACATAATATTGATATTGAGATCAGTATTTAAGAACAAAAAGTGGGCTGGAGAGATGGTTCAGCGGTTAAGAGCACTGACTTCTCTTCCAGAGGTCCTGAGTTCAATTCCCAGCAACCACGTGGTGGCTCACAACCATCTGTAATGGGGTCTGATGCCCTCTTCTGGTGTGTCTGAAGATAGCTACAGTGTACTCATATAAATAATAAATAAATTAAAAAGCAAAAGGAATAAAAAATATTCTAAAAGAACTTGTAGGTTAATGTGTTTAACCCAAAGAGAACAATACTTGCTTTTTAAATTCTGTCATATAATAAAGGTATGTGCGTAGTTTGTAAAGGAAGGGCAGTTTCCTTTTCTCTTTTCTGTATATTGGAGTGGTTGTATTTTCTTGGCATCCTTCAAATGCCTATGAAAATAAACATGAATAACTTATATCAGCAGAAAGCCTTTATTCACAAGGGTCTTTAGCTGAGATTTTTGTAGACATTTTGATTTGGTAGACTTGAAGAACTAGTTTATTTGAGGTCTATAAGATTATATACTAAAGCAGGAGAACTTCTTATTCTTAAAATAGAAAATATATACCAAAATGCTCTTCTGTAATAAAATAATTTTTTTATATATAGCATATCCTACGTACATATGAAAACCATTTTCCTTACTATTTCCAGCTGAGCATCCAAAATGTTTGCATTAGAGATATTGCTTATTACAGCTTTATATTTTAAATAGTTTTTTCTTCGTTGTTTCTTCTTTCATCAATTAACCTGAATTTTCCAGATGATTGATTGAGTGTTCGTGTGTGTGTGTGTGTGTGTGTGTGTGTGTGAGAGAGAGAGAGAGAGAGAGATTATATTTGTTGATTCTCTTTTTTTTTAAATGTGTTACTTATGTTGTTAAGAAGCACTTTGGGGACGGGCAGTGGTGGCACACACCTTTAATCCCAGCACTCAGGAGGCATAGGCAGGTGGATTTCTGAGTTGAGGCCAGCCTGGTTTACAGAGTGAGTTCCTGGACAGCCAGGGCTACACAGAGAAACCCTGTCTTGGAAAACCAAAAAAAAAAAAAAAAAAAAAAAAAGAAGAAGAATTACTTTGGTTTCTACATTTGTAGCTGGCATTCATTTCTTTTAAAGAGAGACCTCAGAGGTTTAAGAGCATGGGCTGTTCTTCCAGAAGACCTGGGTCTGATTCCCAGCAACCACATGATGGCTCACAAGCATCTATAACTCCAGTTCCAGGGTATCTGATACACTCTTCTGGTCTCCATGTTCACTAAGCATGCACATGGTGCATATGCTTACACAGAAGCAAAACACCTGTATACATTATAATTTAAAAAATGTAGGGAAATAGGAAATCTGACTAGTTTCTGTAAATGGATGTGAACACTATTAATAGGTTACATTTTCTTCATTGATTTGAGATGTCATCTTTGTTTACCTCTTCTCTGTTGTGCTTGTTTTCTCTCCCTTCCCCACTATGTTATTAGTCTAGCATTTTGGTTTGTTTGTAATGACAAGGAAAAGCCTTGTCATTTTTTCCCCCTAGGTTTTTCAGTGGAACTTGTTCATGTCACTTGTTTTTACAGTGATACTCAGTATTGGCAGGTGGTAACCCAGTGCAGCTAAGAGCTAAATATTCTGACTTTTGATTTTGATAAAACTGTTTGAATGCTTAATCATGGATTGAGAGATAAAATTCTTTAACTTTGTGAAGATGACCGTGTGGTTGGTTTGATAATCTGAGGTTGACTGTTTTATCTCTTGTCATTCTTATGCACTCACTATATATAGCTCACTTTAATATGCATTAAAGGCTATTTCTTAGATAAGTTCTAAAGCGGAAACTATATCTTAAAGATTTCTTTGCAGCCCGTGGCGAAGTAGAATCAGCAGTTGGTTGGAAGGGTCTGTACTGTCCAGCCTATTCAGCCATCTCAAGTGTGTGTCTGTATTAAACCAGAAAGAAAATAAATGTATCCTTTCTTCCAAGGATCTCCAGGGAAGGAATTCTCTAGTCAAGACAAGTTTTTTCCCTGAGCTTTTGAATAGTTAGTTGGTTCTTTATCTGTGTGCATGTGTTCTGTGATGTGGTGCAAAATACCCAGTGAATTATGAATTTTAATTCATACTTGATAATGTCATTTACAGCTCTTCCCTCCATCATGGCATTTACTACATCTCTACTTAGACACCCATTGGCTGGTGTTGGAAATACTGCACATGCTGGGAGAAAAAATGAGTAAGTTGTCGATATGTGGAGAGAGGTACCAAACGACTTTCTCTTCAGGGGCTTTTTGGTTAGCAGTTAACATCAACATCTTTACATAATTCTGATTTTCTGTTGTTTGCCTTGTCTTGTATTTTTGCAAATTTTCTAATTTTCTCTTAGAAGCTTGTATATATGGATAATCTTATAGTTCAGATGCTGTGATAATATTTTGTTCATTTGGTCTTCTTTTCCTTGAGACAAGAGTTTCACTTAAGCATTTACCCCTGGCTGACCTCAGTATGTAGACCAGGCTGTCCTTGAACTTAAAAAGATTCACCTGCCTCTGCTTTTGTAGTGCAGAGATTAAAGGCATGTGCTATCATACCCGGCAAATGCTGTGGGGTTTTTGTTGCTGTTGTTTCGGTTTGGTTTTTAAGTTTTGCTGTTGGCATTTTAGTTTCCAAAGACATCTATCTATATGTCAATACTTAGTTTTTGTTTATATATGTATGTTACTACATAGACAAAGTGCATTCACAGATTTATAATGACTATATCCCATCTATTTAGGACAATGTTCAAGTGAACACTCTGTGATGGGTACAGGTTTTGGTTATTGTTTACCTTGGTTTGTTCAGTTTTATGCCACAAAACCAATTATAAGTAGTAAGCGTACCAGCATCAGTTAAAAAACTGTTTTAGCTCCTTTGTTCTTAGAGTTGTAGATGAGCACTTTTGTGTGTGTGTGTGTGTGTGTGTGTGTGTGTGTTTCTTTTCTTTTTTTTTTTTAAAGTGACAGAGCAATAGTACTTTTCAAAGATAGTCTCCTTAATACAAGAGAAGTTAAAGTGAATATAGAATTGGAAAAGTTTTTTAGGTGATACATGGACCCAACTTGGTTATTCTCAAATTTAATTTACTTACAAAAAACCAAAAAATTCTACTTTAGAA
The DNA here is from genome assembly GCA_019843965.1 of Rhynchomys soricoides. NCBI lineage: Eukaryota > Metazoa > Chordata > Mammalia > Rodentia > Muridae > Rhynchomys > Rhynchomys soricoides. The sequence goes on along the minus strand of JADRCH010000077.1, from coordinate 1,273,280 downwards.
GATACTGAAGAGGTAAAATCATTTTTGTTTATTTTTTTTTTCCGGTGAGAGTTAATACAATTTTAGGTTTTAAAATAGAACTTATTTTATTTTGCAGAACAAGTTGTTTATGGTCGTCAGTTTATTGGTCAGGCAGGTGACAGTTTAACCAATATCAGCCTCTTTGAAGAACATTGTGAACATCTTTTATGTGACTTAATATGCCTGTCACTCAACAGATATGACAAGGTAATGCTTTAAGAGTTATTAATGTGTTCATGACAACAATTCTTAATACATTTGGTTTAACACATAAGAATATGAAATAGTTTCTATGTTAATGTTTCTTGTTTTGTATTTGGTTACTAATATCTGGGAGCTAGATGTGGCAAGAATTTTAATATAAATGTTTACAATAGCTGGAATTTATCTTACATATCAATTTTTAAAGTGGTGTATTAAAATAGTACACATTAATGATGTAATGTATTTTGATAAGCATATACATTATATAATGCTCAAATCAGGTTAAATATCAAATATTTATCATTGTAGTAAAGACATTCAGACTGCTTTGTTCTAGCTTTTCAATGTACTTTTCAAAATACATAGTATGTAATATATGTGCATATCAGTGTACTAGAGCTCTTATTCCTGCCTCGTTGTAGGTTAAAGCCTGTTTATGTCGCCTTATAATGAATGGAAGTTTATTTCTAAATTTCTATCGGGTGTGTGTATGTATGTGTGGGTTAGTGTTTTAGATGGGACAGATATAAGTAAGTAAACTGACTGAGCTTCATTCTGCCATATACTCAAAACAGGTGTTGAGTGAGTGTTATACTAGAAGGCACTGGCACTAATGTCCTTTTTACTTTCTTTAGCTGCTATTACACTCTTGGGCCTATTTTAGTAGTTGTGACAGCTGATTTCTAACAGAATCTTAAATGTGTACTGCTTAGCTAATGCTTGATAAGTTTTCTTTTTTGTTTCTTTAGCTGAAAATTAGGTTTATTATGTACTTTGGTTGTAAAGGGAACCTTTAAAAAAAGTTAGTGAAATGATACTTTTTCTTAAATTGAGAACATGTTTTAACTCTTTATAGCAATCATCTATGTGTCATGTCAATAGCTTTGCTTCTTTTTGTAGGTTATGCCTTCAGAAGCATTGATGATTAGTCACTACCCATGCTCCTGTGTTAAAGAATTATGGGTTCTACTTATTCATTTTCTAGACCACAGAAGTAAATGGTCTGTTGCAGAAGTAAGTTGGAAAGTTGCTATTTACTTGTTGTGACTAGTTTGTCTGTTGAATTCCATATGTAGGAAAATGGCTGCTCAAAGCATACATAGTACTATATTTGCATACTAAAATATTCTGCTGTATTAGCCTGTATCTTCCAGAGAATGTGAGTCAATAGAATAAATAAGGACGTTATAAGAGATTGACTAACATAGTTATAGAAGCTGGTCCTGCCATGTATGTGACAAACAGGTGACCCCAGTCTGAGTCCAAAGGCCTGAAAACCTGAGAGCCAGCAGATGCAGTCTCATTCCAAATTTGAAAGAAAGGAAAAAAAAAATCACTACATCAACTTAAAGAAGTCTTCCTTGATCTTCAGGGCAGGTGTTTAAATTTCAGTAACATGTCTGGTTAAATGGAGGGATTCACAAATTAAGGAGGGCAATCCGCTTTACTGAGGTCTACTAATTTAAATGTTAACTATAGGAAATTTAAAAGTGTGTATCCAGTATAACATTTAATCTAATATCTGGGGACTTGTGCCTGATCAAGTTGACACAACAAATATTTTACATTATTTGTGTGTGTGTGTGTGTGTGTGTGTACCTATTAGAATGAGGGAGAATCCTGAAGTACTGTGATTTCCCTAATACATTGTGAATGGAATGAGCAGAGTGCAAAGGATTGTAGTATATCATCTTTTATGTAGGAGAGCAGAGAAAAGGCTATGTGAGCACATGTGCTGCTGGTATACTCAAAGAAATACTGGAATGACAAGAAGCCATGGGCCTTGCTGTATTAAAACCATAAATTGCTGGGTGCTAATGTAGAAGTTTATCAGCAGTGGGGCAGGAGCCAGGGCTTGATCTGCTCTATCTCTGCGTAATGGCTCTGCACCAGGGAGCATGAGGAGTTATTTGCAGAGAGCTCCTCTGAAGTGAAGCTGGTATTCCTAACTTCACCTCAGAAAAGCATTTCAAGTTGAGTCAGTATGAAGCAGAGTTGGAGGTTTCTTTGTTGTTGTTTGTTTGTTTTTGATTGGATATTTTATTTATTTACATTTCAAGTGTTATCCCCTTTCCCTGTTTCCCCTCTGCAAACCCCATATCCGACCCCCCTTTACCCTACTTCTATGAGGGTGCTCCCCCGCCCACCCATCCACCCACTCCCTCTTCACTGCCCTTTCATTCCTCTACACTGGAGCATCAATCAAGCCTTCACAGGACCAAGGGCCTCCCTACCACTCATGCCAGACAAGGCTCCTTCAGCTCCTTCAGTCCTTCCCCTGACTTCTCCATTGGGGTCCCTGTGCTCAGTCTGATGTTGGCTTCGAGCATATTCATCTGTGTTGGTTAGGCTCTGGCAGAGCCTCTCAGGAGACGGCTGTATCAGGCTCCTGTCAGCAAGCACTTCTTGACATCAGCAATAGTGTCTGGGTTTGGTGGATGCATATGGGATGGATCCCCCAAGTGGAGCAGTCTCTGGATGGCCTTTCCTTCAGGCTCTGCTCCACTCTTTGTCCCTGTATTTCCTTTAGACAGGAGCAATTCTGGGTTAAAATTTTGGAGATAGGTGAGTGTCCCCATCCCTCAAACATGGGGCCATGCCTAACCTCTGGATATGGTCTCTTCAGGTTCTCCCTCACTTTTGTGGGGTATTTCAGCTAATGTCATCCCTGTGGGGTCCTGGGAGCCTCTTGCTTTCCTGGCATCTGGGACTTTCTGGTACCTACCCCCAGTTCCCCATACCCTATTGCTACACACCTCTGTCCAATTTCCTGACCCCCTGTACATCTCCTCCATCTCCTCCCATACCTGATACTTCCCCTCTTTTTCTTTTAGTATATCAGATTGAAATGGATAACCACTGATGTTCTCTCAATTGATGTTACATCACACGATAAAGACATCAAGGAAAGAAAATAACAAACACCTGTGCAAACACAGTCTTAACAGAATATTGTAGCATGGGGTTTGGCTATTCCCTTTATGCTCCAGGCTGGTGGCACTTACAGCCAGCCTCCCGGCCCGCAGTTCTCTGGATCAGAGAATCTTTATGCTCCAGGCTGGTGGCACTTACAGCCAGCCTCCTGGCCCGCAGTTCTCTGGATCAGAGAATGAGGCACACACACATTAGCTTATTTTTGAAATGCCTTGGCTTCTCAAAGGCTGGGCAGTTTTAATCCTCCCACCGCTAGCATGCTTTTCACTTTGGTACTCCTGTCTCAGCACCTTCTAAATCTACTTTTAACTTTGCTGTCCTGTTACCTTTTGTGAGGCCTATTGGTCTGTGCTGCCCAAGATGCTTCTGAGCAGCCCTTCCCTGGGCTGCTTTCCCTTTCCAACTACAGTTCAGATGACCTTTCCTCTCCAGTTCTAAATCTGACACCCCACACACACCCCTTCCCCCAGGCAAGGCAATTCTCCTCTCTCCTCCCCTGTATCCTCGCTGGGAAGATCTAACAGTCCTGCCCCCGTCTCCCTTTTCCCAGCTATTGGCTGTTGTCTTTATTGATTGACCAAAAACCAGTTGGGGACAAGGTCCTTCAGCGTTTGGACATGCAGATTCCCCATTAAATCTGTAGACCAGTATGGTCTAGAACTCACGGAGCTCCATCTGCCTTTGCTTCCCATGTTCTGAGATTAAAGGCATGTGCTACCACCACCCGGCTTTTCTTTTTCTCCCCAAAATGCCTTAATTTTTTGCAGTTTATTATTTTAGATTTCATGTCTTGGGATTTATCTAGGGTGAAGATCATTGGCAAACATTTTTATAGGACTCTTGGGTCTGGAGCAGAGAGACTGACTTAAATTTTTTTTTTTTTTCTCTGAAAGATCTGGGATGTGGACTTTTTAGTTATTTCTGTGTCTGATTTGAACAGATAAGGTTAGGGAGAAGAGAGAATATGGGGGTTGGGTTGATTCTAGAAGTTGGCTATGGCTTAGGTGAATGATGTCAAGCAGACATAGACTAGGCTGGTTTGCAAGATCCAATTGTGGTCCAGGCCTGGATTTGGGTGTAAATCTGAGCAATTTGGGAACAGGAGGAGGAAGGCAGGATCAGGTGGAGTCATGAGGCTAGACCTAGAGAAGGGTGTGTTGGATCTGGCTGAGTGGAGAGGTTGCGATGTGACATGGATGGTCCCTGGGAGTGGTGTGGGGACGTGTAGTCAAGGTAGATCTTGGTGAAAGGAAGGCTTGGGGTTCCATATGGTGCAGGCAGCATGGCTAGATTAGCTTGGGCACTGGAAAGAGACCCGGGCTCTGTCTGGGGCATTGTGGAAGGGAAGGGTTAGGTGTATTCACTGGGCTAGCTCCTGGAGAAGGATGTGCAGGATGGAGTGAAGTGGCTTTTAGTAGTTTGTTTGTTGTGTTGTAAGCATAGGCGTTAGGAAGAGGCACTGAGGCAAGGTCTACAAGTCACCCAAGAGCATAAGCATGGTCTTCTCAACAACAAGTAACCTTTAAGGTTCTTAATAATAGCTGTGTATGGATGATTTTTGAGACTTTTGATATTATATCTCAGGGGGTTGTAAAAGAGCTTAAATGAGTTATGGCTAGCTCTAGATGCTCATCCTTAATTTACGTGAGTTGATACAGTGCGTACTTCCAGATGTGCATACTTCCAGATGTGCTTCCATGAGTGACTGCTTTTAGAGTAAAATTCAAAATCACAGGGGTGGATGTGGAGTAAGTACAATCTCAGTCTTCTATTGCTCCAACCCTTTACTACAGTTCCTTGTGTTGTGGTCACCCCAACCAGAAAATTACTTTTGTTGCTACTTCATAACTGTAATTTTGTTACTGTTATGAATTGTAATGTCAAATATCCGTGTTTTCTGATGGCCTTAGGCAACCCCAGTCACTCGACTCCCCAGAGGGGTCACAACCAGCAGGTTGTACTGATTTATACTTTGGTGAAATTCCCAGAAAACTGCAGATTTTTATATGGGGATGTCCAAAGCTGTACTCAAGCATAAAAACCTAAAGCTTTAGTCTTTTCTGCCTTACCTTTCTTAACTTGAAATATCACTCCCAAAAAAGAAATACTGTCTCTATGTTGGAAATATTCATAACAATGTTAACTATGCTGGAACTTTTAAAATATTTTTATTTATTCTTCGAGGTTTCATCCAATATAAATTTAAGCGTATTCTCTCCTCTTCCCAAATTCTTTCCAGATCCTTCCCCTTCCTACTCACACAACTTCATAGTCTTCATCTTAAAGAAAAACATAAGGTGTACACCTACACCACCAAAAACAACGTAAGAGTTCAGTTTGCATTTCCTTACCTTACTACTGCAAGCCTGCGGCTGCCGTCCAGTGTAGTTGATGTACACAGTGGCACTCCGTCAAAAATGCTAGCTCCCGTCCCAGAAGCTCCCAGTTGCAAAAGGCTTCTTGGCTAGGGGTGGGACATTGTGCTAATCTTGCTCCCGTCAGTGCTGGAATGTCAGGCTTAGGCTTGCCCAGGTCTCCTTCATGCTGCCACAGTTTCTGTTGTGCTGGTTGCTTGACTCTGAACTGGCAGCAATCTTCAGACACGAATGAAGGTCTTTTTCCCTCTCATGTTTCCTTAATTTTCTGTTTCTTTCTACCCTGCTTCAAAACAATTTTAGTGTGGCTTTTCATATGTCTCTAATTTTAGAATCATGTTAATGTTTCCTATGCACAAAAATAATGTGTTTAGAAAATTCACTGAACAGAGTATAAAAAAAAGTAATTGAAGCCATTTATATTTCAAATGAATAAAAGCACAGTACAGAGGTTGAAAATAATAATCTAGATAATGTTAGAATATACCAACTTGACTATGTACTTTAACTGCTAAACATAAATTTATAAAGAATGAAAAACAACAGGATTTCACTATTTAGCCCAGGCCATCTTGGAACTTGTGTTCTAGCTGCCTCAGCATTCTGATTATAGGTGTGAACCACCATACCAGGCTAACAATCACATCATTTTTAGGACTTTTTTGTTTTCTTTTTTCTTTTTCTTTCTTTTTTTTTTTTTACATTGTTATTTGAGAGTTGGAAATTTTAGACCTATTTATAGTCTGTAACTTAGGGAATCTTAAATATATTGTAGATAATATGATTCAGGTATGTCACATAATGGGGAGAGGAGAAGCTAGTGTAAGCCATGAAATGGGGAATTAGAATAGAGCTGGGTTTGGATGGTGTTTGTATGTATATATTTCCTATCTTTTTTCACTAGAAGTAGCTAATTCTAAGTAAAACACGAAAACTGGTGTGGATACAGATTAGTTTTAAAAATGTCCGCTTTCTAGTGAACATCAATGAGATTTCTTAGAAAAATAGGTGGTTTTAGACAGATCCATGAAAGATGAAACTGAGCCAGAAACATCTTATGCCAGGAATTGTTTGCTCTAAACATCAGATATGTCTGAAGAACCCAACTCAGATGAGCCAGGGATAACTTGATTTGTCTAAGACATAGTTGGAAAGGGTTGTGATCTGTACAGTACCTATGCTGGTACAGTGAGTAGGGAAGGAGTCTTTCCTGGTAAGTATAGGTTAAGAAAGCTCCAGAAAATCACTTAGTGTAATTGTTGTAAGCAAGATTCTTCGTTGGTTGCTTAACATAGTGAACAAAAGTGAGATGAAGGTAAGTTACTTCCAGTTTTGTATTGGTTTGGTTTGTGTTTGCTGAGACAAAATGTCAGCATGGGTGACTATGATGGTCTCTAAATTGCCTTCCTCCTACCTCAGTCTCTGGAATAGTAGCTGTGTTGCCTTTACTTTGGAGCTTAAAGTAAATAGGATGTGTTTGTAGTTTTGTAAATATCTCCACATAGTATTTATCACTTACCAGGAAGGAAATGGTAATCTTATAGATCGAAACAATCTGGAAAAGGCCACCTTAATGCATAGTCAAAGTTAGCTAGCTAGTTCTGTGGCTCTCTTGCTCCAAATATGTGAGGTCATCATGAAGAGACACCTGTCATCAATTACTCCAAAGCACCAGTGTTAGGCATAATGAAACTTGAGAAACTGGTCTAAGTTAGGAGATGCTGAAGTGTGACGCGGTGACTAAAGGCAGCTTAGGAGTGTTTCATGAAGGTACGAGGGAGAATCTAAGTACAGGTTGTGTATAATATAAACGAGAAGGCACACATAGGAAATAAGGGCACATTTCTTGGAGTTGGAAAAGTAGAGGAGTGAGACACCAAAAAGTAGCAGGACAATAATAGGTTTTCATTTTTAGTGAAAACTAATCAAATTAAGAAACCCAAAGAACCTGCTTAGTATAACTAAAGAAGAAAGCACCTGGTACATTGCAGTGGAGTCACAGAGTTTAAAGACAAAGAGAGAAAACAAGTAACAAAAACATGCTGTGAAATTAGGGGCTGAGTGTGACATAGAGTGCTTGGATTTATTCATTAGTATCACATATGTAGAAAAAGTAACCATTTGATGGCTAGCTGACCTCTTAGCAGCACAGGAATCAGTTCAGTGGAAGTACTGTCTTCATTATAGTCAAACAAGCAAAATCACTCACCAGCTTTAAAATCCCAACCAAAAAAGGAAAATAAAGCTGTTTCCAGTAGAATAACATTAAAACAATGCTCCAAGGTAGTTTCAGGAGCATGGTGCTACTAGAGTGGGAAAGGACGGAAGTGTAGAAAAAATATACAGGAAACAGGAAATAAATAATTTAGTATGGGCTATAGTAAATTTAAGGCCAGCCTGGCAACTTAGCCAGGCCCTGCCTTAAGATGGGGGTGGGGTGGGAGGGGGAGAGCAAAAAACAAACTTTAAAAAGCTTGTATAGAGCTTAGTGGTAGAGCACTTGCCTGGCAAAGACAAAGTCTTAGGTTTAGTTCCCTGAAAAGCAAAATCTCAAATCACAATAATATTAGTGTATAAACTGGGTTGGGCATGAGTGAGTTAGTTCTAAGAGTGCTGTTTTGTAGCTGCCTGTCTTTTACAAGGCACTTGAATTTATCCTGTTACTTTTAAGGTCATCATTAAGTATAGACAGATTAATAAAAAGTATATGCAACCAAAAAGAAAACATTTATAAATACAATAAATTTGCAAAAAGAAGTACAATATAAGATTATTGACTTAAAAGTTAGTTTTATAAATAATCTGTAAGGATTACCATATGCTATGTTTAAAAGATATACTTTCAGAACATTCTGTAGGGTGTTGACAAAAGACACCTTTAAAGCATAAAATACATTAATGTTCATAATTGATGCTCTGTTTTGTGTGCATATTTTATTATGAATAGGAAAAACTTTTAAGTCAAAGGTCATTAGAATAGTGTCATAATTTAACTGAATTATGTTCTTTTTGTTTCTATAGTCATTTTGGAATTGGTTGAATAAACTACTTAAAACACTTTTTGAAAAGTCAAGTAACCAAGGAAGACCTGTTTCTCTAACCCAGGCCAAGGATCCTTTAGGCTTTAGTTGGTGGATTAGTGTTCACGTAGCATCATTGTACCAGATTGATCGCCATGGTGTATCAGATGAAATGGTAAGATTTATATATGCTCAGGTCATAGGGGAACAATTTTTCTTTTGTTTTTTCTCTCTATAACGTTTCTATAAACATCGAGTAATTGTGAAGAATTGAAAGTTCATGTTTTTATTGTTTGATAAATGAAAAGCAGTTGGTGGAAAACTTGCTCTTCAATTCTGTCTCTGCTCATAAGTATTTGTATGACTTTGAGTAAACTGCTTAAGCCTTTATGTTCTCGTGGAAAAATCATGGTTTGCATTGCTCCAAAGTTTGCTTCTAGTCATAAATTCTCCCAAGAGTGTCAAAGGGAAAGCATATGTCTCCCAGAAAGGAGTCAGTGGGTTTTGTGTGTGACGTAATGAAAGTCGTTCTTTTGGGGCAGAAGACCAGCTCAGTGATTAAGAGCACACACTGCTCTAGCAGGAGACCCAACTTTTGTTCCCTACACTTCACTCAGGGTCACAGCTGCCTGTTACTTTAGCTCCAGGGAATCTGCAGTCCTCTTAGGGCCTGCTGCAGGCAACTCGCATACATATAAAAATGTTTGTTTTACATAACATATCTTTAGAGGTACCTGCTTTTCTCAGTTTAACCTATTTATTTAACAACTATCAAGTTTGCTTCAAACAAAAAGACAGATTTTTTTTAAGGTTCACAAAAATGCATTAGCTGAAACAAGTAATCATGCCATTCGTAGGTGGGAATACATGCGGTGCTTAAATACAGAACTCAAAATTACCTTCATAAACTGTTTACAGTAGGTTCTCAACCCGAGGGTCACCATATCGGATGTCCTTCGTGTAGATATTTACATTACAATTCATAACAACAGCAAAATTACAGTTATGAAGGAACAATAAAACAATTTGATGGTTTGGGAGTCACCACACCATGAGAAACTGTATTAAAGAGTCTCAGCATTAGGAAGGCTGAGAATTGCTGCTTTACAGTGTAATCAGTGAAAATCTGGAGTCCGTGTTTGGCTTTAGGCCTCATAAAAAGGCGCATTTAATTTTAAAAGTAAACATAGAGGTGTGATTTTGAAACATGTAGGTGACAGGTTATCTCTAAACTTCTCTCTCACATGTTTTGCATTTCCAGTTTGTTTCCCCTTTAGTCACAGTTAAGTTTATAGTGAGAGAGCAGCATCTCACTGGCTGCTGTTTCGGGGCCTTCTGAAGCAGCTCTGGGCCGGAGGTCACAGCAGCCCCTCATTGTACGTTCTTTGGACCCTGTTAATTTCTAAGAAGACAGATTGTTATCTATTGTATGTATTGTTTAGTTAGAAACATTCTTTCATGGTATTACTTGAAATTTCTTGTGACGTAAACCACCTAGCAAATACATTTATTTGAAACCCTATTTGATGTTTATAGTTTCTATATATGTATAATTTATGTCATTCTCAGGAAATAGAATTATACCGACATATCAGTGCCATAAATTTGGACTTCTGAGTCTTAGGCAGGAGGATTGACACGAGTTCAAGGGTAGCTTAGACGTCAGTATAAGTCCCAGGCCAGCTTAGCATACACAGTGAGTTCCAGGTCAGCCTGGACTGTGGAGGAAGTCCTGTCTCAAACTTATCCTCCCAAACACGACAGGCAGGCTTACAGTCCTCACCTCTGTAGGTCCTTGCTGGTACGTAATAAATACTCAAATATTAGCAGTTGTCATAGTATGCTAATGTTTATGTTTTAATTATTAGAATATTACAGAAACATTAAGGGAACTAAAAAATTGCCTATAATTCTGACGTTGTTACACAAGCATCTTTATTTCTCTTCCTGTTCAGCCTTAATTCCGCCAGGAACACTCCTTATTTTAATTAGGGTACATAAAGGTGGATATTTGTCAAGCATTTCTAAGTTATGTTATATGGTATATATAGTATGTATTATCCATTTATAATAGGTGTTGATAAGAGGATTTATATTAAATCCACTGTACTGCTTTTGCTTCAGGGAATATACTTTTAGTTAACTAATGCTTATTGGAACTGTGATAACACTTTTTAGTGAGTGCTGTATTTCAGTAGTGGTTCATATTTACCTCTGGATAGTCCATGTGTTGTCCTGTCATTGCCATCACAGTATGTAATGCTCTGGTAGTTCATTCTGAGAACTCTGGATATTATTGCCTTTATTATCATGGAATCAAGATAGTAAATGAATGTGTCTTTTAACTGGTTCCTTTGTGATTTTTAAAAATAGTTTTATAAATCTTGTTTATGTGGAAAGATTTTTTAAAGGAAACTGCCATGTTTGAAAATGGAAGCTTTCTGTGATAAAAATCTTTATCTATAAATATTTTTGTACACATAAAATATTTATGTATACATATGTAAAATAAAAATAGCTTTCAGATATGTATTCTCAGGTTTCCAGTATTTCTGAAGTTTGTTATGGCTTTAAAAAAAGTCTAATTAAGAGTTCTCCAAGAGATTGTCTCTTAGAGGTAGATAGGAAGGGAGTTCCAGTTCAGCACAGGCATTTATGTTAGCTGACATTCATCCTATCTGATTTTTACTTTTATTTCCAAATTACCTTATTAGAAAATTAGATGGTCATTCTTATCTATTACTATAAATACATGTTAGTTGATACCTTCAGAGTAATTATAAACAGCTGTTAGTTTGGATCTGAAATATATTTAAATCATAAATTTGAAAGTTGCCTTGATGCTTTTTCTTCTTTATGATATATTGATATAGCTATCTGTCCCATAGAAAGTGCCTATATAGTAGTATCCTTTATTTCACTGAAGAATAATATGTGAGGGATGATAAGTAATAATGGTTACGTGTTTTTCACCAGAGAAATATTGTGCACAAAATTAGATGTTGCAACTTTCCCCAAAGTTTGATGTGAAATTTTTGCATTTTAAGTAAGCTTCAGAAGTGATTGCTATTTTTAGAAGCCTGTACAAACAATACAGTATCTCAGTTCTTATATTAGAAGCTCTAGCTTTTCATTCATTTCTGTTCAATGTTCTCTCAGTCTAGATGAGAATTTGTTATCCTCTTAAAATCCCAGCCAATCTGTTTTAAAACCAAACACAATTTAAAGATATGAAATTCTTTTGGGCATTGCAAGATTCAGTTTTGACTCCTTTTTTTGCCAAGAACATGAGGTGATCACTCAGGCACTGATGTTCCTTTTTGAAGCATTTGAAATGGTAACTAAATAAAAGTTGTGAAATGAAATCTTAAAATGAGAGTTACAAGTCCCTAAGTAGTCTGGGGGGAGAGGGGGAGTAAGAGAGTCTTTCTGTTTCTAGTGGGGCTCTCACCTATAAAGCGTAAGTGAGCACCTTGCTTTTTAATGGTGGAATCAAAATCGAAAACACAGATCCAGGTTTGTGACCTCTATGTGACTTGGCTTTTAGAAATTAGACATGTGGGCATTATTATGGTGAAATAATATGCAGAAAAAACACTATTGTGCTTTAATTTAAATTATCTTGTAAAAGTAAATATGCCTTTTGTTTTATTAGGTTTTTGGTACTGTATTCTCTTATGCTGGATTTGGGCATGGTAGTTAACTTTTTTTTTTATTTGTAAAGAGAAAGCTCTTCTCTTTTATTGTTGCATGTATACATATATATAAATACGTAAGTACAATTTGCATCTAATGATGCTTCTATGGATATGCGTTTAGGGCTGACCACTTGCTCTTTGATGTTGGATCAGAGAGATCCTCATCCCTGGAGAAGACCAACTTTCTCTCTCTTAGTAGTCATTAGTTGCTTGCAGCCCTTCATCTTGAGGTTGATCCTTGTCCAGTCTTTCTTATCAACCTTCTTTTGATACATAGTTTAATTTGTTTAGATGAGAGCCATCATGTAGTTCATGTTCTCGAAATTTTCTGTGTAAGAATTACACTCCTGTGACATTTTTATGACTTAAATTCCTTGATAGGACAATTGAAATGTACTCATTAACATGATCCATTTGTAAAACAAAAACTGAATATGTCAACCTTGTCCTGTTCCTCATTACTCGCCTGTGATGTTGGCATTTTCTTTTCTTCATAATGGTCTACAAGCTGTAAAATAGAAAAAACCCTTCCCTCCCAAAACTGTTTTTGGTCTTGGTGTTTACCACAGCTATAGAAAGCTAGCTAGGGCTGGGCAGTGGTGGCTCATGCCTTTAATCCCAGCACTTGGGAGGCAGAGGCAGGCGGATTTCTGAGTTCGAGGCCAGCCTGGTCTACAGAGTGAGTTCCAGGACAGCCAGGGCTACACAAAGAAACCCTGTTTTGAAAAACCACAAAAAAAAAAAAAAAGAAAGAAAGAAAGAAAGAAAGCTAGCTGAAGCTGGACCAGTCATTGGTTGGCCATTCTATTAACTGCTGTGCTACCTTTACCCCAGCACATCTAGTAGGCAGGATAAGTTGTAGGTTGAAGGTTATGTGGCTGGTGACCTAGGCCCTGCATTGGAAGTCTTGCTTGGTTACCGGAGGTGGCCAGTTCAGGCTCTTGTATACCCCACTGCTCAGAGTCTTATCTAGGATCACCCTCACAGACTCCTATGAGTTTCCCTTGCACTAGCTTTCTACCTTGTCCCTGAGATGTTCCTCTCAACCCCCATTCCATTTTCTCTCTCAGTACTCTCTCCATCCTCCCTCAACCTGATCTCTCTTGTTCCTCCATCCCCCTTCCCCTCTTGAAATTTATTTTATTTCCCCTTCCCGGGGAGATTCATGTGTCCTGTCATCCACCTTTCTCCCCGCTCGAGCTCTCTTTGATTCTTAGCTTCTTTGGGTCTGTGTATTGTAGCTTGTTTATCTTGTACTATAGGGCTAATATACACTTACAAGTGAATACATACCATGTTTGTCTTTCTGGGTCTGGGTTACCCCTGTCAGGATTTTTTCCTACTTCCATCTATTTGTCTGCAAATTTCATGAATTCATTGTTTTTAACAGCTGAATAATACTCTATTGTGTAAATGTACCATATTTTCTTTATTCATCCTTCAATTGATGGACATCTAGGTTGTTTGTAGTTTCTGGCTACTATGAATAAAGCTTCTTGATCCATTGAGACTAGAAGGAACTCATTCCTGGCACTGCCAGGAGGGCTAAAACCCAGATGCTGGATAGCCCAGAGACCTAGGATAGAACCATACATGAATGGAAAAAAAAGTCAATGGAATAATTCCTATTAATATTCTGCTACACTAATTAATTGGTGCCTAGCCCAATTGTCAACAGAGGCTTTAGTCAGCAACTGATGGAAACAGATACAGAGACCCATAGCCAAACATTAGGTGGAGCTCAGGAAATCCTGCAGAACAGGTTGAAGAAGGATTGTATGAGCCAGACGGGTCTAGAACAACACACAAAAATCCATAGAATCAACTAACCAGGGCTCATAGGGATTCACAGAGATTGAACCAATAACCAGGGAGCCTGCTTGGGACTGACCTAGGTCTGTGCACATGTTACTGTTGTGTAGCTTGATCTTCTTGTGGGATCCCTGTCAGTTGGAGTGAGGGTTGTCTCTGACTCTGTTGCCTGCTTTTGGGACCCTTTGCTTCATCCAGCCTGAATACAAGGGGAGGTGTCTAGTCTTACTGCAACTTGATATGGCATGGCTGGTTGCTATCCATGGGAGGCCTTTCCTTTCCTTGTGGGGTGGGGGGAAGACCTGGAAGTGTAGATTGGAGGGGTAGTTACTGGGAGGAGGCGGAGGAGAGGAACTGGCCAGAATGTAAAACAAAGAAGAATGATTAAAAAAATTAAAAGCAAAGTAGGATAGGTAAGAAGTATATGGGGTAGAGAGCAGGTGAAGTACCAGATGGAGAGTTTCATTTATTTCCTCATGGGGAGTCAGGGCATACTAACCTGACATCACTGTGTGACAGCATTCAGAGTGTATTCTTAACCAAGGTAGGCTTAGTGTTCATAGGGTTGTTTTTTTTTTTTAACCTCCATTATCATTATATATATGCATGACCTGTAAGTGCCCACATAGTTGATGTCTAGGCCAACTGACCCAAAGTCACAGTATCGGTCTATGGGGTTGGATCAAACCCTGCCCTAGGACTTCATGGGTATGATCAGCCCCTCCTCTGTCATATCCTCAAACTGTCTAATAAGATAGGCCTCCGGACCAAGGTATTCCTTCCAGGCTTTGGTATTCCAGTGCCTCAGAGATGAGTGATTGTTTTGAGTGATAAAGTCATTACTTTAATCATTGTTCTGTAAGAACAACGGTAGTGAAATGAAACATGTATCTCATGCTCAGTTTCTAAGAGTTGGAGACTTTTTAGGGCATTATTATCTAGGTGCTTCCAACCTCAGGATCATCTAGGATGCTTTAGTCAAGTTGTCACTTGGAGGCCGTTCCTGGAAGATTTAATTTTGGCAAATTATTTTAGTTTTCTATCTTGTGGGCTTCAGGCCTGCTCACGGTAGGATTGTTTCCTTGAGTAAGTTAAAAATTACCAACTTAAGGCTTCATGGAAGTGACAGATTGTCACTCATATAGGTATTGGTAGTCTGTTGGTAGGCATCCCTGAACCATATAAATGCTTCAGTCCAAGGGTTAGAGATCATAAAAGGCTATCTTAGTTGCTGACTACTACTGTTACTGTGTTTCGTTTAGGAAGGAAGTACTGGTTTAGTGCAGCTAGCATCTTAGGTGAATATTTTCTAGCCTTTTCAAAACACAGGTAGTGAATATATCTTTTATTAATTAGAACTTATCTTTATAAATATAGTCATGTGACAGTCTGATAGGAGTCTGTACCTTGATTGACTAATTGATTGACTGGTCGAGACAGGCTCCCTAGTAACCCTGGCTGGCCTGGAACAAGATCAGACCAGCCTGCCCTTGACTCAAAGAGATCCGCCTCCTCCCAGCTGCTAGTATCAAAGAAGTGCACCACAAAGTGCTGTATCTTTATTTTTAGGACACTAGCTTTGCTTTTTGAAATTTAAAAACTTTTCGTACTTTTAATGCATTAGAAATTACTTGATTTTTTTTAAAAAGTTCTTTCATCGCTTCTGGTTTTGACCAGTGCCCACATATCCCAGTCTCTAAGAACCGAGTGTGCTGAGAGAACATCCTCCAGGCTTTCTGTTAGAAGGGTAAAATTTTGTGAGCATTTTAAAAAGTCCACTTTAGCTTTCTTCCTTGCTGCATAGAGTCATGCATAGAATTGGAATTGCCAGATAGATGACCATTTGCTAAATGAAAGCATTATCAAGATTGGACAAAAAAGAAAATCCTTCGGCCCCATAATAAAACACTAAGTGTACCGAATAAAGAAAGAATATCAAGTTTTCTTTTTATGTCAAACTACATAAAAGCTCTAATTGAATAAGGTAGATTATATTTGGGATTTTACAAATAAAATGAAGGAAATTCTCATGCGTAAGAAGGAGAGTAGGGAAGACTGGCGTGTAACCTTAAAAATACATAATCGCTATATCATTTTTTTCCAGTTCGATAATATATAACAACAAATTAAGTATTTAAGATATGTATAAGCCTATAGACGTACTCTTTTTATAAAATATGTCCAGATCCAGTTTCTATTAGATTAGAACAACTGTAGATTTATTTTTCCAAGTATGTTAGCTAAGATTTTACTGAAAGAAATTAAAGACCTAACAAAGGTATTTTAATGATAGATTTTACACTTGTACCATCATTTTAAATATGTACATAATCGAGCAATAGTTCAACGTGGCTGTACTCTCTCTTTTCAGAGACAAATGGAATCAAATTGGAGCTTTATAGAAGAACTTTTGAAACAGTCCGTCACTGTTCAGGTATGCAGCCAAAGCGAGGCAATGTGTGACTTCTGCATTTTATAGTGTAAATTTCACTTACAAGAGCCAAGCAAACTTAAAAATGATTTAAATGATAATTTATTACAAATCTGAGATTCTTTTGAAGGGTTAACTAAGTAATTCATAGTAAATCCTTTAAAGATTTTTATTTTTTAACACCGAATTTGTCAGTTAAAGGACAAAGATAATTATCTTAGTTGGTGACTTTGAAAGAATGTATTCAAAATAAGTGGAAGATGCTTTGGAGTTATAAGCCATTCCTTGACTGTATGATAGCAAGCCAGGCGACATGATGAAGGAGCTAGTTGGTGGTATTGGAAATGCAGCTCTATCCTCCTCACAGCAGGAAGGTGACTTGCTTGCTGAGCAATTTGTCTTACAGGCTTGAATCGTCTTCGCACTGATAAGGTCCTCGTTTCTGAGCACTCATTTCATACCTTATCATTTTTCTTTCCGCAGAGCTGTTAATGTAGTGCCTCATGGCCCAGAGGTCAGACTTGACCTCCTTTAAAATAGTTTTAAATGCACTGTTCATCTCATCTTTAAATATGTTGTAGCTCTGTAAAGTTCCATAATGCAAGTAACCCTTTATGGAAAGTTATGGTGTGGAATACTTTTAATTTGGGGAATAAATTGCTTTTCTGTTAGTGAAGATTATTTAAAACTTGAATTGACATAAATATCATAATGTAAAAATATGGCTTTGTGTGCCTGTGCTTATAGAAGTGATATAGATATATATGAAAACTAAGCCATCTCTCTATACCAGCAAGCTGAATATCTGAAAACATTGTAAATGATTGAAGGGACATGTGCCATGTTAACTATACATGAACATAAATGTTTCTAGCTTTTTCATGAACCTTACCATTTATGAGTTAGATGTTAACTAGAATACCAGGTGTTTAAGAATTTTACTTTAAAATATTTCCCTAACCACTGTAAAGGTATTTTTGTTTCATAGTTCCCTGTGTAATTTTAATTGCCTTTTTCTGTTTTTATAATATATTGGTTTAGTAACCCAAAACAGTTCTTATATATTTTTTTTTAATTCAGGAATATAAGATATCAGGGAGTAGTCATGAAATAAATATACATTGCATTGGCCATTGTCATTTCTATCAGATACCAAATCATTCTTTAATTTTCTTCTTAAAATTTTATATGTGAGTACTATATTTTTGTCATCCTTCTGGATTTTCTCCACTCAAAATTAAATTCATTTTTTAATGATTCACAGCTTTGTGCAAACCAAGTATAAGTAACTTCAGTAAGTCTAGATATGTTAGTGTCCAGTAACAGTTTTGACATGAGAGTCAGACACCGGAAGCTTCAGTTTCCTAGTTAAGCTGTAATTACAAGGGCGCTTGGAACATCTAGCCTTTTCCCCTGTATCATTATATTTAATAGTTAAACATATTCCAGAGAACTATGAATTTGCAGAATTTTTGAGGTCTTTGTCATAGACAACAGGAGAGACTTTGTCAGTAAACTCCTTTCCATAGAAATACTCGCTTTTAATTAATACCTTAATTAATTAGTACCTTAATTAACTTTGACACTTAAGGATTAGAGAGAGCCAAGACCTCCTGCTTGTTAAGTAGGTCCCCTTGGCTAATCTTGAGTTTAGATACATGTACTTCCACAGCTACACTAGCATTTGAATGTGGCAGTTGAATCTATTTTTAAGATTTAAGATTTGTAAACCTTAAAAATAGGTTGGACGGTCAACCATCTCAGTTAACCTAGCCTGAGGTTCAATGACCTGAGCAAACCAAGATAAAATAATAACGCTTCTTGAGCAGAAAGATCTTGACAGAACTATTGAAGTTAAATGCTATCATTCCCAAAGTTAGATCTAGTCAAGCATGCTGGAGTAAGTTGCCAGTTAGTTTACAAATAAATCTTATATTGATGATTTTGGATAGTTATATATAAAATAGCCAGTTATGTATGCCTGTAGCTAAATAATTTGTCTTTAAATTGACATGTACATATAGTAATTAAACTAAAACATTTAATACATCATTATCAAATGTTTGTCCTATGAAACATGCCCAAATTTAATATGCCTGGCTTTCATTTTTCAAAATAAAACAGGAAAGCATTTTTTTATAAAAGTTAAAAGTAGTTTTTTGAAGCAAGTATGTTGATTATAAGTGAATATAATGGGGACAAGTCACTAGACAGCTTTCAGTGTCTGTCTGTCTGTGTCTGTCACACACGCGCACACACACTCTTGAGATAAGATGGGGACAAGTCACTAGACAGCTTTCAGTGTCTGTCTGTGTCTGTCACACACGCGCACACACACTCTTGAGATAAGATACTCATAGGGCTTGTTAAAATTATAAGCTGAGTAGCATGCCATAGTATGTCAGACCAGATTTAAGGCCTTGTGGGCAACTAAAATGCCTATGTTTAAGGAGTCAAATTGTGACTCTTAGTATATTTGTTGTGATCATTTAAGCTAATATGTGATATTTCTCTTTGGCAGATAACACAATGTAGTTAATGCTAATGATAGTCTTGTGCTGATAATCTTTGGTCATAATGTTGTTTGTGTTTACATTTTACCCCTAAGAGACATAGGCTTAAAAAGGTTAAGCCGCTTTTGTAGGTTTGGCCAGCTAGCTGGGAAATGTTAGGATTGGGATCTGAATCTTCTCATATAGTTTCCAGATATGTGTGGAAATCACCTCTGTGTTCTGTAGCATTTTTGTTATTTCCCTCTGAATAATGTGATGAAGAATTGTAGGCAAAGAAATGACTAGAAAGTATTCTTAGGTATTTTCACCTTGTTTTAGGTTTGTTTTGTGGTTATGATCATAAGTGAATATGTCTTCTGCTTCCTCTATTGCTACCATGCTGTGTTCTTGCGTTAACTGTCTGAAATTGAAGACTGACAAGTTTGTTCTATCTGCAGTATGGTTGATACACACAGTTTTTCTTTTTCAAAATTAACTCTACTTTTTACCTTTTAAAAAAGTTTTAGTTTTTATTCCAGTGTATGTTTGTGTTCGTTTATGTGTACTGTGTGCATGCAGATATGTACAGACACCAGAGAGAGTACTGGAGTTAAGTCAGCTGTGAGCTACCTTTTGCTGGTGCTGGAAACTGAAGCCGGGTCTTCTCCAAGAGCAGTGTGTACTGCTAAGCACTGAGGCATCTTTCCAGGCCTTAACACATAGTTTTTAACAGATTTTTTAAAATATGAAAAATGGTTTAGAATTTGGGAATAGTTGAGTATAGAATTTAAAATATAGAATAATATAACAAGTTCTGTAATTGGCTGTCAGCTTAAACAAACTAACAAACATATGTTATATATCACATTCAGCTGACTTACTTACCTATCCTTCCTCAACAGTGAATAATATTTGAAACCATTTTATTTTCATCTGTATCCATTAAAAGTCAATATTTTTACAACTTCAAAAAATAAAAAAAACCTACAATGCTATATTTAATGCTTTACAGTTGTATATAGCACAAAGAACATAGGTTCTGGGTTCAAAGACTGTAGATCAAATCTGGCATCTACTGTAAATTCTTTTCATTTTCTTTTGATATAGACTATTTTGTATAATAGATTTAAGTGGTGTACCTTTCTCTTCACCTTCCCAAAGTGCCCACTTTTTGGATTGAACATACTTTTTTGGATACCACATGACAGAACAAGCTTCAGACTCCAGATAAACCCTTCAAGATAAACTTTACAAGCCACTTTTTTTTCCTGCCGTACTCACATATCTAAGCTCAGCTCAGTATCAATACTGCAAACATCAGGATGAGCTTAGATCTAGATTTGCTTTTATAATAAAGTCACAGTGATGGACTTGGTTAAATGAATATGCAGGCACTTAAATAGAAATAGTCTCAGACTCAGTCTTAGATTTGTTTCTGAAACATTTATGGAGGCTTTTTGGTGAATGAAACATAGTACTGAGCCCTGAAAATATTATTCTTGGCCTGAGAGAACTTGTGGGTGTTTGGAGAGTGATGAACATACTTAACTCCCCCTCTGCGGTTATTCATTCTTGGTCATCATTGTTTACTTGGTCTTTTCATATTTCTGTCTTCTTCCATCTCCTGACTTTCTTAAACAGTGTAGACTACACGATAAATAGAGTCATTATCACAGACAATCTTTTATTCCTAAACTCTTCTGTTTAAATCTGAAAAGTCCCATTTATCTTCTGCTCCATTCTGATCCACAAGTGAATATTGCTGGAGGAAATTCATCATTCCTTCTTACTTCTTCGACCTGTACATTCTTGATCACAAGTGTTAAGTAGCAGTCCACTCTAGACATTTTGCAAAAAGACAAAAAAAGGAAGAAACCTAAACAATGACAATGTATCCTAAGGATTTAATTTAGAATACTTCTGTAGCACATTTAGCTGTACCCAGCCCACTAAACTTACTTGGCACTTTATTGAGAAAATCCCCCTGGCAAATGAAAGCATCTCTATCTTTGCAAATGTATCTTCCAACATCTTTTGTAGAGGGACATTTTGCTTTTGTAGATGAATTGTTCTTGTTTCTACCAGGAACTAATTTTCCATAAACACTATATATGGTAACTTCTTACTTGTTGAAGGACTTTCTTTATATATCTCCATTAAAATATATTCTTCATCCCCTTATATCTCCTCAGCCACCCATACTTGCCTTTCTGACATGTTCAACGTGCTCTTGTCATAGGCATCAGTTACTTGTATATTGTTAAGTCAACTTGTCAATAGCATTCCACCCTTGTCATCATTGGATGTATTTGAAATACTTGTTTTCATGATAACTCATTTTCTTCCCATTTTATTGGCCATTTGTTAGATAGATACATCCACATTCCTGTACTCAGTATCTAAGTGTTAGAATTCCAAGAAACTCTATTTTTTATTTATTCCTCATGTTTATGTGTGCTCTTTCCTCTACTTATTGGTACCTAACCTCATAGCTCTGAGAACTATTAATATAATGTTAACACCCAGGTTCATACTAACTACTTCGACTTCTCCCCTGAGTTCTAGACCTGTGTGTTTGATTATGTACTTAGCACCTGTTTGCGGATGCCCTGTGCATTTCCCTATTAACTTCTCACGATTCTTTGCCACACCCATTTTATAAAAGCTGAAATCTGTGAGTTTTTCTTAGTTGTTATCTTTGCTTCTGTTTCAAACCCATCTCTGGAGTTGTTCTCTTATCTCAGACTTGGAGCTTTCTAGAGTTTTCTCCTTCCTGTGATCTTATTTTTAAATATTGTTATTATACCAGCTAAAAATTCCTTCCTTCCTTTCTTTGCTAGTGGTACTAGACCCTCCTGAATGTCAGGTAACATTCTACCACTCCCAGCACTAATTCTGTGGTTTGCTTGAGAGCAAATGTAATTCTTTGAAGGAATTTGCCTAAATTCTTTTCTTTTCTTTTCTGTTCTTTTCTTTCTTTCATTCATTCATTCATTCTTTTTTTTTTTTTTGGATATTTACTTTATATACATTTCAAATGTTTTCCCCTTTCCAGGTCTCTCCTTTGGAACCCCCTATCCCATCTCCCTCCCCCTGCCTCTATGAGGGTGCTCCCCCACACACCCTTCCCTCCCTGGCATTCTCCTATACTGGGGCATCTAACAACCCTCAGGCCCAAGGGCCTCTCCTCCCACTGATGGCCAACAAGGCCCTCCTCTGCCACATATGTGGCCAGCACCATGGGTCTCTCCATGTGTATTCTTTGGTTGGTGGTCCAGTCTCAGGGAACTCCTGGCATTCTGGCCAGTTGATGCTGTTGCTCGCTCTTGGGGCTGAAAACCCCCTCAGTTTCTTCAGTCCCTTCTCCAACTCCTCCATCCAGTACCCCATGTTCAGTTCATGTTGGCCTAAATTCTTAAGATGACCCAGCTTTCTGAATTCTTGTACATTTTAATTATTAAATAATTTCACATTCCTTCAGTTGTAGTTCCTTTTTTGTTCTTTGGGTTTCTAATATCAGTTTTCACACATCTATTCTGTTTGTTTTGAAGTAACTGAATTATAAACTTTCCATTATCTGAATATGCTAGTGGTCTCCAAATGAGTTTTGTTTTATGCCCTGTTAGATCTTGTATTCTGAAGGTTGTGAAAGGCCATGACTTGATGATACATATTCTTCATCTTTCTAGTGGTAGATCATTCAGTACATTATCGCATGGTAATCATGTTACCAGAACCATCTACTGCTTTATGACTTCAGTTTTATTTTTTAGGATAGTATACTAGAAGAACAGTTACGAATGCATCTTCATTGTTGTTTGACACTTTGTGATTTCTGGGAGCCAAATATTTCAGTTGTCACCATTTTATGGGAGTATTATTGTAAGAACCTGGTAAGTAAGCAGAATATGGATTTGCTCCAAAATTTTGAAATTTATAATATTTGAGGGATATTTTATGATTTAATTTTGAGAAATATGAAATTTTTAAATACTAATTTTTGTTTGGAGTAGGATGTAGCTTGCATGTATTTTATCTTTCATAAACATTGTCTGTAGAAAACTAGCATATGGAATCAGCATTGGTGTCTCTTCTCTTTTGAATGTGTAAGCAAATTAACAAGAAGTATAGGATCATACAAATTATAAATCTTTATTTGTAAATCAAAAATAAATTTTAAACTTGAGCATTTAAAATTTTTTTGTTTTTTTTTTTTTGTTTTTTTTATCTGTATGGATATTTTGTGTGCATATATGTTTGTGCACCATGTGTGTGCAGTGTCTTCAGAGGCCAGAAGAGACCATCAGATCCTCTGGAACTAGAGTTAGAGAGGGTGTAAGTCACCATGTGGGTGCCAGGAATTGAGCTTAAGTCCTTTGGAAGATCAGACAGTACTCTCTTAGCTACTGGACCAGACAGTACTCTCTTAACTACTGGACCATCTCTCCAGCTCCCCTCACTTATTATAATATAGTGCTTGTGCTTTGATACAATTAATATTATTCACAATAAGAATCAATCTTAGTACCTGAGTAGTCTTTAAGCTAGTTGATAGCTATATACATTATATACACACTGATAAGGAAAAAAAATTAAAGTACCATGTAATACAGGACAGAGTTTTTTATCCTTCAATGTGAATATAGAAGCATGTGATCTTTTAACTTGACCTTTGGGTCTTTCTAGTCCCAGAAGGGTCTGGGCTTCAGTATAAACAGATGCATGGCGATCTAAGAGGGCATTCATTGTTCATTTCTCTTGTGGTGCTTCTGAAGGGAATACAATGACTTGGAGAGATGTTTACATGAGTCTGATAGACTGGTAACCTGAAGGGCTGAGAATTGAATTCTAGTTAATTCAGAAAATATTAGAAACTTCCAATGTGACATCAAATATGTTTGACAATGTGGTTTATGTAAGTAAATGAGGTAGAGGTGAGTTAGTACTAGTAATGTACACAAATAATGTGGCGTAAAGCAATTGGATTTAGAAAAGAGAGGAAGATTTAGGAAAATAAAAAATTTGAAGACATTTAAAAACCTCAGTTACTTTTGCAAGTAAGAACAGGTTTAGGGTGCTTGAATTTTGGGATAAATGATAACTTCTTTCTTAGAATAGGAAATGGCACTGGAAAGAATTCCAGCAAATACTAAATTTTATTTATACCTAGAGCTTATTAAATTAGAGAATTTTGTGTGAAAAACAGTGGATGGTTGGAGAAATGACAGATTTTGAAACAAAATGTGTCTAAGGTTAGTCAGGAGTATTCTGTCACAGAAGGCTTGGGAAGTAGTTAACAGACTGTTATAATCGAATTTTAAGTAACTCCATTGCCCAGAGAATGAAAATTCCAGCATAACAAAAGAAATGAATAAAAGCATGGAGTAACTAAGTTTCCAATAAAACGATTTACTAAGAAGTGCTACAATTTTGTAAAATCACCATCATTTATGTTTAAGGAAATGGAACATCTAGACAATGAACATTAGTGTTTGTTAAAATTAATCAGAAGAAGCTGTTGGGAATCACTGATGTTGGCAGATTGGCCAGTAATCTGATCCACTTCACATCACAGAAAGTGTGTGTCTTTTTATGAAATTCAGTAGTACAAGTAATTAAATTCCAGCCAAAACCTTTTATGTGGTCAAGCTGTCTTTACTGATATAGTAGGTATCAAAGAATGTTAAGTGAAGATGTGAGAATAATCAGAATCCACTGTATATGTATCTGAATTGGTCAAATAACATAATCAATGAGATAAGCTAGAATATTAAGTGACCCTAGAGGGATACAAGCATGAGAAATTGTACAACTATTGACTATGTGTATACACACACACACGCGCGCGCGCGCGCGCACACACACACATATAAAATATATATGCTTGGTTGACACTTGCACATGCATATCCATTGTACAACTATTTGCAGTCCTCAAGTTAGGGAATCAGCTATGAATGTCCACAAGAAGATGAATGGACTCTTTCCTTTTGTGGCCATTGCTAGAGTAGTAGCAGCTACCAGATGAAGTTCATTCTCTTCGACCTTACCAAAGCAAGAACTATGAAAGCATTCTAGTATACATCCTCACATTTGGGTAAAGATGTCTTTCCCATTCTGCAAAAACCTGAGACAGAAGTTCAGTTTTTAATCTGTGCCCATCTGAAATGTTGAGGAAATTCAGGTCTTTCAAGTGTGCTATAAAGATAAGCATGTTGGCAAAAGTAGTCGACTTTATAGGGAAACTGTCATCTTCATTGGACCTGATACCAGGAAGATACTAATGGTACTGCTGTCCATGAAGGGACATGCACCAACAAAGTGCTCATCACCAGGATAAAAATAAGCAAAGATATAGGCATGATGTTATTGCACACTGTGTAAAGATTATCTTTGTTTTACTCAAATGCTGATTTCTCTACCCCCGTATCTGGTTGCAATCCTGACATGGCATTGTAGTGCTTATTGTAAGAATCTCTAACTCAAAGTTGTGTAAACATTGCTCCACATTTATTGTCTGATTTGTCAATAAAAGCTGATCAGTCATTGACTGAGCAGGGGAGAGAATAGGACTGGACTTTGATCCTAGCAGGAGAGGGTGCAGGAACGGGACAGAGAGACAGAAAGAGGTGGTAGAGGTGGGGAAGCAGAACATTTAGCCAAGTCCAGGAGACACCATGGGAACACACCTGGAGCAGAGAGAGCAGACCAATAGTAAAATGAAAGTATCTCAGGGATTTTGGCTGGGAGGTAGCCATGTTAGCTCAGATGAGTAGAATCGATTAATAACCACTTGGATATTGGATGTAAAGCTTATTAAATAAATCTTATAGTCTCTCATTTATTTTGGGAGCCAAGATAGAGAAAAAGTTACCACATTTAAATTGCTCTAACACAAGGACATTTAAAAACTCCTTGAATAAAAAGCCAAATCAAGCAAACCGGGTTGAAACAGGAAAATAAACAATTGAGAAGATTCAAGAATAATCTTATACACACCTTTTATGAAAAATGACTTATATGAAAAACTCTGGATAAAGGAATTTGATGTATATACACAGTGAAGTTTATTCAACCACAAGGAACAACATTTTTATAATTTGAAAATATCTTTATGGTAAATGAAATAAGCTATACTTAGACAAATGTCTCATATGATCTATCATAAATGGAATCTAAATTTATCTAAAACAATGTATCAAGGCCAGGCATGGTGACAAATGCTTTTAATCCCAGCACTTGAGGTGAAGGCAAGCAATCTCTGTGAGTTTGAGGCCAGCCAGGTCTATATAGTGAGTTCTAGGACAGCCAGGGCTACATAGAGAAACTCTGTATCAGAAAAGCAAAACAAAACAAACAAAAAACAGCATCCAAAGAAAAGGAAGTTATCAGGATAACAAAGTGACTGGTCAGAATGCATGGTAAGGAGAGCTGAGTATGTGAACAGAGCACCTTATGGTGGTGTAAATGAGAAGTATCTTCCATATATACCCCCAGTCATTCAAACACTAGTTAAATGGTGGCGGCTGTTTGGATATGATTAGAAGGGCTGGAGGAAGTTTGTTACTGGGGACATGTTTTGAGATCTCAAAGACAAGCACCATTCTCAGTTTTCTTCTAATTCCTGTTCTTGGTTCAAGCTGTCAATGCTCAGCAGCTCCGGCCATCTTGCTTGCTTGCTGTCACACTTCTCTGCCATGGTAGATGCCTATCCTCTAGAACCATAAGCCAAGTAAGACTTCCACAAGTTACCTAGTGTTTGTCTCAGTGATAATAAGTAACCAATACAACATGCTCTACACGTATGAAAATGTCATAATGAAATCCATTGTTTTGTATAATAAAGATCTATATTAAGTGCTCATTGTCCAAAAAAAAAAATAAATTACATAACAAAAACATTGAGAAACATGGAAAAAATAGGTTTTAAGGGACATAGCATCATTGGACCCATCACCTGGTAAAAACACATTTTGGAGAAAATACAAAATTTAGAGACCCCTTCATGTTCTCTGTTTTTATGTAATTAAAAAAAATTCTGGGGTATATATGATAATTATAATCTAATAAAATATACTTATAATTACAACAGGCCAAACTTTTATGGGCTAATTGGTGTTTTCAGCTTTCATTTTATTTACTAAGAAACTTGTACTTAAAAGCTGTGTTGTGCTTTTGCTTGTTTTTTATTTAGAATAGCTCCTTCAGTATTTCCTGGCTTCCTTTGAAAGGCCTCACTAATATTATCAAGTCACCACT
This sequence comes from Rhynchomys soricoides, assembly GCA_019843965.1. Taxonomy (NCBI): domain Eukaryota; kingdom Metazoa; phylum Chordata; class Mammalia; order Rodentia; family Muridae; genus Rhynchomys; species Rhynchomys soricoides. The sequence continues at coordinate 1,246,035 of JADRCH010000077.1, read as the reverse complement.
GTCGATGCTTACACTGGTGAAGAACTGCTGTTGTGATAAACAAGACCCTGACCTGTATAAATCCAGCAGCAGTTACATCATTTTTCTTTGCATTTTGGCAAAGGTTGTTAAGAAAGCAATGAAGAACAGTGGCCCTCATCCTTGGAAACAAGTTAAAGGACGGTACGTGCTGTACAATATCTTTTTTGTCATCAGTATTCACCAGTTCATTCATTAGGAACTGTACCTATTTATAAGTTAACTTATGATTGGAGTCTTTCACATGTAAAATGTATTTCTTAACCTGGGATGCCAGTTTATTTTGTTTTGCCAATCAGTGTTATAAAGAGGAACAAACTTAATATTCATAAATTAGAGGGTTCCAGTTTCTTATTCATTAATTATCACTGAAAATTGGAATTCTGTGTATTAAATACATCAGTATTAGGAACAGTTTTGGCTATAATTAATTGTAATATTATATAAACCTTTGCTTTAGTTTATTTAAAATGATAGAATTTTATTTTTTAATTTTTTTCATACTTTATTTATATTTCAAATGTTTTCCCCTTTCCAGATCTCCCCTTTGGAACCTGCCCATTCCCTCCCCTCTCCCCTGCCTCTATGGGGGTATTCTCCCACCCACCCATCTACCCACTCTCCTCTTCTCTCCTTGGCATTCTCCTACACTAGGGGATCTAACACCCTCAGGTCCAAGGGCCTCTTCTCCCCCTGATGGCCAAGAAAACCCTCCTCTGCCACATATGTGGCCAGCACCATGGGTCCCTCCATGTGTATTCTTTGGTTGGTGATCCAGTCTCCAGGAGCATTGAGGGGTCAGGCCAGTTGCCACTGTTGCTCCCTCCCTGGGGCTGCAAACTCCCTCAGCTCCTTCAGTCCTTTCTCCAAGTCCTCCATCTGGGACCTCACACTCAGCCCTACAGTTGCTGTGAAGTGACTCTTGGGTATTTCCAATTTTTGGGCTAATAATCACTTATCAGTGAGTACATTTTTTTAATTTTTAAAAATCTTTTTATGGTGCATTGATAGCTATTAGGTTCATGTTTGATTTTTTTAAAAAAAAAATATTATGTTACTGTTGTTTGTGTATGTATACATGTGTGTGTGTCTGTATATGTGCACATGCCTGAAGTTGGGGGCATCCTTTGGAGCTGAAGTAACAAGCAGTTATAAGCTGCTGATGTGGGTGCTGGGGATTGAACTCTGATCCTCTGTAAGGACAGTATATTTTCTTAACTGCTGAGCCATTTTTCCAGCCTCAGTAAGGTTTTGTTTTGTTGTTGTTTTAGGGTTTTTTTTGAAAATGAGTTTCTTAGTGTAGCCCCTGGCTGTACTGGAACTTGCTCTGTAGATCAGGCTAGCCTGGAACTCACAGCGATCCATGTGCCTCTGCCTCTACCACCCAGCCATTGTTTAAATTTTTTGTGTTCTTTGGATCCAGATATTTCAATGTTGCTTCCTTAAATGAGACTTGACCAGAACCTAGTAGAGCCAGACGGCTCTAATGTTCTCATTTGGGGACTATATCTACTTTTTATTCTGCTTTGGTGTTTGTTCTCTCTCCCCCTCTCCTCCCCCTCCCCCCCCCGTATGTGCATATTCTCTATTTTTGAGTTTTCCTTTTTTAATGAATATAATCTACTTATTTTCAATTTTTATGACTACATGGAAACCCTCCTTTTAAGCCTTTGCCATGCGGTATACTACTAACTGATACACACTTGCTTGTTTTGTTTGGTAAGAACTTTGGGGGAGAAAATATTCTTCTTTCTGACATAAAGTTTTCAAAAATTGTTTAATATGCTGAGTGTGGTAATATGCCCCTCTAGCATTTGGGAAGTAAGCCAGAAAGAATTGTTATCTCAAGATCATCCTTAGCTACATAGAGAGGTCAGTACCAGCTAGACTGGATGAAAGACTTCTCAAACATAAATACTTCTGTGAAAAACATACCTTTAATTTCGCTAATTAAGAAAATTATTGTAACAAACGTGATAGCATTAATAAGCCAGTACTATGTATTAACCACTGTAGTGATGATAATAGGGAAGAGAATTAAATAGGTCTTTAGTTTGTGGAGCGTATTAATTCTTATATAGTTCCATTGTACATGAACATTCAATCTCTTGTATGCTTTAATTATGTTCGAACAACCAAGTATAGAAACTACAAAATGTAGCAATCTATAAGTAAGAAGTCAAGATGAATTGCTTTCCAGTTCTAAGCCCCTGAATGTTGAGAGAAATATTCAGTTTCTTAATGGTTGGCTTAGATATTTGAGCTCATACACTTTCCCCTTACAACTAGGTAACAATCACCTAGCTCCTCGAATTGTTCTAAGGTACAAAATAAAACTAGGTTTTTCTGAAGGGTAGATAGGAAAATACTGAAGAAAAGTTATGAAAAATTGTTTAATTAAAAGCACATGAAATTGTACTTACAGGAGTTTTCTGATGCTGTGATAAATGCCTGAGGTAGCCAATTTTTAAATAGGAAATGTTTGCTTTGGCTCTTGGTTTTAGAGTTTCAGTCCATGTTCCATTCACTCTGTTGCTTTGGTTGAGGCATCACGTCCTCTTGAGAACAAATCACAGAGCAAAAGCCACCTACCTTGCTGTCAGGGAACAGAAATCAAAGATGACAGGAGGCCGGTGTCTCAGTAAGTGCCTAAGGCTACTTGGCCCCTCCTATAAATGCCACTGTCTCCTAGTGTACTTCCCTATTGAACAAATCTTAGACATTTGTGGACACTTTGAGATCCAAGCTCTACATATATTGTCTTATTGTCAGGAAGTAAGGAAAATGATGGAAATTCAAGGGGGAAAGCTAAGTGCCATAGGAAAAGAGCATTTCCACCATCTTTGAGAAAAGCTCCTGAGTCCCGTGATTCAACCATATGGCTTACCATGTCAGTGGGCAGTGGGAAGTAGAAATAGTGACAGAGAAGCATCAAAAAGTAAAGAATTACTTAAAATTTGACCTGGGGAAATGGCTCTGTGGATACAGGATAGGAATTAGAATTTCTGTCATCTGTGTAAACTCTAGGTAGAGGAAGAGACTGTCATAGTCTTAGCCCTAGAGGTACATGAAGTGGATCCTGGGAGCAAACTGGGTAGCTGAAAAGATAAACTCTATGTTTAGTGAGAAGTACTATCTCAAAGTGGGATTCAACTGAGGAAGATCCTGATGCCAACCTTAGGCCTCTATGTGTATGTGTACAGAAGCACTTTCTACACGTGTGCTCACATGTGCGTACACAGGCATGCACCACACAAAAACAATTACTGAAACTTTATAATACTGTGTCACGAATATTGGAGGAAAATGTCTTTAAGTGATAGATTTTAGTTAATGAAATAATCTTCCTAATTTTCATGTTTTGTAGAATCTATTCTAAGTTTCATCAAAAAAGGATGGAAGAACTGACTGAAGTTGGCCTGCAGAACTTTTTCAGCCTTTTTCTACTGTTAGCAGCTGTTGCAGAGATAGAAGATGTAGCAAGCCATGTTTTAGACCTCCTCCGTTTCCTCAAGCCTGCCTCCATGTCACCTCCTAGAGCCCTTGTTTGGAAGGGTCAGATGGCATTTCTCTTGATGTATGCCCAGAAAAACTTGGACATTGGTGTTTGGGCTGAGAAACTGTCCTGTGAGTTCCAAGAGAGAGCAAAGGAATTCTTGGTATCTAAGAATGATGAAATGGTACAGAGGCACACTCTGTGGACACTGCTGTGCATCTATATTGATGGTGTTCAAGAAGTATTTGAGACCAGCTGTTGCTTGTATCCTTCTCACGAGCATCTTCTCAATGATGGATTTAGTATGTTACTGCGAGCCTGTCGGGAGTCTGAACTTAGAACAGTGCTGAGCTTTCTACAGGCTGTTCTGGCCAGAATCAGGTATGTTTTCTAACAAAGTGGCGATAAGCTTCACTTTTGACATACTTAATAGTCCAAGCGTAGAAGAGTTTAGTTTACTACGACATTGGCATAAATCATTAGTTTTTCCAAACACTAGGAAGTTTTTATGCAGAGACAGACAGCAAAAGTGAGCTGAGAGCAGCCTGGTGCAATTCTGGAGCCCTGCTTTTAGAACTTCCTTCTGTGTTACCTCTCTGTAAAGTGTCAATTACCAAAAGAGGCAATTAGTCTGAGCAAGAACATGAGTTCAAATTTGATGTGACTTTTACAGAAGTCTATGGAATTTTGTTCCTATGGTGGGGGGGTATAGGCTATTTTAGTGTTAATTCAATTTTTTTTTTATCGTGTGTGTGTGTGTGTGTGTGTGTGTAATGCAATGCATGAATGTGAGTGGGTATACACATTTTATGGCAAATATATAGGAGATCACAGCACAACTTTCTGTCCTTCCACTGTAGAATCTTAGGGATCAAATTCAGGTTTGCATAGTAAAGGCTTTAACCTGCCAGCCATATCTCCACCTCCCACAATGTACAATTTTTTTAAATATTGTCTTTAAGTTGTAGCTGAAAGATTATTTGTAATTTCCACTGCCTCAAATATTTCCTTCTGAATCTATATATTCTGAAATTAATGTATTATTTTAACAGAAATTACTTATACAAGACCTATCTTTTTTAGATCTGTTCTAATTGTACAGATATGTTAATTTACAGATATGCACAAATCCCAAATTAATGATGGATTAAAAACTACAGTTATAATTTGCATTTAGGTTATTTCTTAAGTTTTGCTATTCGAGCATGTGTTCTTAATAAGTTAAATTTACCACTGTGTAGGCATTGTTGGTGAAAAGTTGCCTAGAACATGTATATAGAAGTAGAAATCGGGTTTTATGGACTGAACAGAGGGCTAGAGATACCTGTAAGCCCAGCTCCAGAAGCTCTTCTGGACATCTCAGGCACCTGCACTCACATGTGCACATACCCCCATACAAAGAAACATAATTTATATATATATAATTTTATTCGAGATTGTGTCTGTAGATAATGTAGAAGGTGCCTTCATAATATTACATTAAAAAGATTAATTTACAGAATTTCAAACATTATGCAATATCAGTTTGTGTATTCCTTAATTTTCTTTACCCTGACTATATGTTTGTAATCCTTACTAGTTTTCATATGTATGTGCTTATCCAGAAGCTTTCATCCGTAGATATTCCTTTGCTTCTCCAAGAATATTCAAGCAAGAATGTTTAAAGAATCCTCAGATGCTTTGATGTGTGAATAGACAGATAACTAAATAAGTAACCAGTTTCGTAAGAAAAACACCTATAATTATAGATCTTTTGGGGTCACAGGATATATCATCAGATTTTCTATTTCTAACAATGACTAATTTCATTTTATTTACTTATTTTTTTAAATAAATAGTGAGTAGCATTACTCTGTGCTTTCTAGCTTAGCTAGAAATTTCTTTCTCATTCTAGTTTTGGTTTGTCTAAATATGTTTGTTTCATGTAAAGACAAGAAAGTGGGGGCACTATTCGGAACTGTTCTGGTAATTAAGAACTGCCGTGGAAGACTTAAAAACATCAGAATCAGAAGGGAGGGAAGATTTTGCATCTTGAGAAGTTAGTCATAGAAAGAAAGTAGCATAATCAGTTTCTTTTTCTGCTTGTCTGTTGAAGATGGCTAAGTACCTTTTAAACCTAAGTAATTTTATTTTGAATAGATTTATAGGCGGTTTGATTTTGGGGGATTAAGGCGGAGTCTAGCCTGGCATGACCTCAAACTCATGATGGTTGGCCTGGAATGCATGGTTTCATTCTTCTAACTCGTATGTTCCAAGTGCTGGAATGGTAGCTGTGTGTCACCATGCCTGGCTTTACATAGTTGATAGCAAAGATCTGTAACCTCTTCTCCAGCAGGTTTTTTTTTTTTTTTTTTTTTATTGTTAATATTATTTTTGCGTTGTGAATATAATACAGGAAAATTTGTTAATGCTCATCTTCATGCTTTAGATGAGTGGTTCTCAACTAGGAATGAGTATGTTCTTCAGGAGATATTTAATAATGTCTGGAGATATTTTTAGTTGTTACAACTAGGAAGTTGCCATTCGCATTTCATGGAGAGACCACCATGCTACGAACTGTCTAACAGTTCTCCTGGTAGATCCCACAGCAGAGCTCAGTAGTCCGAGGCAGAGGAGCACCGCTCTAGCTCTGATCCCCTGAGCACCTTTCAGACTTTCTCTGCTATTTCTATGTCTAAAGTGGTTTTGGTCTGTATTTAGAAACTTCCTTTTTCCTTTGCTTAGTATTTTCTGGACAACTTTTTATGTTGGTACATGAATACTTACCTACTTACTTGGTGTTTCGTCATACAGATGTATCAAGCTTTATTTGTCCTGCTCCTAATAATGAAATTTATATTATTTACCATGTTATATTTTTATCATACCACATTTTATTTAACATTTTTATATATACATGCATTTGCTTATTTGAAGTATATCTGCAAATTAATTTCTAAGAATGAGTTGCTTTGTATTTTAGATATGAATGGATATTATTGAGCTTTCTTCAATTTCATTTTTAGATCACTGTGATAAATAACTTAGGAAATGAATTCTAAGATAGAAATAAAGCACTGAGTTTAGTGGAAATTCCAAAGAACGGAAACAAAGCTTACTTTGAAGCTTGGGGATAAAATTTTTAGGAAGAAAAAATTTTTAAATGAGTTATTTTTTTCTCTACTTGCTATGTATCCACAAACATTTGTTTGAGTCTCCTTATGAAACATTTTTTGTTAATTCTATAATAAAAGTACAGTGATTGGGCTGGAGAGGTGTCTTAGCAGTTAGAGTACTTGTTCTTGGAGAGGATCTGGATTCATTCTCAGCACCCACACGACAGCATCACAACTACCTGTACCTACAGGTCCAGGTGATAAGATGCTCTCTCCTGATTTACATGCTCACCAGGCACACAAATGGTACACAGACCTATGTGCAGGCAAAACTTTTGCACATAAAATCAAAATAAGGAAGTCTTAAAAAGTAAACTAATAATGAGGAATAGAAGATTTATTTCTATATTTTTTAAAGATTTACCATTTCTAAATATTATCTTCTTTATTGATTCTTCCATTTCTGTTTATAGATGAGAGTGCAATTATAGATGTGTTTCTCGTTATTTCAGAGTCAAGGCTGGCTTTTGCACTGTACTAGCTGCCTTCTTATGCTGGGCTCCCCTGCTCACATAGTCACACTAATGGCTTCACTTCTGTGTTGTTTAGCAATGGCAAGTACTTTCATAAGTAAAATCTGCGTATCGTATACAATCCTGATATTATTATTGTTTGGGTACATCTGAATGGGTCTTTTCTGTTTTACTACCGAATAAAGGATAGTTGCTTATTGGAGGCATTTGGTTGTCTTATTTTAGTAAGTTTTCAGTTTATAAATCAGTCAAATGGGAAAATGTGGAGATGAGTAAGTTATATTTATCAAAATATTTGTCTGGTTTATTGGTGTCATATCACCCACCTCAGTGTCATTTTTGTTATTGAAACAAAATTTTGTTCTTTAAAATTAAATTAGTAAATTATCTTAGCGTTAAAGCCAATCTGGAGATTATAAAAATACTGCTTAAAATACGTTATGAGTGTGGTTCTGTTGACGGCGACCATGCTGTTCATGACTTCAGAGATGATTGTAAGACTACAGGGAAAAAGTACACCCAACAGTGTGGACTGTATATAAGGTGAAGCAAGTTTACATTTGTGTTAGTACATTTTCTTAGCTGAGGTTTGCTGTTCTTGGAACAGAGTATGTGTTTATGTGTCTGTGCATGTGTATGTTGTTTATTTTTAGACCAGCCTATGAAAAAGAGACAAATGTTTATATTGGTAACATTTAATTTTGTATACATATATATATTTTTTACATTTTTGTAAAATTTCTTTTAAAAAACCATATATGTATGTGCATATGAATGCAGGTGTCAGCGGAGGCCAGAGGGGTCCTGGAGGCCTAAGAGGGCATCAGATCTCTTGAGCTGGCATTAACAAGCAGTTGTGAGCTCTCAGATGTGGATGCTGGGAACCAATCTTAGATCCTCTGGGAAGCATTCTTAACTACAGAGTCACAATGGTGACTGAGAACAAATGCCATAAAGAACTTCAAACTTACAAAACTGATGTCAAAAATAGAGCTTTGAGGGGATTCTGAGGTCAGAGTAAACAGAGTCACTGTTCACAAGCTGTGTACAAGTTTTTAAATGCTGTTACACTTGTAAATTTGTTAACTTGTAAATTTCTTAATCTTGGATAGTAATTTGGTCACATCTATATTAAAGCTAATCACAGTGTATGTAAAAGACTGTGACTTGGATATTTTTATTTTAGCATTTTCAAAATAAATATCGGCAACATAGACAAGCATTTCCTTTGGAATATTTTGGTAAAAGACCCCGGAAGTCATACAGAATTGTTTACTTTAACAAGAAAGGATAGGAATTTTTTTTTTTTTTTTAAAGTTCTCTGGTTATCAGAACATTGTGGTTTGTTCCTAATTTTTTAATTCAAAATCAAAATTTTTGTTGAAGATCATTTTGTAGCATACTTGAATTACACTGTTGACTAAAAATACAGAAAAGCTCAAAACATTTTGGATAGTTTTTAAAAATTAAAGCATAGGCGCCTGCTCTCCCTGCTTTAGAGTTGAGAACAAAGCTAAATTCTTTGAGTTTTGATTTAGGTAGGGAAGATGGATTACATAGATTGATGATATTTATTCTTGGCTGCATCCCTGGCCAAGGAAAAGGATGAAATACTTTACCTTAACAATCTCCTCTGTTTTCAAATTCAGATGGGAATAAGGTACCAGCCCTTGCATAAATGTATGTGCAGTTGTGTGTATGTGCAGTGTGAGAGTGAGTGCAGTATGGATGTTGAATAAGTAACCGTTTAATAACTGTAGGATAAAATTCCAAAATTAAGATTACTGATTAAAGGGAGAAGCGGCTTCCTCTAGGCTGTTAAGAAATAATAACTTCATATGCCACTTTCTGCTAACTGAAGCTGATGGCTCACCAGAGCATTCTTTATTGCTGATTAAGTAGCATTGTGAAAACACTGACTTGGTTATGTTAACTAAATAACTGTTTAAAACTCTAAATGTCAAGTAGGTTTATCGGTCATCTTTAGCATTTTACATTTTCTTTATGGAATCACATTTCTAGTTTGCACTTGCTATTATTTGAGGTTAATATAAAAATGGCAGTCTTTCATTTGTGGTTAGATGTAGCTGAAAGCTTCTCTTTAGTGATATCCATTGGGCCTGCCGTAGCTAAGGGTCTGTCAGCATTCCCATTATAAACCTCTATTTCAGGTTTTATAACAGAGCTATGAAAATTAGCTCTGGGCAAAAACTTGACACATAAGGCCTCATGGGATTCTCCCTCCTCCTCATCCCCCTTTTTCATTTTTACTGATGTAAGGGTGAGTGGTTTCAAAATGCCTTTCGGCACCTGCAAATATCATTTTGAGTTAAAAAAGAAACAATAAATTTTTAGGCTTTGTAGTTGTTTGTTCTAACACTTAAGGGAACTTGTGGACTTATGAATTTAAGCCAAATGGATATTGATCAACTGACATACTATTTTATATTAAACAAGAGTCTAGTATCAAAGAAGTCTAAAGGTATTGAAGTACTTGCCTAAAACACTAAATGTTGAGTCTAAGAGTATATAGCTTAAAGGGGGTGATTACATTTTTTTTGTAATATGGCTTATGTCCACCTTCTTAGAAGATTAAGCCTCTCTTCCCTGGCCTCTTTCCCCTCTCTCCCCTTGAGGTTAGAAGATCATCTGCTTGCTCTTCAACTGATAGAGGAAGAGGAGCAGCAGTGGAAGGGTGTGTGACTAAGCACAAGTGCACATGCATACGTGAGTTCAGATACATACTCTTTATTTCCGTCAAATATTTTCTATACTTAGAACTTCCTTTTACTGGTGCGATATCATTTATTCTAAAGTTTTCTTTCCTTCGGGGAGAAAACTGAGGGTGCTGACTAGGAAAGTAGGTAGTGCAAGAGGAGGTAGTCTCTTAAGGGTCTGCTGTGCCGTATACTGTGCATGCTGTTTCAGAAATAGTAAGGCGAACACTCTGGACAGCATGCAGGCTTCTTCCTATCATTAGTGTGTACTTATTAATGAGGGTGGACTGTAGCTGTAATTACTGAGAAGTAGTGTCGTGCAAGTAAACCTTACTAGGTAGGACTTTTAAACTAAACTAAATCGTTTCTGTTTGCCCCAGATGTCTCTGGTGGCCGATCATATATACTACTGTGTAAACTTGAGGACAGTGCTATAATAATTTGGTGGAGAACACAAGGGAGTGTCCCACTGAGGAGTATGTTACCAGGCTGTATCTGAGGAATCTAGTCAGGCAGCTTTGATTGCTCTAGAGGTGGCACAGCTATCTCTCAGGAATGTAACATAATCTTAGTATTTAGGGAATGTATAAAGTAGAAGCTACAGAAATACATTCTTATGTCAGTAAGTATTTTATATATAGTACTTTGACCTTATGGAGCTAGAATTCTACTCTATTGTAAATTCATGTAGTAATACAAACTACATTCTATTAGATTAGCAATATTTGCTTTTTTGGAATTTTGCTGCAGTTAATGTACTTTTTCATATGTAGGTATTAATGTCTGAATCATTTATTGAATTGTCAATGAAGTTTCCTATATAATGCATTTTTCTGCATCAGAATAAAGTGATTTTCTAAAAGATAATATAAGAAAAAAATATACACCCGTATCTTTACTGATAAGGGTTTAGAAACGAGGTTTAAATATGCCAGTTCTTTTGGGTATATGTGTAGGAGTGGAATTGTTGAATCATGCTGCTTAAAACTTTTGCTAAACTGTCTTGAAGGGACAATATTTCGTTTTTCCTCCTCCCATATAAACAAGATGTATCATCACCAAGAGACCGCAGCCTCACTAGTATGGCTGCTTCATGGCTTTTCTGTTGTGGCCTTGATGGGCGTGACATGCTGCCTCATTGCGATGCTGTTTGTACTGCTCTGGTGACTAATGATACTGGACGTATTTTCATGTGATGATTGATCATTATGGCTTTAGATAAATCTGTTCATATGTTTTGCCCATTTTAACTATTTTGTTGTTGAGTTATGAGATCCATCAAATACATAATCTACAAATATTTTCCCCTATGGATTAATTTTCCCGTGGTTGTCTTCTACAGTATAAAAGCTTATGTGTTTGACAAAGACCTATTTTTTTGTTGCTGTTGTACCTTTACCTTCTTGAAGAAAGAGTCTGTTTATGTGATTTTTAACCTTAGTAATATTCTGTTGGCATAGAAAAATAATTATGCATCTCTGTGATCTTTAAAGCCATTCACAATCTGACTTTTCTAACATCAATTATGTCTTTTTGTGAATCATCCTTTAATTAATTGAAACTATCATTGCTTGTATTTTTCTATCAAAACTCAGTATTTAGACTAAAACATGGCCAAGGTGATAGAATGAATCTATGCACTGAACCAGCTGACAATGTGTGAAAAAGCATGATTTCCAAAGGATTAAATTCAATAATGTAATTGTTAAAACCAGAAGTTAGAAGTAGTCATTCCTCTCATGAGGAGCCTTCAGGCAGGGTAGCAGAGAAAGGAGGAAGATAAGTCATATACAGGGATTCGAAGGTAACAGAAAGATGATTTTACAAATTAGTACATAAAAGCTGGAGATGAGGCAGAAAGCCTGATGTATTGAAGGAGTTGGCCAGTAGTCCAGGGGGCCAGCAGGTGTGCCTTTTGTTTCTGCTTCTTGAGGTACTTCTAGCATGCTTGATAGTTACTGCAGGGAGTCCATAGTAAAAGTAAGGACTAAAAGGGGCAAAGCCTCCCTACTCTTGTTCACAGTACTATCTTAGGAAAGCACTTCTGGACAGCGTTTACTGCAGCACAGGACAGAAGAGTGGGACTGGAGAGATGGCTCAGAGCTGTCTGTGTTGGGGTTGGATGATTAGAATTGTTGTTGCTCCTACAGGGGTGCCAGGATGGGTTCCCGGCACACACATGGTTCACAACCATCCGAAACTCAGTTCCAGAGGATCTGACACCTTCTGACCTCTTTGCGTACCAGGCATGTGTAGACAGAACACTCATACACATAAAATCTTTTTTTAAAAAGGCAGAAAAACAGTTGGACAGTACTGACTTATGCCTACCTAAAACAATGGCTGTAATAATCTCTTAATGCATTTAGTATATGGTGATTTTTTTTTAAATTTTTTATTATTGTGTGAACAATATTACTTTTTAAGCATCTCTGAAATGTATGCTTATACAAGTATCTTTACTCTTGAATAATGTATTTCATTTGAATTGCTCTGTCATTTATTGCTTTCAACTTTATAGTGTAATTATTTTCTGTAGAGGATACATATTAATGCATAAAAGTGTTTATTTAACAAATTTACCTAATACTTTGTGTCTAGTAAAGCAGACACATGTGATCTGATTAAATGAAATCTATTTAATATTTGTCCATATGGATATTGCATTAATGATAGACTGATAGGGAAAAAAATTAGTATTTATTTAAGTCATAACCATTTTATATTCTGTTATTTTAGTCACCATTTTTAATAGGTAATGGTTTGTATTTCTCAGTGTTTTCTCTTTATGTAGCAGATCTCGTCAGTATATATAGGAAAGGAGACAGTAATACTTATGTAGTTACCATGTGGATTTAAGATCGAAATCTCAAATTCTTCTCTGTTTATTGCTTCCTAAGCATGTTTGAGTAGAAAGGACCTCCAGAAGATTTAGGAAATACATTGTTTGTAATTAATTGAACGTTTTGATGATACTGAAAAGTAAAGCTCACCGTGTTTATTGTATGTAGCTGAGTTGTTGGTGGCCATTTTCATTTTGTTCCCCATCTCAATAAATAGTATCAGACTATTTTAATACTTGAGTAGGGAAGCAGGTTGGGTAAGAGGACTCTTTGAAAAGTAAATCCAGTTATAGTATGGTACATTTCGTATTTAAGTCCAGGTCCTAAGTCATTAAAATTTTGTAAAGTTTCTAAATAGGACTTTAGATTTATACTTTCAAGATTATCTATTCAGAAAATTGAAAAATTAACCTTTATGAGGTGTTTGGTTTGTTGTTGTTTGCTGCATAATTACTGCCAAAAGTTTAAAGTTACCAGAATTATGATGGGAGAAGTGGGGTGAAATACAGAAAATCTACTTCTCATGGTGGCAGAGGAAAAGAGAAAAGAAAAGAGTGTTGAAGGAACAGTGGCTCTAGACTAAGGACATTAGGGGCCAGGGGCAGAAGACGTGCACCTTGGAAAGAAACCTCTTTGTTTCTGCTCAGTTGTGTGGTGAGGAGAATGCTGTGAATACTTTCTGAACCTGGACTTTTTTATATTAGACAGTGGTAATCAGTCAGAAGATGCTGAGGCGAGGTGAAAGCCCTGCTGTGTCATTTGTCTGAACTCAAGGTTCACTCTAAACTTGAGACCTCCCAGATCCTTGAAACATTAGATGAAATTCTCTAATGAGCTTGTGGGAAGCTATCTACAGTTTACTAGATAGTTTACACCATGTCATGCTAATTATTAAAAGACATGTCACAATATATATGTTGAAGACTGATGAGTCCCTTTTGTGACAGGTTTGCTAAAGTTAACTCTTCTTCAACTGTGGGATAGATAAAAACAACTACAATTGTGTCTTTATTAAATGGACTAAACCCAGAGAAACTCGGTGAGATACAATGACATTGTGACTTGGTTCTACAGGGCAAGTACTCACTGGAAGCCAGTAAAGTTTAAGGTCCACAGATACATTGTTTTCACTGATGGATTGGTCTGCTATCAGAGGGGGAAGGAAGCCAATCTCTTCATTATTCCCATAATTGGTTTTGGATTAATAGAGACTCAGAAGGCACTATAAATTACAGATAAAAACCCTAATTTCGGTGTAGGTTGAGATATACCTGGCTCGGCTCACTGTGTTGTTGTATTACTCCAGAGCTGTTGTCTTTAACATGTATTTTACAGAGAACGTCCAAACACATTTTCTTCTGTCACATAGGTTTACTTTTGCCACCATATTGTTTATAAGGAATATCCTTATCTTTGTCCATCTTCCTTGTAAAGAAGAGTAATTGCTTTCCTAAATTTTATTTATTAACATTTTAACAAAATTGAGAACAAGTAGGGCACGAAACTAGCATTTCAAACTCTTAATTTCAATTGTTTCTTCTTTACCTTACAAGATACATAGTTTTCTCTCTTTAGGATGTCTCTTGTCAGATTTAAGGCTTATTTAAAATGAAAAGAAAGCTGGAGCAATTTTCTTTATTCCATTTCAGTCTCCTAAGGCCTATTTCCCCCTGGTGAGCTCATAGCAACAGGGGGGTTTAAGGGAATTCAGCTTTCTGCAAATTAATGTCTCACATCATGAAAATTCAGGACTTTTTTTTTTTTTTTTTATCTTGAAAAGTAATACAGTGAGTGCGAGTATTATTTCTTGCCAGCGGGTGGAAGATGAATGATTTTGTCACAGTTTTACTGCTTGATGAGCAGTGTCCTGAGGGTCAGGCTTAAGTCTGTGTCACTATGCTGCTCATTACTCTTGAGCTAAATAAGGGCTGATTGGATCTAAATTGCCTAGCACATGGGCCACAGATGAGCTCAGTGAGCAGGGGATGACCTGCTATTCAGTCTGGGAGTAACCCCGGTGTGCAAATGCAGCATTAGAACACCGTGGGAGAATGAGAGGCTACCGGCTGCTGCCAGCAAAAGAAATCGAAATGTAAAAACTCTTTGATGCTGTGATGTTAGAATTTGAAATGTAGGAAGTGACAGGTTGATGGTACTTATCAGCTTTGGCTGGATTAGAGAACAGTGTCATCTTGCTTATATAATGACAGAAGAATGAAGCGAGCAGCTAACTACTGTGCAGAGCAGAGCCACTGCTGTTGCCACAGGCAGGCGTTGCTGCCTCCTACTGGCAGTTTTCCTGGAAACCAGGAAAGTACAATGAAGAGAAAGCTTTCTCCCCTGCTTTACGGAAGTCTAAAGCTGCTAGTGGAAGAACATAAAAACGGGGCAGAGAGTAGACTTAAAGTCCACTTGACAGTAAAAGCATCTCGATCTGGGGAGACTGGCTGTTCTGGAGTATTCTAGTGAAACAAGGGTTTAAAAGGGGGAGTGTTCCAAATACAGGGCGGAATCCCTCTTACATCCCTCCTGAAAACTGTTATCTCAGGTGACTGGGGTGGGTGGGTTGATTACTCCCTTATGTATTTTTATCACTAACAGCACTTGCTCGGAATCCTACAGACTTACCAACCACAGCATTAACACACTTTGAAATATACCTGATTCAAAGTAAAAAAAATCCTCTGATTATGTAGAGGATGTTGCATAAATTTGTCTCTTAGGAAGGGATGGTACAGAAGACAAATGCTTCTTCTATATGCTAAATGGTTTAAAAATGAAAACCATCAAAATCTCATACAAGATTACTTTCTTTAATTTTACTTCTTCAGGTGTGACTTGGAAAAACTCTTGTATCAGACTCAAGTGTCTGGTATTAACCCAGGAAGTGGAGACTAACTGGAAAGGCTACCTGTCACATTGGAGTTCCTCTTGCTGTTTGGTTGGAGCCCATCATACTTTTCTACTTCATTTGCATTTTAACCCAACTAGATTAAATATAACCAAATTAGTGGCATTTAAATATACATGACCATTGACAGCTTCTCATATCAATGGCATTTTTGATATCATAATTCTCTATTATTGCGCTCTCTCTCTCTCTCTCTCTCTCTGTGTGTGTGTCTGTCACACATCAGCCCTGACATCATGTACATACCAGTGCCAGTAAACAGACAGAACTGGTGTTCTTTGTATATTTATGTGTTTAAATAAAAGGATGGAATAGCATATGCTGTGGGGAGAGGGCACGGGAGGTTTGAGGGTGAACGAGAAGAGCCCATTGCTATTTGTGAAAAGTTAATGCTTTGATTTTTCAGTGATTAGATGCAAAGATGTGTGGAAAGTATTTTGTGTCTAGGCATACTCTTTCTACTGTGTAGTTTCTCTACCACTCCATGGGTGTCATTCATAAAGCATTACAAATAAGGCTTTGACATTCACTGACTTTGTTTGGGCAAGATTTTTATATATATATATCATATTTTAAAATATAGAACCTTATGTATAACTCTAAAATATTATTGGGAGCCACAATTTAATTAAACTCAAGGTTTATACATATGCTTACATAACTATATACATCCTACTTTTTTATCACATAGAAAAGTATAGAGTAAAAACTTAAATTACTCTTCTAGTTTGTTTATAAGAAGAAAACTGTAATAGTAGAGATGGCAAGCTTTCAAATATGTGGTGAAATGGCTAAACGATTTAGTAAATTATTATTTCCAAGGGTTAATTTTTGTTTCTCTACCTGTTATTGATGTGCCCAAATATTTTCTTGATTTTTTTTTTTTAATCTTTCTGTAAGGCATATAAAATAGTTTTAGCATAACTTCAAGTTTTAAATTTTTAATTGAAATATAGTTAGATCATTTTCCCCCTTCCCTTTCACCCTCTAAATCTCTTATTTCATCTCTACCACACGTTCTGTGTGCCCCTACTCCTTTCAAATTCCTGGCTTTTTTTCCTTTAGTTATTACCGTCACATGTATATAAAAGCTGGTAAATATGCTGAGCCTGCTTAGCAGTGCTTGGATGCACATCCTTTTGGGCTGACCACTTTGTATGGTATAACCATTTAAGAGGCTCATCCTTGGGGAAGATTAAGTTTTCTCAGCAGTCATTGGTTGCCTGGAATTCTTTGTCTTGGCTTGTAGCCCCAAGAGCCTATCTAGTTCCACATTAGCATGTCTATTGCTGTTGTCATTGTATATGGCTTGTTTAGGCAGCCATATTGTTCCAGTATTATGATATCATGAATGAAGCTTCCCAGTCATTTCTATAAGACACAATCTCACAGTAGACTTTTTAGTCCTCTGGCTCTTACTGGTCTTTCTAATCTTCAGTGATGTTCCCTGACTCTTAGGTGCAGAAATATTGTAGATGTGTCTATTGGGACTGGGCACTCCATTATCAGTTTCTCTGCTTTTGACCAGTTATGGTTTTCTGTAATGGCCTCCCTCTGCTGCAAGGAGAAGTGTCTTTGGTGAACAGTAAGAGCTAAATTATCTGAGTGTAGATGAATAAGTAATAGAACTTGAAGCATTTGAAAGCTTTAGAGACATTTTAATGATTGTCTTACTTTTTTCTTTTATTATCAAACTTCTTGTATCTTGAAAAGACTAATACAGAACTGTATATATTAGTGGTAGAAAATGTAAGTCATATCTTCTCCAGAGGGAACCACTAGCAATACCTTGGAGGTTATCATCTTTTTAACATGTGTTTATGTGTGCCATATGTGTGCACATGCCCGCAGAAGAGGGTATTAGGTGCTCTGTAGCTGAAGTTACAGGTGGCATTTGTGATCTGGCCAACTTGGTTACTGGGACTTGAACTTGAGTGCTCTGCAAGAGCAGCCACCCAGCTTCTTACTGCTCTTGTTGCTGCTTTGAGCCACAGCTTTTACTTACTTTTTTCCTACTAACTCACTCAGGTGAGAAGCAAGCTTAAAAATTATACTATGAAAATTTAGCAACGTGGTTCATTTGTTTGTTTTTGAGACCAGGTTCTCTGTTGCTCTGACTGTCCTAGAACTAACAAGTGTAGATTAGGCTGGCCTCAAACTCTCAAGAGTTCTGCCTGCCTCTGCTTCCCAAATCCTGGGATTAAAGGCATGTGTGAGTATTCCTGGCTCCAATCTTTTATTTTTTATTTTTTGTAAACTGACAAGGATATTAAAAACATCATTACTTTATACATACATGATAACACAACATATTATGAAGCTTCCATTTTAATCCAGTGAATATTTAAGAGTTGTATGTTAAATTACCTTCATTTTTGTGCTTATTTTTTAAGATTCCATTCGCTTGAGATTTTAGGTTGCTTATTGACAGGATATTAACAATAGTTTATTTTTCTGAGTTCCTGAAATATCCAGTGTCTTAAAAAACAGGAAGAAATTTCTACTCAGGTCAATTAATTCTTGAATCACATAAAGGGTCCTTTACTTATAATGAAAAATTCTATTTATTCATTTATTTTTATTTACTTTATTTATGTGACTATAGTGTAGCTGTCTTCAGACACACCAAAAGAGGGCATCAGAACTTATTACAGATGGTTGTGAGCCACCATGTGGTTGCTGGGAATTGAACTCAGGACCTCTGGAAGAGCAGTCAGTGCTCTTAACTGCTGAGCTGTCTCTCCAGCTCCTCTATTTATTTTTAAAGTTCACAAATACAGATTTGAGGTTTTTTTCCTGCCATTCATAATCTTTAGCAAGTCAGACAGCTTCTTTAAGCCTTTTTTTTTTTTCAAATTTGTAAAATGTACATACTTACATACTAAAGAGCTGCTTTGAAGAATAGGAGAGATAATACATGACTAATGTGTGCAAAATGCCAGTGGCTTTTATTGCCATTACTATTCATCCTCTGGTCTTGGAGAAGTAAAGAGAAAATATGTTGACATCCCTAGTATATTTTAAAGGTTCTCACTTTAAAGTTTTTTACTTTCATTTGGAATTACTTCAGTGATATTCTTGGAAAAAATACTCTTTATATTTTAAGTAAACATACTATCTTAATACTCAGATCACTTATGTTTCTTAGTACGTAACAGATAATTTTGCTTTTGGTTGTATAATTATGCCTGAACCAGAGTTGCTGGTTTTCAGTCATCTCATTTTGATCACGTACCCATCAGGTAGTGGTTAAGGAACTTTGTGCCCTGTTGAGAGAAGATCTAGAAAAGCAGACTACTGCTCTCAGTGCCCTGCCACTGAGGGAAGCAGACATGTAAATAAATGAAAGGCATTCTCATTGATAGAATAATAGACAGATGCTGAAGATACTTTCTTCAGCCTTCTACATCCATTACAGAATATTCTCTGAGATCGCTCTGTACCAAATGATGGATGTGATTATGTGGCAGTAAGTCAGTCCTGCTGCAGCACATAGCTGGCACACAGGCCACGGGAGAAACCAAATTCAAAGGTCTTTCTAAATTATTTTTTATCTCTTTTATAGATTTTTTAAATAAAAGTAATTAGCTCCTTCTACACATGGAATTGTTGCAAATTGTCATGATTGTACTTTGTTATGACTGCACTTTTCCAGTTTCTCTGACACCCATTTTTTTTTTCTGTTCTGTCACTGTAATGCCCTCTCCCTTTATACACCGCACATTCTTGGTTTTTGGTCACAGCATACTTTAATGTTTTATTGTGAAAAAATACAATCTAAAACAACACAATATTGCCTTGTGCACTTAAAAATTACATAATTTATTGAAACAGAAGGGATGCCACTTGCTTCCTTTCTTTTAACTTGATTCTGCTGATGCATATTACTAAAGGGTGTGCATATCTGAGAAGTGACAGAGAAGTGACAGACTAAACCAGCAACAAGCTATACTAGTCTGTAGTAGAGGGTTCAACTTCCTTCACAAATGACAAAGGAACAGGAGCTAGCCACCACCTGGGGCACTGACTGTTCCAGACTGAAAAAGGGTGATGGCAGGAAAAGGAAGGAAGCCATGGAAGGAAGGAAGGTAAAACGAGTTTTCAGGGAGAGTAAAGCTAACTTATTATTCCGTGCTTCAGCTTTGAAAAGTATATATTCCTGAAAAATTATTTTGGTAATGACTCAGTAATATTTATCTTGATATATACAGATTTTAAGGGAAGCTTGTTAGATGGCCTAACAGTTAAGAGCATCGACTGCTCTTGCAGAGGACCCTGGGTTGGTCCACATCAGAATGGCTTACAACCACGCCTGTAACTCCAGCACAGTGGAACCCAATTCCTTCTTGCCTCTGCAGGCACATGCATGCATATAAATTGACATAGGCAAGACATGTAAATATAAAAATTTTTAAACTTTGAGGGGTTTGTGCATATAAATATCGTAGTCTTAAAATTATATACACGTATGTAATGGTTAATGTTTGTTTACTTTGTCTGGTTGATTGTTGATTTCCTAAGGAAAAGTACAATGTAACTTAGCAAATATTTCTTGATTTTATATTTCTGCCCATATATATGTTTGTAAGACTCTGATGTATATGAGCATTTTGGACGAGTAGAAGTTATGGAATAGTAAAGAGCACACACATAATACCTCTAAATATCTTCATTGTTCTCTTCTGAAATGGTTGGATCATGAATTCAGTCCCTACCTGTGGTTTCCTATGTGCTGAAGACCAGTAATATAAAATGTTAGGTAGTTGCCAGGATTTACGTGGTAAATTCCACATGCTATGTTTCCAGTGATTCAGCAATGCCACAGGTCTGTTCCTGGAGCATCTGTGTTATTTGTACCACATCTCTGCTTTCTCACGAGGGAAGCTTAGCCTTGTGTAAAAATCAAACCTGCTTTCATCTTCTCATCATATCTTACATTTTGAATGATATTCTGAATTTATCATCTAGAAAAGGAGGTGTCAGAAATTTTTATCATTTAAACATGTAAACTTGCTTAGAGAGGAGGATATATTTATTCCCATAGGAGTAATGGTTAAAGATACAGATTTAAATTTTCATATATGCATATTTTGTCATACTTCCTTTTATGACATTAGTTTAAAAGTCACTGAAGTTAGAAAATTCTTTATTCAAACTGATATTTCAGCTTTTCTATTTTTAATATAAAGAATCAAAGTGAAATAGATTAAAATTGCTGCCTGTTCATATTAGCTATGGTCTTTGATATTAAATACTTTCTTCATCTGCTCAAGTAGCTATTAATACAGTATTTACATTTATTTAGGAAGGAGGCTACTTGCTTAAGGCTAAGTTAAATTTATATGAAGAAGTAAATTGAGGTAGGATATACAGTGTTCTGTGGTGCCCACTTTATACCATGGAGCCTTAGGTCACTTCTCCTATTTCTCCTCTATCTGAAGGATGAGGAGCAGATAGCCAGTATTATAGTGAATGCTCTACTATTTTGAAGTTTTTCCTTTTTTAAAAGTTGATGAATACAATATGATTTACATTGCTACCACAGTTAACTCAGATTTAGTTTGCTTTCTACTTGTGTGTACCTGCCTTCCCATTTACAAGAGAGAATGATACGGGATGGTGTTAAGGAAGACCTACTGATGATCCAGGTGTTGTCGAGCATGTTTACGTTAGTCAGTGGTTACTTATTGTGAGATAGATACTCAGTACCTACAGAATTCACTTAAGGCTGTTTGGAACAGCTACTTTTATAGGATGTTTTCTGATAGAGACATTGATGGCGTCAGAGTTCATTAGAAACCAGCTTATTTGCTTAGGCCTCTTGTGTATCAGAGACTTGAGGCAGTGTGAGTTCTCATTTTCTTTTGCTTTGGGGAAAAAAGATTTGAAGACACAATTATAAATTGTAACTAGTTAGGTTGACTGGCGAAAGGTAGTGGGAAAATAAATGTCTTGACAGCCATGTCAGGACTCACTGAAGAGACACTGTGTGAGGCTGCAGAGATGCTGGGTGGTTATGGGCACTTGCTGTTCTTCCAGAGTACCTGGGTTTGAATCTCAGAACCAGGAAGTTCACAGCCACCTATAACTCTCTTGCTGAGCGAGCTAATGACCCCTTCTGGCCTCTGGGCATCCACATGCATGTGGCAGGCACACATGCGCGTGCACACACACACACACACACACACATGGGAAGATGCATAAAATTAAGAATGAATCTTTTGCGGGTGTGTGTCTGCTACAAACTTAAACGAGAGGAAATAAAAGGCATTTAAGGTCCTTAAAACCAACTTAGGTACTTCTATATCACTGAATCTTGTGTTCTTGGACCAGATCCTGATCTTCTTGCACTGTAAGGTAAACACATGTGAACATAGACATATAGAGACAAGGGACATGGCAGGAAGTCACTGTGGTTATCAAGGCTAGTCAAATAAAAATGTGTTTGTAAGTGAGTTTTGAACTGGAACTTGGTATGTAAACAAGGCTGCCCTCAAACTTAGCAGAATTCCACTTGTCTGCTCCTTAATGTTTGTATTAAGGTAATGTACCATCACACTTGCTGTAACTCTGAATCTTTATACTTAAATATGCTTCCTACTATGTTTAACTAATCATTCTGTTTTCCTGTGCTCTAGCAATCTCTTAGTGAATTTCTGAGCCTCTTTATCCTAAGCGTGTCATTCTCTTATTTTATAAACGAAGAGGTTGCACTCTTCATTGACTGGGATGCTCCCTCATTTCTTTCCTTCTCCTTTTTTATGTAACATACACATTTTTCTGTGTGTGTAAGTACTCGAGTAGTCTAATATACCTGTTTACTTTGATACTCCATCAAGCTGTGTATCTGTTGGTCCTATTTCCTAGCAGGGTTAACTAAGACTTAGGGCAGTGCATAGAGGTGTGACCGAAAACCGGCCAGGGACTGGACAACTGAGGCAACCACTATGTAGCTCCAAACCAGAGAAGGTAGATATTCACATGAGCCCTTATGGTCATTATCACTTTGAAAATTCCTTTTGGAGATAGGAGAGTGGCCTTTTATTGATGGTTTTATTTGTATGACAATTTAAATTTTTGTAGTTAATATTTCTCTTTCTAAAGTAGGCACTTGTAACATGTTTTGGAGACAGCAGCGCATCTTAATTCTTACGTGAATCTTTTAAACTTGACACATGGCATTAGACCAGAGTTCTGCTGTTTCTTTTATACATAAAAACCATTGTCCAGTATAGCACTCGGTACCACAGAAGCTACCAGTGATTTGTTTCTAAACCACAATTATCCAACCCTGACTCGAGAGAATCCATGATTTACTTACAACAGACAGTTATTAGGATGGTTAGTAGTGGACAGTTGATGAGGCAAAAACGATTGGAAACTTTTCCCCTCATCTCTTTGGAGTGCGCTGCAAACTTACCTTGCCTGCAATCTTGATGAGAAGGATTTCCATAAACATTTCCTTTTTTACCTTTATTTTGAAGAGCTGAAATTGCATTGTTTTGTGATTTATTATACTTTTAGAGATAATCTCTTGGCTTGGTCTTTCATTTAGCACTAGATTATTTATTTCTACTTTGAGCTCCCAGAAAGTATTAGCACAATTTGGAACATAATTTATCACAAAATTAAATCTTTTACAACTAATTTTCAGTAAACTTGTTCCATCTAAGACCTAAAAGACACTACCTAGGTTTTCTTTTCTTCTTCCTTTTTTTTTCTTCATCTCTGTACTAATTGTCTGATAAACTCTAGATAATGTGACCTTTCTGGCTTTTGATCATATTTGTATCAGATTGAAAACTTTTCTTCTTTCTGCTGCCCCATGTTGGCTTTGGGTCACTGATGAAATGCTTGGTGAAAACAGCTATAGAGTGAGCGTGGATGCAGGTTCACAGCTGCTTTGGTGTCTATCCACTGTCTGTTCTGAGCCCAGGGTAAAGAAGCTGGGCATGGAACAAAGGTGCTCACTATGGTGGCCATGAAGTAAACAAATCAGGGAGTTAGAGCTCCCAGATAGCTTTGCAAAGCACACTGCCAATCGCCCACTTTCTTCTCCTGTGCCCTGCCTGACGAAGAGTCCATCTCTTACAGTAGCACCATCAGCCAGGAAGCAAGCCTTCATGACAGGAGCAACATTCAAGCCTAATGGCATAGTCTCTTCAGAAAATATTTAAATACTTAATTCTCATTTGAAAAAGATCAGACCTAAGGCTCTTCTGAACCAAAACTTTTGTCCCCTCCTTAATTACCTTTGATAGGTAATGGGCTGTTGAGAAAAATTATTATAGATACAAATTCCCTTGAAATTTTTATATCCTGCAAAACAAAAATTGGAGATCAGTTTGAGAACTGTTTCAGCAACCTTTTGTTGTTAAGTGTGTTCTGTAAATTGTGCTTCTGGAAAGAGTGGGAATGTGGAAAAGGAAAGTGAAGAATTAAAAATGGTTCCAATAAAATGGTTTAATTGATGCTTCTGCAGTTAAGCAGTGCTCCTGGTTAACAGAAATACCCTTCAGCTACACAGGATTTTGGAGAGTTGGAGGGCACTCATTTGCACATAAATAGCCATTAACTGATAAATTCCCAGAGGTCTCCTGTTGCATGTTAGTGCTTCTGACCTACTTAGCTAGCTTCAATTTGTTTTACAGAATTATTATAATTCTATGCTTAGTACTTAAACTTTGTGATTAATGCATGCCTCACAATACAATTAAAGTATAATTACACAGTTTTGCAGTTTCATGTCGTGTTATTACTACAAGGATCTGGATTTTGCAAATATTAGAAGAGTTAAGGTTTGGTATTTTTCACTTTTACTGTTATTGTGTGATCGTGTTAAATGGTGCTCTTCTACATCAGGAGAATGTAGGAAAGAAGTTGGCTAACTAAATGTAAGGTTTGTTAGCGTTAGAAGGATCAGAAAATACATAATTACTTTGGAGTGCTGCCTACACTGATGTGTACCATGCATTCTTGCCTATGGCTTCTAGAACTAAGAATCCTCATTGCATTTCCTAGAGAAGTCTTGTCACGACACCATTTGACATAGAAGCAGAACAAATATTCTGAGTCTGTAGAGAAACAATAAAGCAGAACATGGGAATCTGAACCCTAAAATGATCAAGGTTTCTGTCTTTTGTAAATGAGTAGTTTGCACTAGAAGGAACAGCCTGAGCGACTGCTAGCCAAATCTAGACCATGGCCCATTTATTTTGAGCCTAAGAATATTTAGTTATTTTCAGTGACAGTTAGAATAAGATATGGTATTCAGAGCATAAGTGCTCACAAAACCCTCAAGTTTTCCAGCTCTCACTGGGCTTCTGCAGCTTTCTGAAGCTTTGAGTTCAGCACTTGGTTCTCGTGAAATGCTGCTGTTCTGTCCTAGCAGAGTCGAGTACCCTTTAGTGTTTATAGCGTGCTTTGTGATATGTCTAACATCTGTCTCTTTACTACCCCTTACACATCCAGTTACTGGTCTCTTGGGTTTGAAGTTGCTGAGTGCTTCTTAAAGGTCCATAGCTTGAAATTTACATTTTTTAAAGAAAAAAAATTCTTAGTCAAATCAAATGCTAAAGTATCAGACCAGTTGAAAGGGGTGGAGAAACACTTGGATAATCGGAGACACTTAACACTTAATTAGTATGAATGCATTAAAGACTCTGTTCTGTTGTATGTAATAATTAAAGAATAAAATGACAATCTTTAATGTACTGCAAAAACTTTTCCTAAAAGTTTTTCTGAACATGAGTTTGGGTTAGTGTCAGTAGGGTTTGGCATGTCACGTGTCCTTAAGCAGAGGAGGTGCTGCTATGCCTTTGGCATATTTGAGTGGTATTCGGCTATGTTATATAAAGAAATTTAGCATCATATGAACTAAGGAATTTTAAACGATTTGTATTTGATATTATGGAGGCACATTTCAGCATTTCTGGAGGGGGGGGCAAAACCAAAAAAAACCCCAGAGTGGTCAAAGTAGCAGCCTTTGTGTAAAGTTGATGTACAGTTTTTTCCAAAGAGAAAGCGGTTACCCTATAATGACCAGTCTAATGAATTCAGAAATTCATTGATTGTCCCAGCTCTGGGTAGATTAGTAGAGACTTGCTTGAAGGAGTGGAATTTATGAAATGTTTGCCTCATCCGGCAAGCTGGGCTGCTGTAATACAGCTGCCTCCTCAGTGGTTTGCTTTGATCCCGTGGAATGAAAGGACAGGAGGATCAGCTCAGGTCTAAATGAGATTACAGCTGGTTCTGCCGCTTATCTGGTCTATTGCCAACTAGTGTGGCTTTGCACGTCCTAAGGGGTTTACAACAGAAACTGTTTATTGAGTATCATCGGTTTACTCAACACAAGCAGGCTAATCCTTCCCAGCCTCAGCATGCTGTAGAATTGTACAGGAGCCAAACCCAGAGCCGGTATTGCCAGACCCTCTAGAGCCCTTTGTCTGGCTCTATATTGATTTTTACCTGAGTTAAAGACAGTGAAAAAATAAAACCAATAACCATTCCTATTGTGAGCAAAAGGTTAATCTTACCTAAAATCTTACAAAAAGCATCTGTTAACCCTAGAAGGGACAGCCTTCCTGTTTTGTGTTTTTAGTCAAGTGGGATTTTTTTTTTTTTTTTTTTTTTTTTTTTTTTTTTTTTAGTTTTGAATTTTAAAGAACAAGATAAGAAAAACAGTTTAAGAGATCTTGCTAGGCACTGGAAGTTAAATACTTCTTCTAGTAGTGATATATAACACACGACTCTAAATGGAATGTGAGGTAGCTTTTTTCTAAATAAAAGTTTTTACTTTATATCCATTTTTCATGGACTATTTTGTTTTGTTGTATTACCCACTGGGTTAGAAACTATCGCTATGGAAAATAAAAATTACCACAAATGAGTGATCATTTTATCTAGTGATATAGCTTGGTTAATAGTATATTTCTCTAATAAATAAGCTGATGAAAGACAAACTTTAGTTAATAATCTGATATTTTTAACATTTTCCACATATAATTAACATAGTTGGATTTTGAACAAAGATGTTTCATACTAGATGATGCTTTTGAGTCTGTTGCTTTGTACTCAATTTCCATTTTTACTCGTCAAGTTATTCAACCGTTGGAGTGTATTTTTTTATTACCAAACTAAAAATAATATTTACCTTGCAGAATTTAATCAGACTACATTAGAAAATTTTAGAAAGTAACACCGAATTAATCAGGTTAGTCAAGGCTGCTGTAGTTGATCAGGAGCCCAAAGGCACTGAAGATTATATGCATGGGATCCTTCCCCTGATGGTAAAGTGGTATTTAAAAGCTTCATAGTGGCAATCCTAGCAAGTCCTCACGACCACAGATTAGAGTCATTCATTGTTGTGTGTGTGTGTGCCCATGGATGTGGGGACATGTGGAAACCTGATGCCACCTTCAGGCACGTTTCCTCAGGATTCATCCACTTTGATTCTTTAGACAAGGTTTCTCACTGGAACCTGGGTCTTGCTGATTAGGCAGACTAGTTTGTCAAGATGGGGGTCCTTCTGTCTCCACACTCTCAGTGCTGGCATTCTAAGTGCATGCCTGGCTTTTTTACGTTGATGTAAATAATGGAGCTCAGGTCTTCATGTTTGCATAGCAAACACTTTACCAGCACCTCTTCCAGTGCTACCATTAGAGGTCTACATTCCCAGATAGGTGGAAACAGAAGGGGCCACAGAACCCTTTCCCTTAATCTGTAGCAGTGAGTACCAGGAAAGCTGTAAGTATGAAATCCATGCTATGAGTTGGCCATCCCTACCAAAACATCCAAAATATAGCAAAATTCAAAACTGTCTGATGACTGATATAATGCCATAAGTGAAAGATTCCACATGAAACCTACCTGACAGATTCTAGTTAAATAGGCATGTGCCTAAAAGTATAGAAAAATTACCTGTGCCCTGTGCCTGTAAATCACAGGAGCTAGCAAGCTCGATGTTTTAACACAGGTTCCAAGCCTTATAACTGAGAGAGTCAACGGTAGTTTAAAATATTTGATATATGGCTAGGCTCGATTTGTGTCCCTTCCAGTTTGACAGGGTACTTCTACATAGAAGTAGATGGTAAATACTGATAACTGCAAGTGCTAAGTAAAAGACAAATAGATTGTTTAAGGAGAGAACAGTGGTTCCTAGGTTTTCTTTCTCCTAATTGGTAAGGAACATGTATCCTCAGCTCCGTGTACGTTAACAAATGTTACTATGGAAACATTTGGAGACTTTCAAAACGTACTATGTGATGGAATCAGCTTAGACCGATCTTATCTTAAACACATAGCTTGTCCAATATTTAACCTAATGGGAAGATGGGTACCAGTTGAAATGTAATAGTTATCCAATCATTTCTGGATTATCAAGCCAGGCTCTAAAGCAATAGGTTGCATTCATTCAGTAATAAATTTTTGGCGCGTTTGGAGGTAAAAGCGGTCGGTGGTGATTGCTTGAACTTGTTGCTCAATCATCTGAATGGCGCAAATCAAAGTGTTTTGTCAGGCTGTGAGAAGTTTCACTTAGATATTGCTTCTTCTACACACGGGTCACCATATAAATTGCACTCACAGTTCCCAGCATAGCTGGCGCTAGAGTTAAATTGATGCTGAGTGGTGGGACTTGTAAAACATTTTCTGTTAATACAAGCAGGCAGGGTTGACATTGTTGATGGTGCGTTCCATCTAATAAACCATTGGTTCTCACCGTGATTTTTACTGTTTCAGAGGTGATGATGATAAAAGTTCAGCAGTCCAATAGTTCTTTTAGAATGACAGAGAATTAGCTCCACTGTCTGTATTCCCAGATACCGGGAAGACTGCAAGTAGGGTGAGGGAGCCTAATGTAACCTCGTGTTCTGCAAGACAGTGAATTACAAGAGCAGATGTTTACTTTCTTCACAAAGACAACTGCTGATTTTCTGCCAAAGGATGTTATTGGAATACCTTATTATTGTATTGTTGTCTCCCTGACTAAGCCTTTTCCTTTCAGAATAATTACGAGCAGTGCAAGCAGCATTATAGTTTATTACCATTTTTTTTTCTAAGTTTACTAAACTTAACTTTCCTCCAAATATTCTAAGCTTTAACAAAAGTGGTGAACAGCAAATCACTGTAAACAGTTTTCTCTCATAAGAGTAAACTTGGGGGTTGGGGTGTCCTACTGGAATTGTAATAATGGACACTTTTTTAAAAATGTGAACCAGCCGCTGGTGGTGCACGCCTTTAGTTCCAGCACTTGGTAGGCAGAGGCAGGTGGGTCTTTGTGAGTTTGAGGCCAGCCTGGTCTACAGAGTGAGCCCCAGAACAGCGAGGTCTCTGTTACAAATAGAAAAACCCTGTCTCAGGAAAAGCAAAAATAATGTTGCCAAGTGTTTTCACTTTGTTCATGAAACTTTATGAAACTTATCTTTTTTTGTTTGCAGCTAGGTTAGATTTTTATTTTTTCTGTGATATTTACAGGATGCTAGTAAAGTCCACATACCTTTACAGTTCCATCTGTTTTGTTTTAGAATCTTTTTTTTTTTTTTTTCCTGTTTCAAAAAGCTTTATTTTCACTTGGTCCAAGACTAAGGTAACGAAGTGGGAGTCCGGGTCTGTCCGTCCAAACACTGTTGAAGCAAGATACAGATCCACGGGACCTCCAAGGCGCTGCTCAGAGGTGGAAGCGAGGACCTGCTTTAGAATCTTAAAGTATTGTTATGCATTCATGCTCAATTGGTGATCTTGTAGTTGGTTCCATTCATCACAGAGCTTTTACTTGATACTTCAACTTTTTCTTGACTTTGTTTTGTTTTGTTTGAGACAGTGTTTCTCTGAGTAGCCCTGGCTGTCTTAGAACTCACCCTGTAGACCAGGTTGGCCTTGAACTCAAAGATCTACCTGCCTCTGCCTCTCAAGTGCTGGAATTAAAGGCGTGTGCCCCAGACTTGGCCACTTCAATAATTCTTTCCTCACTATATGTTTTTGTTTGTTTGTTTGCTTGCTTGCTTGCATCATGAAATGGGCACTTAAAAATTACAGATTTGTGTTTTCATTGGTTCTATGCAGATGACCCCTGCTATGCACAAATAGCATCTATGAAGCTCTAAGCATGAAGAACCAGTTAAAAGGTTCATTTGCTGAAGAATTATAAAAGGAAATTAGTGATATAATAAAAATCTTTGAGGCTCTCGACCCTAATCCCAGAGCTTTATAATAAACCTCACAGCACATTGACTTAATGGATAATCTCTTAGGAAAGCTTTCTCCCCACCCTTTCCTCTCTTGTGAAGAACTGCAGTAAAAGTAAAGAGTGCATCTCTTTACAGGAGTGTTTGTGTAACTAAGTGGCTACAATAACAGTAATTTAAAATTGTGACGTTTCTTTACAATTACATATAAGTTCATTCTAAGTCAATCTGAGCTTTTTTGATGATTGGGTTTATAAATTTGATTTTTTTCATATGGTTTTCTGTTTAGAATTCAAGTTAAATTCCAATTGCTGTATTTTGTATATTAAAGTCATAGATGAGTTTTTGTGAACAGTAGGTCCTCTAGTAGAGAAGTAAAGTCAATGGAGAAGAGAAATTGGGCTGGGAAATTATGAGGAATTATTTGCTTTGTGCTTAGAAGAAGGCAGAAGAAAGGACAAGAGCTGTCGGTGTTTGTGCACAGAGAAAACATCATAATCTCAAGGGATATAGGTAGATAAGGCTTAGTTATATGCCCTGGTCGGACATTATGTCATACTGGTGACTTCACTGTTCTTCCCACTAGGATTTGCTTACACGTTAGGTATAGAACTTTTCTGAAGCATCACTGTGTTCTTTTTGACTCCTACTTGGCTGACTTGAAATCCAAACTACTTGTCCCTGTTGGATCTGATGATAGGGTTTTTAAATCCATTAACAGTTGGCAGTGGCCAGTAGTG
The DNA here is from genome assembly GCA_019843965.1 of Rhynchomys soricoides. NCBI lineage: Eukaryota > Metazoa > Chordata > Mammalia > Rodentia > Muridae > Rhynchomys > Rhynchomys soricoides. Next base: position 1,215,499 of record JADRCH010000077.1, on the reverse strand, counting down.
CCTCCTATAATTTACTGGTTTTCTTGAATCTGAGAGAAATACTGAGGATGCAGAATGCTTTAGAGGTTTTAGAAAATTATTTATCAAAGGACACTGCTTTCCCAGTTGCATTAAATATTGTAATTATACATCCATACAATCTGTTGACATGGAATTGGATTTGATTTAAATGGAGGGAGGAAAAAGAGACCGGACATTTTCAATATTTATTGATACACGGAATCCATTAAGATAAATTATAGGGCAAATTTTACTGCGATAGGGCCACTTAAGTTGATGTAGTTAAGAATTAGTCGGCATTACCATTAGACCCTTTTCTTTTGTGAAATATATTCCCACCAATTAGGAAAAGTCTCCGAAACAGAATTTAGTCCTAGTTTGTTTTAATAATAGTTGACCTAAAATATTTGAATACATTTAATAAATGTAAAAAATGAGTCTTGAATTTTTATGAAACCATGTTCCCTCATAGGGGCATGCCAGCTGAAGATGTAGTGAAGTGATCACATGTGTCGTTAGAGGGTAGCAAAGCACACTCCTATTTATTTTTTATAAGACAGCTGGCCTGTCCAAAGCCTCTTCCTGAACTCAGTTTTAAATTCTCAACTGGCTGGTGAGGCCAGAGGGGCTATTTACCTAATTTGGTTCCTGAGATGACTTCATTCAAATCACCAGTGATCACGTGATCACAAAGAGTGGAGTGCTTCATTTTCTACAGCTGTTTCCCGTACTCTTTATCCTGACTTGAGACTGAACAACCTCAGTCAGATCAGCATCTTCCGATTCCTTAGCATCTGTGTAGGCAGTGACTTTATTCTAAGGCACAAAATCCTACAGGTCATTAAACTCCTTTACATTTTAGATATATTTTTAAAGATGAATGCATTTTATCTTCATATCCTTCACAAAGGGCAAGTGAAATAGCTAGGCATACAAGCCTGGCGACCAGATTTTGATTCTAGAACCCACATAAAGAACCAGCTCCACAAAGTTGTCCAGAGGTCTCCACACATGCCTTATAGCATGTTTGCCCACAGCACACACGTGCATGTACACAACAACCGTTAATATTGTTTCACAGAGATGGTCTTACTTATGACTACCCTCTAACCACAAGAACAAAGATTAGCGTTGTTCTTCACTGGTGATCTTAGTACTATCATATGCAAGAAGCCTATGAGCCTGAAAAGTGATGTCTCATATAGAAGGCTGTTGTCTTACCCGCTGTCATTTTCATCCATTACCTTACTTGCTGTCAAGTTTGGAGAATGAGTTCATAGAAACTGAGTCTCTAACTGAACAAAAATAGCTTAAAGCATTTAGACATGAGTTGTCATGGTCTAGTGATGATTGTTTGGAGGGTTCCCTTTAGCAATCTACAAGTCATAATTGAATGTCATATTCCCTAAGAGTGTCTTACATTTATCATTTCATAGAACTCCGTCTAACCATCACTTGCTGCCTTAACTCATAACAATTGCTTGAAACATCTTAAAGTATAATAAAAGCAGGAACCTTACCATGTCACGTCATACTTGTCTCCCTGTTACTTTGTTACATTCAGAGTTTACCTACAAACACACGTTAAACTGTTACTACAAAGACAGAATAAAAGAAATAGAAAATAATGGAGAAGTGTATTCATTCAACTCAAGACCATAGAGTATATAGAGCACCCATTGCCAGCATTGCAAAATTAGCCTTTGCATCTAGCAGGATATCTAAATGTGTAGATCATTATGTGCTGTGTGATGTTGGGTGTGTAAGGTGGTTTTGTCTGGGTTGATTTTTTTTTGACCTTGATGACTTGTTTACTCAACTCCAGCTTTTGAGAACACAAACTTTTGAAATCTCAAAGATTATTGTGACAACTGTATTTTAGTAAGGATATATGCAATCCGTTGTAGGATTACTCATAGAAGTGATCGTTTGATTGCCCTCTGTCTTTATAATTTTAACCACACAGTATTCTGGTAGCAGACAAACCCAAACTGATGTGCACAATGCAGCTAGAGTTTACACTGCATTCCATTAATATTCCAGTTAAACTTCTGTCATTTGCCACTGCCATTTGTCATATGTCAGTACCAAATTGTTAGTAATTCTCTAGACCAATAGTTCTCAACCTGTGGGTCATTGATGCCTTTGGAGGTTGCATCTCAGATATCCTGCATATCAGATATTTATTACAATTTATAACAGTAGCTAAATTGCAGTTATAAAGTACCAACAAAATAATCTTATGGTTGGGGTCGCCACAACATGAGGAACTGTATTAAAGGGTCACAGCATTAGGAAGATTGAAAGCCACTGCCCCAAACGGTATACAATTTCATGCAACTTTGCTTTATTCATATTTTTCAACTTCTTGAACTTTTCTGTAGTATTTTTTTTTCAATTACTACAACTTTCCTGATGGTGCTGGTATTTCCTCTCCACGAAGCATTCAGTATACCTCCCCTCCCCTCCCCCCTTTTTTTTAAAGATCATAGTCCTGTGTATATATCTTAAGCGTACATTCTTTGAATGCAAGCATTATGTATGGTGGTTAGCACCCTGCAAATTGTTTCCTGTATCTAGATTCTGAAGTGTTTTTGTGAGCTCAGTTGCTGGACACAATGGTTCTGGTGTCTAAATTCACTCTTCTGCTCTAGACAAAGTTTAGGTGTTTTTACTTAAACATTGGTTTGTTTTTTGTTTACTCTCTGATTTCAGACAGTGATTGACATGACTGAACAGACGGAACCCCAGTGCTGTTTACTTTATTGCCTTCTAATGTTACTATAAAGTGTGTCCATTATAGTTAGAATGGTTGTGTTCCCCTCTAACCCCTGTGCTGTTTTACGTGATCTTTTTAAAGCTGTAAATTACACTTCTTCATTTGTGGCTTATCACGCACTTGGATTTTATACAGGATTCTTACGGTCAGTTTTTGAAGACCTCACATGATCTCTATCCCAGTATCTGCTGTCCTGACGTGCGTTGCGCTTCAAACACTTTGTTCCCTTGTTCTGATTTTCTAACCATGCCAGCCTCAACACCTCAGTGCTTAGTCCTTCTCTCTGCAGTGCTCTTCTCCCATGTACCCATGACACGACCCCCTTTATTCATTTGAGTGTTCTATTTAAATGTCAACTTTCCAGAGGGTTTTTTTTTTTTCACCCTGTCAGAGTTGACTATTAGTTTGGGTCACCCTCTGTCTCAACAGCCTAGAAACTCCTGCAGGTCAGAGACTTGGTTCTGTTAGCTTTGTATCCTTTCTCCTAAGAATATTTGTAATTTCTTTTGACTTAGAGTTGATTAGATTTCGTATGCCTTCCTCCTCTCTTCATTTTCACCTAAGTAGACGTTATATGTCTTCTTTCTCTAAATTGGTAAAACACACCTACGTGTATGTTTTTTTATATACACATATAGTAGAGGAATGAAATCCTCCTGTTACGGCTTTGTCACTTAGTATCATCCATGGGGCTACTAGCTGCATGGCCATTTCCTCCTCTATGGCAGTAAATAAACAAAACGTTCTCAATAAATGGAATACTTACTGTGTTTCAGAGAATCAGGGATTACTCAGATGTGTACACACATGCACACGCACACACGTGTGCATGCTTGCCTGACTGTAGGTGTTTGCACTTTATTAATTAGTTCATTCCTGAAGGTACTCTTACTGTTCCCAGTTTAAGGATTGAGGAAAAAGAGGCATTGCCTGTGGCCTGACCACATCTGCCTGGTGGAAATGCCACCTTTACTGCACACATCTACTGAGGCATAATTTAAAACCAAATAGTAAACTTAGGCCCTTTGTGAACTTTAGTTACTGTAACAATCATCAGAGGCAATCAGTGTGACAAGAAAAAATGTTTCTTCTGCCTTACATTAGTCACCAATCATATGGCCTTGTTGCTTTGGGCCTGGGGCAAGACAACACATCACATGCATTATGGCAAAAGCTTGTAGTGGAACCAATCTGTTCCCCTTGTGGCTAAGAAGCACAAAAGGAGGGGCAGGGTCCTGGTAATCCCTTTTAAGGATGTGTCCCCATTGACATATCAGCCCTTCACGCTGCCCTCTTCCTTAGAGCTAGCTTCAACACCTCCCACCTCCTTGGGGAAACAATCCCATGTTTTCATGCCAGTAGTGGCTGGGGATGCTTAAGGACTCAGCCAGTATTGCTATACGAACTCTTAGGGCGTATTACCACAGTGCTTTGCTGAAGTTAGGATCTGACGTGTACCCCCAAAGACCATGTGTTGGAGCTTTTGCCCTCATCATTCAGTACTGTTGAGGGGTATTGGAGCTCCTATGAAGAGGAATTGTTAGAAGGAAATTGGGTCATTGGATCGTGCCCCCTCCCCTTCCCTCCCCTCCCCTCCCCTCCCCTTTTGGTGACCTGTCTCTCTCTGCTTCTGACCACCGTGAGAACAGACCTCCTCTGCCTTGTGTTCCTGCCATGACATGGTATTCCTCCTCCTGCCAAAGCAACAGAGCCAAGCAGTCATGGACTGTACTTACTGAACTCATGAATCCACAGTTACAGAAATGTGGGCATGCTTCATTCATTGTTTGTCATTGGGCTTTTAATTCTTTTTGCGGATCAGGGGTGTCCACCACCTTGCTGGCTTTATGCAGTGCTGGGAATTGAACTGAGACTGTGTGCATGCTAGGTAAGCATGTCAGCCACTGAGCTACAGCCCTGCTTTTAATTCTTTTTTGTATTTAACTCATTTGGCCCTAGCATATCACATGCCGTTGACCTTTGAGATCCTTATAAAATAGCTTAGAATCCCCGTGAATTTTAAATTTTGGTGTGTTTCAATGTTGCATCTAGTGTCTAGCAGGGATTTGCTTGTATTCCACTTTGTAGCTACTTTTAATAGTTTTGTATACCAATAAGTACAGTATTATAACACTGGAAACATGTATTCCTTACTTCAGTCATAAAATGGTATTTGAGAAGCCACAGAACAGTGATTCTTACTTGGGACATGGAGTCTATTCTGACTGCATAGGTCCCGGTTCTGGTTCGGTTGCACGTGTGCAGAGTAGTCTGCTCTGGGCTACACTGTTCTTAGAGCTTTGTCTAGAAAATAAGGACAGCAACAGCAATTACAACATACCTGGTTAGACCAGGACTGGTACAGAGATTATAAGCCATCTGGAATTTGCTGGCTAGTAATAACAGTTCCTCAATCTTTTGATTTTTAGTTTAAACTTCTATAAAGAACTTGTCAATAAAATTAATCAGACCCAAAGTTTGTGCCCACCTTGGGGCCAAGAACAACAAAAAAGGATAATTTTTAAGGAAGATTTATTTAATAATTAGAAGAAATGAGGAAATAGCTATATTCTAGCATGTCTGTCTGTAGACCCGTACTTTTTCAGTGATGTTCTCCTGCTTCTAAATCACACTAGGATTTGAAGCAATAGAATTACACCTGAACTACATACTGTCTTGCTTTACATGCTACAAACTGTTTTCACTTATTTGATAGGTTAGCAGCTCTGTAGATGATAATGGGACTTTATATTCCTGTGTAAATGGATGAAAACCTGAGTTCCAAGTTCTAGGTCATGATCTGTTCTCCTTTCTAGACAAGTGTTCGTTATACACTTTTCTTCACACACCAAAGAGCTCCCTGTATTTCCCCCAAGTCATCTGCTGTCTGTCACTGTATACTTCGTAGTTGCTACTGCTTCTCTGAAGAATCGCTCAAAGCAGTCATAGCTCTGCTTGATCTCACCACCCACTCATCCCCAGCTCCATAACACCTGTACATATACAACCGGCGCTCCGTGAAGCCCTGTAAAGTACTCCAGGATTGGCTTTGTAAGCCTGGTTTCTTGTTTATCATTTGTGCCACATCCCGTGGCCTGCACAGGTATTCTGAACAGAACTGAATCTGTGTTGTCTCATTGGCAGAGGCTGTGAAAGTTCTGTTTACCTAGAGGCATCTGAGGTTGTTTCCCTCCGCCCCACTTCCCAGTTCTTAAAGATAGTGCTTCTCAGCCTTCCTAATGCTGAGCCCCTTTAATTAAACAGTTCTTCATGTTGTGGTGACCCCAGCTATAAGATTAATTTCCTTACTTCATAACTGTAATCTTGCTACTGTTATGAATCACAATGTAAATATCTGTGTTTTCCAGAGCTCTTACATGACTCCTAGAGCGATCATGGCCCACAGATTGAGAACTGCTGTATTAGATAGTTTTAAAGGTAACTTCCAGCTTTAAAACTTTGGGACTCGGGTTATACGTTATCTTTGTATAGTGAAGCAGTTAATAATTTCATTTCACAGAAATGGACAAGCGAAGAAAGCATCCAAGGGTGTCGTTTGTGAAGGACCCTCATTCTCTTTCTGTTTACCAGCACCTAATCAGTTGGCTAGTTGGGTACTTGAAGTACTTCTGCCCAGTGATTTGAAACATTTCCTTCCTTCCTTCCTTCCTTCCTTCCTTCCTTCCTTCCTTCCTTCCTTTCTTTCAACTAATGCAGAGTTTTAAAGTTTAGAATAGAACTAAAAGAATCATTCAGTTTTTGCTGGTCTCTGTCAACTCCTACCAGTCACATTACTGTGTCATGTTTGTCCTGTGTGGTACGAGCTTCATCAAAAGTTCTTATTTAAATTCTGAAACATAACTCATTCATCTGTGCATACCAGAAAAGTGATCTACTGTGTGACTAGTTTATCACAGGCCTGCTAAGTTAGCAGAGAAGGATGCAGGGAAGAGCCACAGATTGGGTTTGTTGCCACTCCTGCGTGGTTGGGGTGTGGTGGGCCGTGTGAATCAAGACAGATGAAAACAAGAAAAAGAGATGGTGGAATGTGGGGGAGGGGAACTGAGTAACAGGATCCCTTTAGTGTGAGACAGCAGAACTCAATATGAAGCTTTTACCACGTGTGAATAGTGGGTTTGTAGGAGTCTGAGAGTGACCATGGACTTATGAATACTTCTGAAGACGTACGTGCTTTTCACAAAAATGCTGTTAGGTGGCTGTGCCAACCATTACTGCTGTTCTTGACTCAGTAGAACAGGAATTGGGAAGTCCTTTCTTCCAAGGTCACATAGCTCTGATAGCTTTGCCATAGCTAGCTACATAACACATTCTCTTCTAGAATCAATTCTTCATTTATAAAATTTGAATAATAGTTTCTGCCTCACAGGATGAGAAATAATGTTTATAAAATAATTGACATAACACAAGGCTCATAGTAAATATTAATAAATGCTAGGTGTTGCTATTATTTCTACCATGAAAGCTGCAATTTGAGTAACTTGACATTTGGCAAATGTATTTTCTGTGATACTGTATTTCATCATTCATAATGTAAGATGGTCTGGCTGTTATACTTCCACGTGTGTGTATCAGAATTACTCACATGTGAGTGTCAGAATTGTTTTAACCTACATGAAAACTGCTTTTTTCTCAAAGCAGTTGGGGAAATGTATATCTTCTTGTTTTGGTTTTACCCGTTTTTCCACTGATGGGGTGGCAGATAGAACGCATCAGCAAATGCCTGTGGCATCTGGAGTTAAAGTAGTGTTTTCCTTTAGCTAGCCTCTAGTGATGGCACTTCCGTTACTGCCTGTGCTTTCTACTGTTCCACCTTCACTACTCCTTTAGAGTTAGTTTTCCATTCCAGAGACTCTGATTTTAAAATTGCCTGAGACTGCACAGGTATTTTGAACTTGTGGTTATATGCAGACATTTGATTCAGCCTCCAAAATGGCCGATACTCACCATTTCTTCTTTTTCACTGTGATTCCCTCAGGGATAGAGAAATTATGATCGGGTCTTAATTCACCTCGAAGGTGACAGACTTAGGAAGTCTGGACACTGGAGATCTGAGTAGGAGCATTTGCATGTTCTGGTTATGCAGCTTTCCCAATCTGCAGTACTCAGTGGTGCACATTTCTCAAAGACGCTTTTGTGGGGGTCAGTGTCTCAGCTTTAATTAGACCCTGTCTTTCCTCTGCTCACTCTGCCTTGAAAGGAATACACTCTGGCAGCATCGGATATTTACATAATGGTTTGTGTTTTACCATTATGTATTCAGATCTCTGAGTCATATCCCTGGGTAACCAGTAGATCCTCCTGCTGTGTCATCTTTTTTTGCTGAAGAGGTAAAAGGTGGGTCATATCTGTTGTCCTTTTCAATATTGCCTTGAGTACATGTGTTCTTTTTCTAGTCTTAGCTAATATGGAATTCTCCTATTGCCTGTGGCATTTCAAAGCTCAGGGCTACCTTTGTCTCTCCTAGGTCTTTCCTTCCTTGTTGAAATTTCCTTAGTCCATATACAATGAAAAACCAACAACAATTGATGTTTAATCAATTAAATACCTGTGTGCTGTGAGTTACTATGGAAAGGAAGCATCTTTCTTCAGCGTCAGGTTTAGGTTTCAGATATGGTCTGCCCTTAGCTGTGTGAACTTTGGCTGTATTATTTAACTCTTCTGGTGTCAGCTTCATCTTCTGTAAATGAGTCATGGCTCTTGGATTTTCTTTATTTAGTTGACATGTCAAAACATGGCATTTATACATCTTGGGGTAATATGTTGTTATGCTTGTATGTGTTATGTAACAATCAAGTCAGCTCAAGCACATCTTGCTCTTCAGGTAGATATCCTTTCTTTACGGTAAAGTATTCAGAGTATTTCAAACTTTCAGTAGATTTTTATTGGGGTGGGGCGGGGGTCCTAGTAGGGATTAACACCAGGGCCTTGTGCATGCGAAGCAAGTCCTCTACTACCAAACTATGTCCCATCCTCTAACTTTTGGAATACACAATACATACTTATTGTCTATACTCATCTTACATTGCATAGTACAGCAGAATTTATACTCATCTTTTTGTACCTGGTTTACTTCACTTAATGTCTTCTCCGTTTGTCCGGAATTTCATTATTTTTGAGAGAAGAAAGAGGGAAGCCAGTGGGCACACATGAATATCCATGTGTGAAGAAGGCTTGAGGTCAGTGTTCGGTGTCTTCAGTTGCTCTCCATTTTAATTAAGGAAGACATAGTCTCTTACTGAATTAGAGGTGGCTGACTCAACTAGTCTAATGGCCAGCAAGTTCCAGGGATCTTCCTGTCTCACCCTCCCCAGTGCTAGTATTATAGATGCATGATCCTTCATGTAGGGGATAGCTCTCTAAATTTAGGTCCTCAGACTTGATTCAGGTGTGCTGGCTAGTTTTAGTCAACTTGACACAAGCTAGAGTTATCTGGAAGGAGGGGACCTCAATCTTGGAAATTTCCTCCATAAGATCCAGTTGCAGGACATTTTCTTAATTAGTGATTTGTGGGTGAGGATCCACCCTGGTATAGGTGGTACCATCCCTGGTCTTGGGTTCTGTAAGAAAGCAGGCTGAACAAGCCATGATAAGCAAGCCTGTTAAGTAGCACCCCTCTATGTCGTCTGTATCAGCCCCTGCTCCTGCCCTGTTTGAATTCCTGTCCTGATTCCCTTCGGTGATGTGCTACCGTGTGGAAGTGGAAACCAAATAAAAACTTTCCCTCACAACTTGCTTTTGGTTGTAATGTTTTATCACAGAATTGAAACCCGGACACTTGGGGAGGATTTTACCAACCAAGTCGTCTTGAAGGCCCAGACTTTTCTTTTATGGCTCAGTTATATTCTCTCATATATGTAGATCACGTTTTTCTCTTTCCACTCATCACTTGGTGGACACATAGGGTTGTTTCCATTTCTTGGGTATAGTAAGTAATGCTGCAGTAAACATGGGCGTGCAGATGTCTCTTTGACATCCCGACTTCATTTCCTTTGGATTCATGCCCAGGCACAGGATTGCTGGATCATATGACATTTCAGTTTTAATTTTTTGAGGAACCTCCATAATGACTGAACTAATTTATAATATACTCCTGCCAACGGGGTAAAAAGGTTCCTACGTTTCTACATTCTCACCAGTGCTCATTACCTTTTGTGTAATACCCCAGAACCACCTTTTAAACTAGAGTGCACTCTTAGTATAAACAGTAGTTGATCTCTCTATCATGGAGATATAAGGGTCCAGTAAAAAACAAAAGAAACTGAATTTTGCTGAGCAGTCTTAAACATTAGTATCTTTCCCTGTCTTAGAAGTTAATAGCAGAAAGAGATGCCTTGCAAATAGAAATTTTAAAGACTTTTGTTTGAGAATTCCATACGTGCTTATGTGTTTTCAAATCCATTTACATTTCTTCCCTCCAGTTCATCCTTGATAATAGCCATTCTTAACTAGAATGAAGTCACCGCACAGTATCTCATTGTGGATTTAGTTTTATTCTTCTGATGACTATTGATACTGAGTATTTTTCATATGCCTGTTAGCTATTTGTATGTGGTCTTTTAAGACATGTGTGAAATATTTTTAAAGAAATTTTTGTTTTGTTAGTAATGATATTTTGGATTACATGTTAACCCTGTCAAATGTGTAGCTTGTAAATATTTTCTCTGGTTCTGATTGCTTTAAGTTGATTGTTTCTTTTGTTGTAACAAGCATTTTAGTTTAATATTCTACTTGTCTATTTTTGCATTCCTATGTTTGGGGGTGGTGGGTCGTATCCAAAACCTTGACGATTCAGTGTCCTGAACGGTTTCTTCTAATAGGTTGTTTTAGGTCTTATATATAATTCTTGAATCTGCTTTGAGGTTTTTGTTTTGTTTTGTTACTTGAGAGGGTTGGAGTACTGATCCTCCCATGTTTTGAGGACAGATTTTGCTGTGTAGCCAGACTAGCCTCAAACTCATGGTCCCTCTGCTTCGTCCTCCTTGTTGCAGAGATTACAGGTGTGCTCAGCAAGCAGAGTAGGTGGGAAGCTTACAGACAGAAACTGATCAGAAATCTTACTCCTTCCTAGGGAGTAAAAAAAATGACTTATATAGAAATAGTGAATAATACATTATTATTCTTTAAAATCAGTACACCTGGGGAAAAAGTTACTAAAACCCAGGGGAAGGAGTGATTATTTTGGTTAGACTTAAGAGTGTAAAGGCATTCCTGATCTTTTCTGTGTTACCATGGGCAGTTGAGTTAGTTGTAGTAGCGTCTCATTCATTTTATTCTAAGCTACAGTCCCAAACTGGTCTTTAGCCTCTAATGTAAACCGGGACCTACTCGGGAAGGTTTTTATATGGACAACATAACAGATACTTAGTTTTTGTTTGTTGTTTTAATAAGAATAGCTTGCTATATATTCTTTCCCAGGGCATTTGCATATTTTTTCTATACTTTTAGTAAGATTAAGTGGTGTCCCCTGATGTGCAGAAATCTGATGTAAAAGGACAGAAGCTCCTAATATTATGTCATTTATACTTGGAATTTTTACTCCCTGGTGTATAGTCATGTGACAAGATGTGGTCTTATAACCACTTTGTAGAATTACTTTAGATGCAAATCCTAAATAAACTGCTTAAAAGATCAAGAATGCTACCTTAAAATTAACTGTATTTTAAGGTACTGTTACTATCCCTAGTTGTAAACAATTTCTGACAGTGGAAGCCTTGGGCCTTCACTGTGGTTTTTTGCATCTCGTTGCTTTCTGTGTGACTGTAGAGAGTAATTAGAAGGGTGATAATCCAGTTCCTTCTGCTCTTCAGGTTGGTGTGGCATTGATGGAATCGGACACAGAAAATAGCTGTGCTCTCCATTTATTTAACACGACATTTATGTGTTCCTGAGTGGATTGCTTTCTAAGTGCCTCTCTCCCAGTCAGTGAGAAGTCTCGTAGTTCTTTTCTTTGCATAGTCTGGTAACCTCAATTTTCTGCGCCCATGTTTCTTAGGTTCCAAAGATGTTTAAATTTTAAGTTAACAAAAAGTAGTTAATAATAAATCAGAATTTAAAACAACTTTATATTATGCTCTGTTAATGAACAGAATATTTTATTGTCTGTGAAAATGATTTCCTAATTTCCAATGTCAACACTGTCCTCATAGTTTTCTTGGATATCAGCACAAACCCTGCACTTTTTTACACAAGAAAAAAAAAAATGTTCAATTGGAAATTCAATACCTGAACCAAATGTTCTTCTTACCTTCTTTCCAATATATCTGTGTTGAAAAACCCTCAAGAGAAAATGGCTTTAAAAACTATTTTTATGCCTAGATTCTAAGTAAAATCACTTGACGTACGTGAATTGCAAAATGCCTCATTCTGAAGTTGCTTGTTTCTCATTTAGATCTGACATATTAAAAAGCATGTAATTAATGGTTGACATTAGTAATTAACATTAACTTTATGGTGTTTGATATGCCTTCATTTATCCTTCAAATAACAAGAAATACATTATGCCTTGGCAGAAAGGTTTCGGTTATATAAATGCTCCTTCAGTTTTCACAGGATATAAATGTGAAAAACAAAAAAAATGTGTTAAAAAACAGTCTGCTTTCATTTCTTGAGTGCTAGATATATTTTTCTTTCTTTTCAGGAGTGTTCATCAGCAATTGTGTCAGGAACTTCAAAGACAGAATGTGGACCTAATTGTGCAGTCTTCATTATCGGCTAAAGAGCGCCCCCTGGCTGCCGTCGCCAGTGCACTGTGGAGGCATTTCTTTTCCTTTCTCAAGAGTCAGAGAATGACACAAGTCGTGCCTCTCTCCCAGCTTGCAGATGCCGCTGCAGGTCAGCATTAACTGTTTGTTGCAAATTGCTTTCTCCTTTTGCAGACTTTCGACAGTATGTCCCTTATCTTCTTGGTGACAATCTCTTGTTTTATAACAGTCATCGTGACATATGAGACAAGTTTAAATTGAAGGTGTTTGGCTTATGTATTTAATCATTAAAAGTTAAATGATTATTTATTAAAAATAAAGGGTAATTTTCAGACATAACACTGAATGTTCACAAACTTTTCTTATTTTCACGATTATTTGAGAAGTAAGGTAGCATTTGATTATATCTGGCTCAAATAGTAGGCTTTCATACTTTATGAGCAGTTAACTAAATAGAAGATAATTTGTAAAATAAACAAACAAACAGAAAAGCCCCAACAACAACAGCAACCAGCCCTTCAATATCAATCCTGCTCAGGATGGAATGGAATGCTTAGAATGTTAGTGTTCTGACTCCACCTAGATTTTATTTTAAATTACAGTTTTTATTTAAATTGACTGTTGACCCAAAGACTTGTCCTTAGGCATTCATGGAATCATGTACAGTTAGGCAAGAGTTTAAATATATGAACATTTTGTAGTTTCCTGAGAAGTCATTATATTTTTCTTCAAAGAGCTATTATGCCCATAATATGTTAAAAAGTTCTGGAATAGACAAGAGATTTGTATTTTTACTGCGTATATGTAAATAAAGTTCATTTAAAGTTTTTTTTTTTTTTTAAGAAAAATAATGTATTTAAACATCATACTTTAAACATACAAAAATGACAGAAATCCCTATGGTCTAAATCAGCATTTATTTTATTCTGGGATGGATGAAGAAAGATGGGGTAAAAAGGAAGGAATGAATGATAACAAAGTCGATGAGAAGTTGAAATCTTGGAGCAGTTCAGACATTATACAAAGTACATAAGACTGTCTACACATCTGGACAAAGGTGCTTCAACTAGTGTGGAGTCTGAGATAATACATATTGGTATTCAGTACGTTGAAATTTATTCTGCCTTCCAGAGTGCTAGACCATCAACAAAAGCAGTTTTGCTTTACTTTAGTTGACACTGTCCTAGGTTCTGAAAGTAAGTGGCAAACAAATCCAAAGTCAATGGCATGTATTTTTGATTTGAAAGAGACTTAGGTTGACAGAAGATGATTTCCTTCATTTAAGAAAAAGTTATTAAAATACTCACCTTTGTATGTACTAGAGATATACCAGCTGGGGGGACCACCAAAAACAAGAATACCCCACTCTCACAAAAGTTAGGATCTAGTGGGTGATGGGGCCAAGAATAATTTGTTACTGTTGTTTCTGAGAGTCTTGCTCGGTTGCCCAGGCTTGTGGGATTTGTGATCCCTACTGCCTCAGCTTCCCAAGTCTGGATTACAGATGAGCAACATCACATCCAGCAAAACAAACCAAAACTGGGCACTGGGAGAGGAGCGTTCACGGTTTTAAAGAGTGCTCAGGCAGTGACTTAGAATGAGATGAGAGGGGAAGAACAGAGCTTAGGGACCTCGAGGGAAGAGACAGACATAGGTGGAGTGGAAGAGAGAGAAGCCGACATGTGCTTAAGAATGGAAAGTCGGCCCTCTGCCTTCTGAGCAGTTGGAAAGACTTCCATTTTGACGTGATTAGAAGCTATCGGTGTTTTTCAAAAGAGGAAATGTAGTCCTGCTGATGAGACAAGGGGAAGCAAAGAGGGAAATGAGGCAGGTAGAAAATGATTCAAACAACTCAAACCAGATTGGACTAAAGTTGTGGTATAGATAGTCAGAAGTGGTCAGATCTCAAGGAAGGAAAGGTAGACCTAACAATATTTACTAAGCAAATAAGGTGGCGGAACCAGAAGTGTTCATGAAGGTATGTAGAGTAACTAGCGATTTGCTGTTGTAAGAAGATTAGGAAGGGACTATTTTATGACAGAAAATTGAAGATTCTTAAGTTCTTAGGGTGTTTTGGTGTGTTTTAAGGTATTCATTAACGTCTAAATACATTAAATGATAACTTAGATATAATAAGCAGGCTTCCCAGAAGAACTCTGAGCTGGAGGGAGGTTTGTAAACTGCCTATGGGCAAATAAACACTAAAGCCCAGAAACTGGCTAAGATAGTTAATAATGTAAGAATGGATGAAGAGAGAACACCGTGGATCAGTTTACAGTGTGTTTATGTGAAGATTTGTGGCTCCAGAGAAACAAGGAAGGACACTAAAGGAATGTAAGTAAGCCGCAAACCAAGAAAGTGTGATGCTGTGGAAACTAGGGTGGGGACCCGGAAGAGTAACTTGTTTGCCAGATGTAATTGATTCTGGGAGGCGTCCTGCTGAACAAGCTTACTCCTTCTAGTTCTTTCTGAGCTCTGGCTAGCTGGTTCAACTCAGCTGTTCTGGCTCAAACTCCTCTCCAAGCTGATTGACTCTGACTTCTCTCAGCTTCTCACTGAATTGCTCTGCCTGGCAGAACTGCCTCTGAACTCCACTCATCCTCAGCTCTCAGTGGAACTGACTGACCCTTTCTCCCTGCGCTGCTCTTTTAAGTCACCCTTCTTTCCTGTCTTTCTCCTGAGAGTTGGACACATCTTATTTTTGACTCATTCTGTCAATTCTTTCTCTGATTCATCACTTTGTCTACCCCTTAATGAGATGTCACTTTGAAACATGGCTGCTTCCTTCTACAAACTAATGTTACCTTTAGCGTGCATACTAAGGGCATGTCTGTATTCCAGCCAGGGGGATTAAAGATGTGTGGGAAGTCTGTATTCCAGCAAGATCACAGAGATGGGAGGGGCATACATGGTGTGTGGGGATGGGGCGGGGGTGTGAATGTTCCAGCACTTTCGGAGCTGTGTGTCCTCCTGTAGTTCTCTGCCTTATTAAGAAGGCTCGGTGTCCCACTGAACTGTAAGCTCGCCAGTGAGTCCCAAGGACCCACCTGTTAGCCCACTCTAACACAGGGTCACAGACATGCACGGCCACGTGCTGTTCTCATGTGGGTGTTCAAAATGAGAGCTCAAGACACCATGCTTACTTACACAGCAAAAGCTCTTCCATGCTGAGTCACCCCTGCCCCAGTCCTGAAGTGGTTTTTGCTTGTCAGAGAGTCACTGAACTGATTGAGGATGGTTGAAGAAATTCCGTGGTTCAAGGGACATGGTGCAGAAGCCATGTAGCTTGGTGTTGAGTTCTTGTATAGCATGCACGTGGCCCTAGGTTCCCACATTCCAGGAAGAAGGAGGGCAGCGCACGCCTTTAATCCCAGCACTCCGGAGGCAGAGGCAGGCGGATCTCTGTGAGTTTGAGGCTAGCCCAGTCTACAAAGCTAATGCCAAGTCAGCTAAGGCTACACAAAAAAAAACCCTGACTCAGACAAACAAACAAGCTATACAATCAATTGGTTATAGATTTTTTATAAAAACAATTGACATGGTTTGAGTCCTAGAGGAGGAGAACTGTGAGGCAAATGTTTCACGGCAAAGTTGCTGTCAGAGAATGATATGGACGTAGGCAACCAGAAGGTAGACAACAAGAAGAACTGTTATTGTATGTGAGATTCAAAGCCAGATCTATTAGGGAGGAAGGAGTGAGAATGGTTTAGAAGTAGCAATGTAGAACAAGAAGTAAACCTACCTTGTCTGCGAATTCAGTAGTAAGAGGGGACTGGAAGGGTGCACAGCCTCCGTCAGGGAGAGCTTCCTAAGAGTCAGTCTTCAGACAGTTGATGTGGGAGCACAAGTACACATTGAACTGACGGATTTCTAGAACGTAGTAGCTGCTTAACATGATTAAAGAGTTCTGGTGTCTAGATTGTGGGTTCTGACGAAAGTGGGTGTCTTTAATCATAGGAGACCCCTGTTTAAAAGAAGAATGGTTGTTACTGGGGGAAGCATGAGTGGCTGTGTCAGGCGGCAAGGAATTTAACTTAAAGAAGAGTGGATGCAGGAATAACTTTTAACTAGGTCTCTGAATAATACAGGCATATTAATAAAATCCACTGTTTTGACTCGAAGGAGCCATATCTGTAATCATATGACTAAGCTAGATGCTTTTACACCTTTTCAGAGATCTAAATGGTGTTTACATTTGACACCGTGAATTTAGTTGTTTAAACTTAAATCGCATTTTTGAATGTTACATTTTATTTGGGATTGTTTTTAAAAAAAAATCCTTGTAATGAGTGGCTAAACGGGGTGGAGGGGAGCGAGGATTTGAAAATGTCTTACCTGAACTTTCTCTTTTTAAATCTAGATTTTACTTTGCTGGCAGTGGACATGCCAAACACAGCACCACCGGATCTTCAGCCTCAGCCAGTTATCTCAATAATTCAGCTTTTTGGTTGGGATGATATCATCTGGCCCCAAGTTGTAGCAAGATATTTAAGTCATTTGTTACAAAATAGGTATGTACCCTTAAGTACCCTGGCAGGGTTCTTCCGATGTGAACTAATGTTTGTTATATATCCTCTCATTTGGCAGGCGACATTTTAACAGTAGTCATAGCAGGTAGTCTGAACCTAAATTAGCTGTTTAATTTACACACATACATACCTCTACAGATACATATAATTGCCACAAGTTCATGCTCTCAATAAAGCTGTCTCATTATCTTAAAGTGACTTTTCTGTATTCCCTAGGGAGAAGAAAGTGTATGGGTATCATGGCTGAATCAAGAAAACATGGCGTATTATTTAAGATTAGACTTAATGACAACTTTAAAGACTTGATACTTGTGAGATCATGAGCAAGGCACTTCTCTTAAGTCATGCTGCTGTTTAACCTCTCTGTCTCTTCTGCCATGTCACACAGAAGCTATGAGGCATAACTTCAGCAAGACAGAGAGGTGTATATGAAGAAGTGAGGTGAACTTACTATACATGCTGTATAATGTGAGAACTTTATGAAAGCAAGCAAGATGAAGAGGGTGCACTCACCCAGGCCTGTGGGACGGAACAGGCCTTCTATCAGCTGCCTGGCAGGGACGTGAAGTGATGGAGTGAGCCAGTTGTTTTCTAAGGACATTAATTAGTCAGCATCACTAGTATGAAGTGAATGTTCATTTATTTATTGCTCCTAAATCACTCACCTTTATTTTAACATAGAAGCTCCTAGGCCCCAAAGTAAAGACGTTTTTAATGACATAACTTTAAGTGCACAATTTTATGGTTCCCTCCTTTGATGACTGCACATATGTAAGACTGTCTGTTAGTGTTATTAAGAAAGTTCACAGTGATAAGGTTTTCCTGTCCTTTGTAACAGATCACAAGTTATGTAAGAAACTGCTGTCCAAACACTGCCAAGACCACATTTGAGCGTCTGTTGTTGCAGGATCACTGGTAGCTTGGGCATACTTCCCCTGTGGAGCTTGCCTCCTTGTGTCAGAATCCCGGCCCCTCACATTCTCTTCAGTAATGGACCTAGAGATGCGTGTAGGGAGGATGATGGGTTCTTTTTCACACCAGTACTGCTTTCAGCTCAAATGTGTTTCCTGGGTCCTCTAGAAAAGTAGGCCCATCGGTCTAAAGAGCCTTTATGCATTGTGATGTTCTCATTCCAACAAAGAAGACTCTAACCTTCCTCTTGCAAGCTTGCTTTCCTTGATCTCCTTAAATGATGTTTAATATTTCATTTCTCCTGCTCTCCTGGGCATGGACTTTGGGCAGAGGGTTTCCTTTCTCTCTGGAGAAGGAACTGCTCCTTATTGACTTTCTCTCTCTCTCTCTCTCTCTCTCTCTCTCTCTCTCTCTCTCTGAATTCTTTATTTGTGTTTTCTCAGCATGGCACTGTTTAGGTGGGGCTTAGTCGCTTAGTCTTCAAATTTTTTTTCTTTGTTTTTGGTCTTCCTTGTCTGTTCATGAGCCTCTCAACTAACTCTCTCTCTTCTCTCTCTCTCTCTCTCTCTCTCTCTCTCTCTCTCTCTCTCTCTTTCTCATATGGGAATATAGGTGATGGCCATAGCATTTATGGTATAATTCAAAAGATTATTTTGAAACATGAGGTCCACCTTAGAGATGTAAGACACAGCCTCTCTGGGAAGCAAAAAAAGGTGTGTGTGGGTGTGTGTGGGTGTGTGTACATGCATGTTTGTATATATATACTATTTATTTTTAAAATAATGCTTATTAGTAACAATTGAAGAAACCGAAAATCAGTGTTGTTAATAGCTCTAAGAAAGTTATATAGGTAGTAACTGGCCAATTTGTGTTGTATTCTTTTAAAGGGAATCTTCAATTTAGAGTGTTTTAAAACTCTTAAAATTCTGATTTATGTCCACTTTAAAAATGGTTTTAAGCTGAGCATTAATCCTAAGACTCAGGAGTTATCAGTGAGGTCTTTGAATTTAAGGTCAGCCTGATCTACATAGTAAGTTCCAGGACAACCAAAGCTACACAGTGAGACCATATTTCAAAATTAGTTAATTGGTTAATTAAACGTTGTTTTAGGGCTTGGGGAGACAGCTTAGTGGATAAGGTGTTTGTTGTACAAAAGTGCAGATTCCAGGTACCCAGGTAAACGTGACCCTCTGTAGCCCCAGTGCTAGGATATAAGCAGGCAGACCATAGAAACTTGCTGACCTTCCCCAAATGGCAAGCACTAGGTAATAGAACCTGTCTCAGAAACAGTGTGCAGAAGCAGTAAAGGAAGACATCCCAGGAAAGCCTCTGGTTTCTCTACTTGAACATGTATCAAAACAAAATGAGTAGACAGAGATTGTTTTGACACTTCGTAATGTGATGTTGAAGTTAAAACTATGCCAATCATTTTACTCCCAGCATCCCCTCGTAGATTAGAAATTAGACTCAGCTACGTGTTTGCCTTAAGGAAAAGGAAAACCACATAAACCATCTTTTGAGTACATCAGTGTGTGATTGTAGTGTTAGGTAGGCTCTCTGTACAATATTAGCTTTAAACTTAGTGGGAAGGGCCTCAGTGCCCCACCCTGCCAAAGCTCAGTGCAAACCTGAGTCCCTGTGAGTCTTGGCACTGATATTGATGGATTAAAATACAGGTATGTGAAGAAAAAGAAAGAAAGACAAAGGAAGTTTCTTTTACTTCCTGGAAGATAGTGTTTTGGAATTTTGTGTGTGGTAATCCCTATGAGTGCCTATAAAGTGAAGAAGGAAAGGGTGGGACGCCATTGATTGGTCAGTCAGAGGCATACAGAGAGAGATTTGTCCTGGACAGCTTGATCAGCTGCTAAATGCTATTGATACTGCCATTTTTTGTTTGTTTTTATTGTTCGGGTTTAGTTGCCTAGTTATGCCTTCTTGCCTACTTTTTTTTTTCTTGACATAAGCCTATAGATACACTAACAGTAGAAAGGGAAAAGTAAACATTAGAATATTAGAAATGAAAACAAAGGTGTGTAGCATCTTCTTGCGTGCATCTGCAATGCTCGTTTTTAGTGTGTCTGAAGTACTGTGTTCATCTGAAGTCAGTGAAGCCAAGGCAGTGGCATGAATATGTTTCTTTCCAAGCTTTGTGCTCTGTGTATCCCATTGCACTTTGGTTATTAATACTCCTCAATTTGTTTTGCAGCACAGTATGTGAAGTACTTTCTCAGTCAAGTTGTGTATCTTTTCAATCTTTAACTATAAGATCATGGGTCCGTTGTGTTTTGCAAATGCACATAAAGCACCTCTCTGAACCTGATTTGCTGATTGATATGAATCCTGAACTGGTCATGGGTAAGTGTCATATAATGCATGCAAGCAGTATCTATGGAAAGTTTTTGGATCTCTGGATTAAATAAACTGGTATCAGATGTTCAAAATATGTTTATAACTAGCTATAAATATACATAAAATGTACTTCTGTAGTCTGTTTATTTTTATTGATACTTTATTGTTATTACCTATGGCAAATATCCCTGCCACAAAGCTAAGAGAATTAATTTCCTTGGCGCTAAGAACCAAAACTTCTTCCTCCTGTGACAACTGCTTTTCCTCTGAAGAAGGTGATCCTGTACAAAAAGAGAAATCTGGAACATAATGAGTACCAAAAAAGAAGAACATGCAGCTAGGAATATTTGCCCCATTTTCATGAAATATTTACTTTTCTGGTTTACTATTAGATACTGAATTTTAGAATTTCCGTGCAGTTCTTTTTTGTGTGTAACAGCTTTTTAGAAAGCTGTTATTTATAGGCTCTTAGAAGTCCCAGTGAGGCTGGCCTGGAAAGGGTTGTTCTTTTTCTTCTATATCTTGTATAGGTTTTATACCTCAGTAAGTTTTTGGGTTAGGATGATTGCAAGTGTGAAAAGCCTAATTTTGTTTTTAATTTTGTGAAAATTTGAGGTTTTGTAACATACTTCAAAATTGAAGAACATATTCCAGCATATGTATGTATGTACACCAGTGTATGTACAACTTACATAAGAGTTTAAATTTTAGTACATATTTATTAATAAGTATGATCATTATCTCATTTTAATAGAAAAAGAGTACATGGAACAGCTGGCTGAAATGACAAGATTACTATTTACACTCTCAGAAGTAAAGAATATCTTCTCAAAGGCCCAAGTGGAATATGTGCCCAGCCCAGAAG
Source organism: Rhynchomys soricoides (assembly GCA_019843965.1). Classification (NCBI taxonomy): domain Eukaryota; kingdom Metazoa; phylum Chordata; class Mammalia; order Rodentia; family Muridae; genus Rhynchomys; species Rhynchomys soricoides. The sequence goes on along the minus strand of JADRCH010000077.1, from coordinate 1,194,343 downwards.
ACCCCAAACAAGCACTTATTCAGTTCCTTGAGGTATAATCTCCCAAATCATGTGTTTCAGAAAACCTTGAAGTAGTATTAAATTTTGGCTATAAAGTGAACTGTTTAACTTACCATGTCATATTGTTGGTATACACTTTTGGAGTAAGGGAAATGTTGCTCTCAGGAATAGTGCGGTTTGCTCTCAGGACAGCAGAAGGTCCGTCTGTAAGGAAGAGTACAAGTAAGGAAGAGGACATGGAGGCTTTGCTTCAAGGCCGCCTGAAATAAAACAATGTCTTACGGTTAATGTTGGCGGGTAACAATTGAGATACTGACTAACTTCAGTATAGAGTCCACAGTGGTCCAGCTGAGGATTTACTGCTCTAAAGTGACAGTGCTGTAAAGACAAAGCAACAGCTATTTCTGAGTAGGATTGGAACCTGAAAATCTAATCCATTTCTTTTGATTTTACTTCATAATAAATTCCATTTAAAATTATAGTTTCAATCATTAATTTTAAAGGAATGTAACACGTGATAGTGTTTATTTCATCCTAGCTGAAACTGTTGATGTTCGGATTATTGTGTTTTGTATGTTATTCACAGTATGTTTACTTTCCAGCATACTAACTACATGAAAATATGATATTAAGTATGTGAAAATAATTTCAACCAATAAATACACTATTTCTATATTGTTAACTCAGTTCATTTTATTGATGTTCATTAGAGATGTCCGTCAGCTCTAATGATAGCTAATAATAACATAATAATATGCAGATGTGAAATATGCATTGCTGTTGAATATTTTATGTAACTGTTGAGTGAGTCCTGACCAACAGTTTTGGGTTAAAAAGGAGGGGCAGGCTTTCCACTAGCAGTTAGGTCTCTTCTCATTTAATCCAGCCTAAATGAATTTTCTTTTTGTCAATAAATCAATGATAGGTTTTTGCAAAATGTGAGATAGCATTATCCAAGACTCTTTAGGGATTTGAAAAGCCTAAAGTAGTGTTTGATCTAAAAGGAACTTTACTGATCTGAGAATTTAAGTTATACAAAAGGTTAAGATAATGCTACAAAATGTTAAATACGTAATGCCAGTCTGCCAGTAGATTCATCAGTCAGAGAAAATCAGAGTATCTCGGTGTAAAGTATCTAGAATGTATCCTGTGAGGAACATGGAAGGTTTGGGGGTTTTGTTGTTGTTACTGTTTTGTAAGTCTTATTCGTCTAAATAACTTTTTGTGAAAGTTAGCAAAAGTAATATAAATTGTGGTTCACGTTTAGGAGGAATTGACAGCTGAGAACATCACTCCTTAGGAGAGGTTTCAGCTACCTTCTTGTTCTCATGGGACTCAGCATATAGCCACTAGAGCCTGTCACAGAAAACAGATAAAAAAGAACAGGATACAGAGGAAAGGTACATGGAATGAAATCTGGACATCAAAAACAAACAAAACACCCCAACCCCAAAAAGTTTCTGTGAGTCTTTTCCCGATGAAGTTACCCAGGACATAGTTAATTCTGCATCAACAATTTGTGGCAAAACATCAGATTGTTGCTGACCAGAGAACCTCAGCACTCAGTGTCCATGGCTAGTAACATCCACTCCCCTTGTCTTGCACTTTGTGCATTCCAGACGTGGAGAACGAACGTGAGTGTCCAATATGAAACGTACTGATTGTAGGTGTAGTAAGCCGTTCTCCTAAGAGAATCACAGCAGGAAGTCCTCCAAAACAGTAAAGCCCCAAATACTAACTAAGGCCCATTCTTAGATGTGGGCTTTTAAAAATAATATAATAATAATAATTAAAAAAATAATAACATACCAGCATTGGGCTTAATGTGCGTTTTCTACGTGGAAATAATGGAAATAATAGTATGATATGGTGTATATACATACATACACACACACACATATATGTACATACACCATGTATGTATGTATATATGTACATATATTATCATCAAAGTACTAAGAAACACATTTTGGGGCTGGAGAGATGTTGCATTGTGTAAGAGTGCTTTTTGTTCTTAAAGAGGACCAAAGTTTAATTCTGAACACCAATATGGCAGCTAACAATAAGTTACCTTCAGTTCTGGGGGATTTTCTGTCTTTTGGCCTCTGTGAGCATTGCACACATGAAGTTTAAAAAGAAAAGTGTGTATGTGAGTATATATGTATATTCTAAATATACATATAATGTGTATATATTACATATAATATATATTGTTTTAGTAGGGTTTCTATTGCTGTGAAGAGACTAAATGATCACACCAAGTCTTAAAAAGGAAAACATTTAATTGGGGCTGGCTTCAGAAGGTTAGTCCATGATTGTCACGGTGGGAAGCATGGCAGCCTGCAGTCAGACATGGTGATGGAGGAGCTGAGAGTTCTACGTCTGGATCTGAAGACAGCAGGAGACTGTACCACACGGGGTGTAGTTTGAGCATAGAAGACTTCAAAGCCCACTCCCACGCTTACACACTTTCTCCAAGAAGGCCACATCTACTCCAACCAGACCACACCTAATAGTACCAATCCCTGTGAGCCTATGGGGCCATTTTCTTTCAAACCACTACATATATATACATACATACATACATACACATTTCAAACACATAATTTTATATATTTGAAAATATGGAAATGCATGTTTTTTAGTCTGGGAGAAATTAAAGTTAAACATATTTATTTAGGTACTGTGATCACTAACATTCAAGTATGGTTTTTAGACTCCCATGAGTTACTGATATCTTCTCACGATGTTCGTTATCCCAAAACCATATTGACATTTTCACAAATTTTTGAAAGTGTTAGCATGAACCAGCACTATGGCCTCAGATTATAATGTTATCCATTAAAATTTAAACTTTTATAAATTGGAAAAGTAAAGCTAGTTCATTACGGAATTGTATTAATTAGGGAATATACGTTCATGAAATTTCAACCCTTAAGCTCATTCTCCAAATGAAAATGCAGAGTGCACATGAAGGGCTTCAGTGTGCCAACGAAGCGTATTGTCTAAAGAAAGAGCCTGTGAGCACTCGAGTCGCAAGCTGTGCCGACTGCTTTTATCTTGAAAGAAAACTGACAAAATGTGATTATTCAGACTTGGGCATTTGGCAGACATTTCTTTTTTTCAGAAATGAATGAAGTAAGTAAGCCTATCACTTCAAAGAAAACAACTGACAGTATCTGTTGCTAATAATGCAGTTCAGGTTTTCAAGAGAATTAAAATTTGGGAAATTTACATGAACCTTCATGAGCTGAGAGCTCCCTGATATTTAAAGACTTGTGTGGGAATGGGATGGTATCAATGTGTATCATTTCTTTCCCAGGATGGAATGTCAACATTGGGAAGCAATATCACTCATTAACTTTACAAATTTCCAAGTGTATTTAGCAGCCACTCCTGGGTAAAAGATTCATTCAGAATTCAGAGTTCTGAATCCTGTTTTGTTGATGTGCTTATGAGAGGGTCCAACTTCAGTTACTATGGGCCGCTAAGAAACGTCACTTGGAAATTTGGCATAGTAGGGTGGAAAGCTTCCTAGTTATTTGAAACAGCTCTCAAAATACCTTTTCTAGCTCGGTGTATTTGTGAGGTTGGATGTTCTTCATTCGTTGTGCCCCTACTAAGCCCCTCCCAACACCAATCTCTTTCTCTTGGCATGTGTATCTTGACCTAAACAATAAAAGTTTCAAGATATTTGTGCTTACAAGGGATCGGAGATCAAAAGTAAGAAAAGGGGTAGTTAGTAAATACATCTCTTCTCCTTTGCCCATGTCACGGGGCTTCTTTCCTTTTCTTCATTCCACGTGGTGACTGACCTACTTCAGCTTACCCTCTCAAGGCTAAGGCTATGCTTCCTTTTTTTACTTACTGAAGTTAAACCTCGTGGAACTTAATGCCAACTATTCTGAACAGTGATCCTTTTTTGTAACCTCAACCTTAAGACAACACAGCCCCTTGCTTTTGTCCTCTGATTTGCCCACTAGGAGCTGGTTAGGAAGCTCACATGACTTTGGTAATGTTTTGGTCTCAGTGTAGGCCATTGAAATCCTTTGAGAGGTCCCAGAGTAATCTAACAGCTTGTCTCAAACTTTCTAATCCGTTGTGTAGTTACCTCTTGATTCCTTTATAGCTTCTTACAACCTGCTTACCCTCACGCCTCACAAGCTTGTTGGGTTTATAATCTCTTCTTCTTCCTCCTCTTACTGCCTTACCTCACGTTTCTGTTGACCACAGCTTGGTTTGTCCCGTCTTTAGCCAATCAACCACATTTTCCTGAGTTCTCTATTAAGAACATTAAGCTAGCTGGCTAGCTGATGCCTCATTAAGAATATTCTTTTAAGTTGTAAATTGTGGAGGCATATCAATTTATATCATAGAGCTGAATTAAGAGATTTTCCTTGTAAGAATTTGGCAATGCTACTTGCTCCTCTTTCCTGTGGGAATTTGGAGATTTCAGTCACATGAATTATGAACCAACCCGTGTAGAAAGCGTTAGTTGATTATAAGCTTCTTGTATAACAGTTTGAGGTTTCTTCTCGCTAATGATTTTGCTGAATCTTATGTCCTGTAAATAACTACTGATGAATTGTTTTTGTTTGTTTGTTTGTTAATTCTTCCATTTACCTTTAATTATAAAAGGTAACTTAACTCTTTTCACTTCAGGTTTTTGTTTGTTTGGTTGGTTGGTTGTTTTGTTTTTGTTTTTGTTTGTTTGTTTTGAGACAGGGTTTCTCATGTAGCCCTAGCTGTCCTAGAACTCACTCTGTAGACTAGGCTGGCTTTGACTTGAGAGATCCTCCTGTCTCTGCCTCCTGAGTGCTGGGAATAAAGGTGAGCACCAGCACTGCCTGGGTTTCACTTGTTTTAATGTCTGTGAGTCTTTATTGGAATTTAAGAACAAAAGCTGAAGTATAAGATACATGTGTAGTGAGAAAGAAAGAAAAAAATTAGTTTTCAAGGTCTGTGTTGTATAAGACTTGGAAAGTTTAAACCATGTTTTCCTTTATTTATAGGCTGTTGGTGTGACTTACAGGACTCTCCAGACATTTACCGATAAATCTGCCATGGTCACAAAGTCCTTAGAATACCTTGGTGAAGTATTAAAATACATAAAGCCCTATTTGGGGAAAAAAGTTTCCAGGGCAGGGTTGCAGCTGACTTATGGGATAATGGGTATGTATTTCAGACATGTTTTTGCTACATTTCCTTAACTCAAGCCAATAAGATCCAAGTGGAAAGAAATATGCAGATCAAATCACTTAACTGTATGTGCGGGCATAAGAAAGCATAAAATACAGTGGTTTGCTGAAATAATTCATGCTGGCCCTCATTTTTCGGTGTGTTTTTGTTGATACTAATATTAATTATGATAACAGTGTATGTCCAAGCTAACTGCTGCAAATAGTCCATTTTAATTACATTGTGAATACCCAAAACCACTAAAATGAACCTTCGTTGAGGTTTACCTACACTTGGCTAGAGGTTAGACCACCAGAAAGCCATCACTTCCCTTTGTTGTTTCTGGTGTTCTCTGCATGGAGGAGGTTCACAGAGGATCAGGCTCCGAACCTTATTCTCCCCAAACTAAATTTTCTCTCTTCAAAAAGAAATCTTTTTGTACTTGTTCTATTAATGATGGGGTTCATGGTTCTTTAGGAAGTCAGTAATTTGAATATCTTTGTTGCCTAGAACCATGTTGCTAACCAAAAATAGGAACTGAATAAAAGGAACTGAGAAAGATTTCCTTAGAAGTTTTAGAGAACTTAAGTTTTGGGTTGGCTTTTTTTGTTGTTTTTCCTCTATGGCCAAACCCTTGTATCTATTCCCTTTAATCTTGTGAATGTATAAATAAACCGTATTTGGGCTGTCTGAAGCCTTTTATCTTTGTTGTGTAAGATAAAGGAGAACGTGAGACTGTGGAAATGTGGATAATGTAGAAGGTACCGAAAGCAATACTGCAATTCAGATTATTGAATATTAGAGAGAACAAAAGTTAGTGGAGAGATATTTATTATCAGTTCACCAGTAAGATCTGCATTTAACTCAATCAAGCTTATGATTTATTAGTCTCTAAGAAAGTTTTCTGACATTTCCAGATTTAGTTTTTGCCAAGGTAAGTGGATGATTACAGAAGAATGTCTTTACATTACAGAGTACATGATAGCTGTGTCGAGAATCACAGAATCCCATGTGGATGGATGATTTGCGGGTTTGGGGCAAGATTTTGCTTTTGAGGGCTTTTCCTGTTGTTTTGCCGTGAGCTGTTTTTGCTCTAGATTCTTGACATCTGTCTATGTGTGGGAAAGGATTATATGGCTAGGAAATTACTCACTTATTCATTAGAAACTAGAACGAGTTTGAAAGACTTAGAACAGAATGGAGAAAGAGCAAGTATGAAGGCTGGGGCGTCTGAGCCTGACTCGGTGTGTTAGGGTCGGGCTAGCTTAGCCATAGGTGCGGGTGGAGCCACTGAAACTCTGTGGCCTATTAGCTTGCCAGTTCCTAACTCAGGGTACCTCTTCTCTTTTTTAACGAGGCTGCTAGTGGAAGGCATTAAAACTACATTCCTGTTAAAGAGAGTATCTGGGACTCTGATAACAGCTGAGTAATTTCTGAAAAAAGAGTCGGTACATGGGTGGTACCTTCACAGCCCCTTCACAATTGTCTTTCTGACGGTGGGATGGACTGGAGACAGAGAAAGTTGGTTTGGCTGTGGTTTAGTTTTTTCTCAGTCTTTCTGTGTCATAAGTCATTTCTTTGTCCCTGTGTCTTGGTTTATTCTTCCCCCTTTTTCTTGGTTGAGATTGTACCAGTCTCCCTTCAGCGCCCATGCCTGTATCCCTGTGGGCGTGGCCTTTGCCACTTCATCTCGTTTGTCCTCATTTAGTCAAGAGTGGAATGGGCGCCTTGACGTTAGTCTTTTCACTCCTGGTATATGGGGTTTTTTTTCCCCCCTGATGTCTATTTTGACTTGTTTCTATGATAAAAATAAGTTGTTTATAACGTAAGAAAATATTCTGATTAGGAGATGATTGTAATTGAAGCTGCTTCTCTTTCTTAGGAATTCTTGTTAAATCATGGGCACAAATCTTTGCCACCTCTAAAGCACAGAAATTACTGTTTCGGATAATAGACTGTTTACTGCTGCCACATACAGTGTTACAGCAGGACAAGGAGTTGCCTGTACCCATGCTGACTGCAATTCAGAAGACCCTTCCTCTGTATCTACAGGTATGCCAAGTGTGGAAACTGCCTCAGAGCATAGTTCAAAATACAGATTTAAAAGCTAGATGTTTTAATCCCCAAAGTACATACATGTATGAGGCACATCCATTAAAAAGGGTTAGATGACTTTGGGGTTGTCTTTGAAAACAAAGGCGAGATAGGCAAATTTTCAAGAAGCTTGAGGTGGAAAAGCAGGCAAGGAGCTCAAAGTGTTGGGAAACTCGCTCAGTATTTTCCTTTGACATCATAGTTCTGTGGTAACCAGACTGGGATAGAAGAGACAGGAGAGGCAGCACCACAGAGGACACTGCGTGTGAAGAGCAGAGTGCCTAGGTGTCAGAAGGCCACCATTCTGTCAGAGTAACTGTTTGCTTCTTCTACTGCTGTAAGAAACACTATGACCCAAAAGCAAATTGGGTTGGAAAAGGTTTATTTAGCTTACACTTCCATACTTGTCACGAAAAGAAGTCAGGACCGGAACTCAAACAGGGTAGGATCCTGAATGTGGGAGCTGATAAAGGCCACGGAGAGGTGCTGCTTCCTGGCTTGTTTTCTGTGGCTTGCCCAGCCTGCTTTCTTGTAGAACCCAGGACCACTAACCCAGGAATGGAACCACCCACAATGGGCTGGGCCCTCATTCCTCAGTCACCAATTAAGGAAATGCCTTACAAGATTACCTACGGCTAGATCTCATGGAATCATTTCCTCATCTGAGGCTCCTTCCTCTCTGATGATACTAGTTTGTGTCAAGTTGACCCGTAAAACCAGCCAGTACCATAACTAAGACAAAGGAAAGAGCTTTAAGAAAAAAAAATCCAGCATACTGGGGAAAGGTAAATGGTTCTGTTGTGGCTGGAAGGTCATACAGGAAGAGACTTGTGATAGAGGGCTTTGTATTCGATGCCAAAAACCTGGACTTCATCTCACACATAGGAAATGCTGGTAGGTTAGGGGCAGTGCAGTGAAAGCTCTCCTTGTGTTTGAGAAAAGTGATCCTGCTGTGGGAGTTAGACTTAAGGCCCAGGAGGTGGGGTTGGTTTGATCCTGTGTAGGAGTTAAGACTTAAGGCCCAGGAGGCGGGGTTAGTGTACAGAAATACTAGAAAGTGTAAAGGAAGGCAATGAGGTTAGAGCCTGTGCAGATGCTAGAAACTTTGATGAGCTCTGATTAAAAATACTAAACTGGAGGATTCCAGAGAAGGAGCAGTGAAGATAAGAATTGTGGGGGTTTCATTGTTGTTGTTTTGCTTTTTTAGGGTTTGTTTGTTTTGTTTTGTTTTGTTTTTGCACTAGGCATGATGGCACATACTGGTAATGCCCAGACTCATGAGTTCTAGATCAGGCTGGAATACATAGAGAAAAAGTTGGCTTTTTAGGAGCTTTAGTCTGAAATGATGTGGAATGTATAAATATTGCCTCATGGGCAGTCTGAAATACTGATCTATTTCATTAGTGTGCAGTACTGAAGGTTAGACCTTTCTAAATTTTCAGGTTCCCCAGAGAAGCCGAGGTGAAAGGGGCAGGTTTCAGTTAGTTAACATGCATCTCTTCCATGGTGCTTTTTTTTTTTTTGCAAAGTTTTGGGATTTCTGAGAAGTTTTAAGCTGACTCTAGTTAAGTGTTTATGATGGGATTTAAGTCAAAGTTTATTGTGTCATCAAGCACAAGGGCTGACAGTCAGTCACGGGGAGGAACAGATAGCTGTGTGGAACAGAGTTGTGAGTACCAGGAAAGTCTGGGTGGTTTTCTACATGGTCCTCTTAAACCTAGTTTACTTGTAAGAATTAGTAAATGTTTCTTAGGTAATAAATGGAGACTTTTGTAGAATTACCCACTTGACAGAACTGTCAGGAAACTGATCTTTAGTTGTTAAATGTGCTCTGTCCTCTTTGGTTCTATGGGATCCATCACCCATCATCTTCTTGCTGTTCATGTTTCTTAAACACAGCACTAGAGACTCGGTGAGCAGACACCACTGTGCTTCATTTAGTTGTGTTCTTGCCTGTATTTCAACAGCTCAGCACAGTTTTTCACTACAAATGAACTTTTAGAGTTTGTTACTGGATAAGCATGCAATTACAACTGCAGTGGAATCCTAACAAGCATGTAGAAAAGTGTTTCTTTTTCCGAGGAATGGATTTAATCATTTCTAAGTATTAAATACTGCTGTTCTAGGAGAGTAATTAGCTAGCTTCATGCACATAGGGGGATTTTATCGGTACACATGCAGCAAGACACTATGGGTTCCTTCGGCTTCTTGTCAGCTCTTAATTTCTCTGAACCTCATTTTCCTTGACTGTAGGATGAAAATGTAATATTAACTCCTTTATTCTATAAATCGAAATGAAATAATGAATATAAAGCAATCGAATATAATGTCACATAGAAAGACTTCTAAGGAGACGTCCAAGTCCAAGCATCTGCATCCGTCTCCATTACAAATTGTTAAAAAAAAAAAAAAGGTTCTATTTTATTATATGATATATTTTTTTTTTAGGCTTAAATGTTATATTTTTAGCCAATGACTAAATGATAGCTAACCCCCTTCTACCTGTCTGTGCCTCTGTGGGACTGGCAGTCCGAGCTCTGTGGACTGGGCCTTTCCTCTTTTACCTTTTTCTTTGATGACACATGTATTTTATAATTCAGAAATGACATGGGTATGTAGTTGATGATCATGGTGGTCACGTGTTTTGTGCAGGAGGAAGAGAGGAAGAAACACATTCCCTATCTCTTCCTGTATGTTTACCTTATTTCCTTTGATCATACTCCTAAAATACATATGCTTGGTTAGATTCCACAGCACATATATTATCCAAAGTCAGCTCGAGAAGGGCCATGTGTGTGTTACCCATTCCTGAGAAGTCCTACTTGACGGTGAGAAGGTGCAGTTTTTCCATGAATGCTAGAGGACGTGTTAGTAAATTCCCAAACACTATTTGAAACTTTGCCTTTCAGTGCTTTTGCTTTTTCTTATTTCACCTTGTATAGGGCATATGTATTGTGTGCTGCCAGTCTCAAAATCCAAATGCCTACTTGAATCAGTTGCTGAGGAATGTCATTGAGCAGTACATAGGGCGCTTTCTCCCAGCCTCGCCCTGCGTTTCGGATCTTAGACAGCATCCTGTTCTGTTGGCACTGAGAAACCCTGCCTCTGTTCCATCGACGATGCCTCTAAGAAAGCACATTGTCCATGCCATAAGGTACGTATAATTATTACAAAGAGGTATATGTAGAAGTTATTAATACCATCAAAAGATAATTCAAAGTATCTCAAAAATATTAATGTCTCTAGCAGTGTAGTAGCTTAGAAACAGTTTTTTTCCAGGAAACATTAAGAGTGTGGTGCATTGAAGAGGAAACAAGCCAAGGAATATATCCTTAATTCTAATAAGGATATATTTAAAAGCTTGTTTCTTGTTTCTGTCTAGTCGGATTCTACAGCATAGCTATAACAACTGTTTGCTCATTTTCCTACTGAAGACATATTTCTCTCTTCCTACTGTTGTCTTACTCCTATGAATAACATTTATATAAAGTTAACATTATGCTTATATAGTGTCTTTATGTGAACATGCACCCATTGTCATTTCTCTGGGAAGAATGATAGGAGACATGGTCTCCTATGGACCATGTTGGTCATGGTGACAGCTACATAGCTGAAGAGTCTACCAGAATGCTTTTGATAGCTCTTGTGAGCTTTAGATTAAAAAATTTTTTTGTTAAAATTATATTTGCTTTTAAGGTTATGTCAATTTTCACTCTATATCTGTTACTTTCTTTATATACATCCCTAAAGATACATTTTTATGGGCTGGAGCGACAGCTTAATGGGTAAGAAGAGTTCTGGCTGCTCTTCCAGAGGACCCAGGTTCAATTACCAGCACCCACATGGCAGTTCACAGCTGTCTGTAACTCTAGTTCCAGAGAACTTGACACCCTTATACAGACATACATGAAGACCAAACAGCAGTGTGCATGAGATAAGAATAAAAATTTTAGAAAGAAAAAGAAAAAAGATACTTAAAGATGTATTTTATCGTTTTCATCACAGTAGAATGTAGTATGTAGCAATTACTTTATGAATGATAACTGAAAACGTGAATGCTGATAAGCAATGTGAAGTCTTACGTTATTAGTTACTGGTTATCTTCATTGTTTTATTTCCTGTCTTGTATTAACACTTTCTGTAAAATATCTGCTATCAAGTGTGGCCTTACCAACCCAGAGGACAGGCCAACTCCCACTCCCTGTGAGCCCTGAGCACTGGCTCTCTACAGGAAGGCTAATGTTGGCACAGTGATCTCACAAGGAACATGGAGACAGGGACACCGGAAGCTCACTGTAGATCTAGCTGTCACTTCCTTCTCACTGAGCTCAAGTAACCACAGGAAGACCAGCTTAACAGCAACAGACTAATCTGAGTCCTGATTGTTACCGTTCTTCATGTAGGTCACTTGAGTTACGTAGGTCTGAGGTTGGTTATGTGGGTTAGCTTCCATTTTGTGGTGTTGCAACAAATACATATTTTAGGCAGGATTTTCCCTCCTTTTAGTCTAGACCTTCCTCTGTACTGTCAGTTGTAGAATACCCAATACAGCAAGTTAGTGTCCTATACACGCTGGCATCAGTCCATAGGACCTTGTTTTGTATAAAAATAGTGGAAAGGAGCACACGATTAGACAGTTCACTGCTACACGGCATTCTCCAATTCCTCAGCATCGAGTAGTGACAGATGTGTGCACCTTTCTTGGCAGTTACCAAAACGTAATACTATCTCTCTTCAGTCTTATTCTTGGTGACCTGCTGGTGCAGAGAGATTGATTCTTCTTTAGAAATGACTGTTGTGAAGAAAGCATGAGGATTTTACTGAAATGGAAGATAATCATTTTGAATTATTTTAGAGAACCTGCGTTCCAAGACAGGAATTGTCCTATTTGCTAGATAAAATAACTTTAGTTGTCTGAGGGATAAAGTTAGCCCCTACTGAGAAGATAGGAAGACTATTGCTAGGAGCAATATCTGGGGGTGTGTTTTCCTGATTTTGGATCTTTGAACTGACAAGGTAGGTACAATCTCATCAGACTTGGCTCAGGTGTAAGACACAAAGAAGTGTGTGTAATTCCAATTGAAACAATGCAGGAGTGGGCGGCTTAATAACGTTCAGTCCCCACCTTCAGTTTTTAGCAAATGCAATTTAGTTTTTTTAAGATTTACTTATTTTATGTCACATATATGTATGTGTATTTTGCCTGCATGAATGGAATTGCACCTCTTGCATGCCCGGTGCCTGTAGAAGCTAAAAGAAGGCATCATATTCTCTACAAATGAAGTTTGGGATCGTTGTGAGCTGTCACAGGGGCTCAGAGAACCCTACTCTGTTCCTGTGCAACGGGTCAGGTCCTCTTACCTGCTGAGCCATCTCTAGCATAGACTATGTAGGATTAGGTCCCTTTGCTTGCTTGCTTGCTTTGACTAACCTTTTTATCCTTTAAGTGTAACATTTGAATATTCTGTGGTAGAAATCATCTTCCCTTTGTATTCATGCAGTATATAAACTTTTGAGATTCTATAGTAATATTAGATTGATGGTATCTAGTATTAAGGTTCTGTGTTTAAATGCTATAACTTTGCTCTCTCTCGTTCTGTCCTTTTCTGTAGCTCTCTACTTTCTGTCTGTCTGTCTGTCTGTCGGGGAGGGGGCACTCCTCTTTGTGGGAAGGCCAGATGACAACCAAAGAGGTCATGTTTTGGTGTCATCTTTCTTTCTTTGAGACACAGTGTCCCACTGGCTTAGATTGTCTAGGAGTCTGGGTTGGTAGTCTACCCCAGAGACCAGCCTGGCTCTCCCTCTGTAGTAATGACTTTACAGTATAAACCGCCATGCCCGGGTTTTTATTTCTGTTTTGGGGATTGAACTCAGGCCCTTTTGATTACAATGTAAGTAAGTACTTCACTGACTGAGCCATCTCCTCAGCCTTTACTTGATCTTCTTAATGATCAGATGTAAACACAGAATTCTGTTTCTTTTGTTATTCCTAGAATCATGTTACTTGGAAGCTTCGTAGTTTGTTCATTTCACATTTCTCTTGGCCCCACCAAGGCCAGCCAGATTAATTTTGACACTTCCATGCCTTCCAACGTACAGTGGTTTCCTTTTTGCTGTGTAACATGATCTACTCCATGTACCCAACGTTTGCCAGCTATCTTTTCTGGTGAGAGTGTCTCTGTCCTCCACATGTCCTACAAACCATGACCATTAAAGCTTTAATTAAAGCTTTGTCCCTACCAGTCTCTTCATTAAAAAGCCATCCCTCTGGACTCAGTCCTGTTTGTTCTTTATAAACCTGCACCTAATACCACAGGGCAGCATATGTCTCTGTGACCCAGTTTTCAGGTTCTGAATAATTTTTGCCTTAGTTGGATCTTCATTTCCAGCAAGATTATAGTAATCTGTTACGGTGTTTAAGACATTGCCTGGTTTTAATGTTAAGTTCCATGACAAATGGGAGGTGAATTCAAATCTCTATCACCATGTTAAGCCCCTTGCTTAGTGTCCCAGCCAAATTCGCAGTTTTTTGTTGTACTAAAATGGGTTTATTCTTCTTTGCACAGTAGGTTCTAGTTGACTAGAAACATGTGTGAGTGTTTGGTTTTGTTTTCAATATTCAGCAGAAATGGGAGGTGTGCTCCCGTGCCTCCTCTAGCCTGCACTTCTCTACTGTGATCTGTCTGAATTAGACTTCTTACTCAGAATTTCTGAGGAGTCTGTTGGTCCAAGCACTACTCACATGGATTAAACCCTTTTTTGGATGTGGCCATATCTAACTTCTTCACTAGATAATAAGTCTGTGGTTGGTTCTTTTTTTTTCACTTAACTGCATATACTTATTTTTAATTTGCTTCTGGTAACCAGTATGTGCCAAATAAATGTTTATTTGGGGGCATTAGTAATTCAGCAGTGCACAGAACAAAACAAACACTGTCTCAGAGAGGGGCTGTGTTTAGGATTGTAAAATTTGTGAGTCACTGTATGTGGAAAAAGGGTGATTCTGAAGTGTGGGTCCTTGCATGAGTGTATAAGCCCTAGTGTTTACTGTGTCTCCTTACTATTGGTTCGCAAATAAATGTGTAGTTTGGACTGGGTAGGATTTGGGTTTGGGAATGCAGCTCAGTGGTAGGAAGCTTGCCTACCTGGTTCAAGGTTCTAAGTTCATCAGCAAAAGTAGAAATGTCGTAGGGTGAGGGTTAAATAATGTTTGACCAGCTCTCGGAACGGCTAGATTTTTTCAAAGGAAACTCAACACCTGTCACACTTACTTACTCGTTTTTTTCTGAACAGTGACCAGAACTGGTTCTAAGCAGTTAAGTGGGAAGCTAAGTCAGGGACGGTGTTATATTCTTACAGCCGCTCTTGAATTTCAGTGTTCCAGTTCACTGGACCCTCAGATGACATTCCATCTGTTTACTTCTCTAAATTCCCACTGGAAGAAAGGAAGATAAAGCTAGAACTGGAAGCTAACTCCTAGTATAGTTCTTTTATTTATTTAGAAACATAAGACCCCTCCTAAATTCTAAATAAATAAATGTGAGGGGAGATTTATTTATGCAAATTTGACATTAGAGGAAATGTTGGTTCCTGGCAAAACTGATAAGGGATATGAAACATCCATGGGGAAAGGAGAAAACAAGTTAGCAATTAGGTTTGGTAAATTCATTTTAAAACTTAGTCGCTTTAAGTTTTCTGTATATCTACTAGCTTTCAGAGCACACAACACACCAAAATGGTCTTTAAAGTTAACATGATAGACTATAGATTGTTTTTTAAAAATATACTTTATTTGAGGAATACATTTTTACAGTATCTTTAACATAAATGGCATTTGATTCTGCTCAATAGAGCTTTAAATAGAAGAAAACTAAAATAAAGTTTGCTTCTTTTCAGGAAATCCTATCTTGAGTTCAAAGGGTCCTCACCCCCTCCTCAGTTAGCATCTGTATTGGCCTTTGTCCTTCAGCTCTTTAAGGACACTGAAATGGATGTGTGTGACCTTGAACTGCTCCTTCCTGGAATCTTGAAATGTTTGGTGTTGGTAAATGAACCCCAAGGTTAGTTTCTTCAGTCTTGATTTTTGTCAGCTTTTTCTGTATACAAGTTAAGCAACTATTTTTTTTCCCATGCATTAAGTTGATATTACAGGTACAGGGTTATTTTCCATCCCTTGGTATGTATCATGGCTAAAGAATCAAATGTTGATAGTAGCTGGGGCGAGGTAGGGGGTCAGCCTATTTAATTTAGAGTTTCGTCTTGTTAACCCCTCTTCCTCGAGACAAGTAGTGATGGGGTATTTCCTTGGATTAGGCTTTTTAGCTCCTAAAAAAGAAATCTGTGCAGGCTTCCTGTTATATTACATGAGACTTGTCAAATATCAGGTGGTGGGGGGTCAGTCTCTTCCCATTGGTTGTCTGCTAGGATATCCAAGCTGTTGGATAACCTGGGAAGCACCTTTGAGTCCAGTCCATTTCCTCTGGTTCTCATCAACCTTAATTTGCATGGTCACTCTAAAGTGTGATCTCTAGTCCCCCTGTGACTTGCTTTTAAAAAGCTTGCTGAGAATGCAGAGCAGGAGTCTTGATAAGCAGTTTGACCTCTTAGGCCTTTGTTCCTTGATTTTTGAGAAGAGGACTTTGTGTGTGTGTGTGTGTGTGTGGTTACAGTGTGATTGTCTTTTAACTGCTAAGGTAAGTTAACAAGGGACTCTGAGGGATCTGAGGACAGTCCCCAAAGAGGTGGTGGAAAGCTCAAATGTTCTGTCTTTTCTCAAAAATGTTAACAATTTTTTAAATATACTTTTATTTCAGTGCTGGTAGTATTCCTGTGTGCTCTTAGTCTGAGTTGGGAAAGAGTGGCCCGCTACAGTTCCCTGTTATGCTATCACTTGGCAGGAGGACATGCCCTCTGGTGGCTCCAGAGAGAGCCTGGCTCTTTGGAAACACTGCCCTTGTTAAACTGTAACATGTTGGAGTGCAGCGAAAGCCTCGCACTTCATCGTTCAAGATTTGCTTCCTCAGAGCAGACAGTGCTGCAGTGTCATACAGCCATGGGTTTGTTTCCTGTGGTTTCACCTGCTACCTGTTATCCACAGTGGGTCAACTGTTAACACTAAATGGAAAATTCTGGAAGTAATGGTTCAGAAGTTTTAAATGATATGCCATTCTGAGTAGCTTTTTTCCGGATTGGATTCCACCAGCTCTCAGAAAACATGTCTCTGAAACAGAAGTTGATAAGCGTTCTTACCTAGGGGAAAACAGATGATAACTACACTGTAGGCTTTCTTGTTGAGATAACAGAAGTGCTATGAACCTGACTGCCAATCCGTGTGCAACTCTGTCAATACTACAGATTGCTGCACTGTGTGTGAAGCATCTACGTCCACACTGAGTCATGGAAACTGCCACCGTTTGGAGACACATTTGATGGGCCCCAAACAAGAGTTTTGTAGCATTAAATACATGCTAACCTTCTCTGTACTTGTTTCCAATCTTCTGTGTGTGGTAGTGCACACCTTTAGTCCCAGCACTTAGGAGGCAGGTGGATCTCTGAGTTCAAGGCCAGCTTGTTCTACAAAGTGAGTTCCAGGACAGTAAGGGCTACACAGAGAAACCCTGTTTCAGAAGCAAAAAAAAAAAAAAAGCACGCTAAGTTTTCCACACACTCTGCTCAGGTCTTTTATTAATGCAGCTTCTATTAGAGAGCTTCATATTACCTTAACAAATAACAAAGGACGGGAAGGGTTCTTGCCTCTGTTTTGTAATCTTCAGTAATTGGCTGACCTCCTCCCTGATTTAAGGTGAGACAGTGATCATGAGGGACACACATGGAGGCAGAATGCTCAGCTGCCACGGTGGAAACAGTGGAAGAAAAGCAAGAGGCACACTGTCATCTGCACCCAGGGCTGGCGACCCAGCATTTAACACATAAGCCTGCAGCACATTTAACATCCAAGTGCAGCAGTATTTTTGCACTGTATGGTCAGGCATACCATTTGAAAGAATTTGGTTAAATAAATAATACAAAGGAATGGCTAATTTAAAGCAGAGGGACATTGGTTGGTCTGGTTTGCTACTTAAAGGTTTGTAAAGGGTGAAAGGTATGCTCCTGTGAATTTAAAAATAAAATCAGTATGTCTGCCAATCTGTGTCTTTAAAAAGGCTCCCTTTCGTCTGTATGTATCTGTTTGCAAGATAGGATAGGAAGGGAAAACATCTTCATATGCATTATTTCAGCTTTGAGACTCAAAATAGATTTTTAAACTTTTTAGATATTCTTCGGAACAAACTTAAAACTATTTCATTTGAAAACTTAAAAAAAAAGCATGCACATACTTGAAGAAAACAACATATTTTTCTAAATCAAGAGTGTTAAAAAGGAAGATCCAGATGGTCAGTTCAGACATATTGTGTAATCCTGCCCTTCTCTCCTAGTTAAGAAGCTGGCCACAGAGAACCTGCAGTTCATGGTAAAAACCTGCCAAGTGGGGTCAGAAGGAGGACCTGCCACCCAGCTGACTTCTCTGTTGAGGTAACTGAAACGCGTGCCAACTGGCAAGGAGAAGGTTGCCAGCCATTTGACAGCCAACATGCTTTTTAAATAACTAATTATCCAAAACATAATGTGTTACTGCTTGTTTACAGTGTTTCAATTATAGTATTTGGGGCAGTGGTTTTGTTACATTGTGTTGCTTTGTTGAAAAGTAAAAGTGCCAAGGAAAAAGGTAAGCTAACTGACTTGAAATTACTTGTGTCTTCAGTGAGAAAGAATCTTGAATGTGGTTAAAAAGAAAACAACAGTACCAAGCCTAAGTTCCAACAGCACGTGCTGTGGCCTTCGGAGCTTGCTTAACTGCTCCTGGGGATGCTGAGTTAAATACCTGCTCCTGGGGATGCTGTGTTAAATACCTGCTCCTGGGGATGCTGTGTTAAATACCTGCTCCTGAGGATGCTGAGTTAAATGCCTGTCCCTGGTCCTCCAACTTGCTTTACATTGAAGTTTCCCAAAGCTCCTTAGGTTTGATTAGAGTCTTCTAGTAGGGCAGAGTCTCCGTGCCGTTGCTCCCTGAGGGCTCTGCCAGCTAGCTTTTGTGCATCCTGTAACATACCCCTGTCCTGGCACTACATGACACGTGATTTGAGGTGTGTTTCTTTTACTCTGCATTGCATATTTGGTTCCTGGTCTCTCCTTCTTGTTTCATAATTGGTGCTTGTCTGCTGTTCCCAGTTCATTTCAGTTATGATCACTTTATGCTAGAACATTCATGAAAATTCCAACACCATGGAAGGAAAGAAAAGGTTGAATCTTTGTTAGCTATAATTTACTAAGCTACATGGCTTTTATTCTATCGATTGTGGAATGTGGAAATTTTAGAGGTAAATTTTTTTATTTATATAGATTTTCTACTCTAAGGTTTTTGTTCACTTAAAACATGTAAAAAGATATGAATAACTTTTCATAATTATAACTGTATTGACTAATACAGACATGTGATAGGCTAAAAAATAACTAGGAAACATGACCTTGCTTACTGCCCTTCACACTCCTTCTATCCCAATTTTGAAGGGAAGAATATCATGAAAAGTCTGACATAATTTTTTTTGAGCCACCTAAGTCACCCTCCAGTCATTTTTTTTTGTTCTCTAAGTGTCCACAAGCTGGGCGTGGCGGTACAGACCTAAAATCCCACCGTTCTAGGCGACGGAGGCAAGTGGAGAGTGTTGGGGGTGCAGCTGGACTGTGCAGGAGTCCCCACATCCGGGAGTTAAGCAAACAAATAAGAAGGCCTTACCACACAGAATCTCTCGGCCCTTATGAACTAATGACCCTTGTTGTGTTCAGGTTAGAAGCAATTGTAATGTATATAACTGGCCCAAGAGATTGCCTCAAATCAAGTCTTAAACTGTCTGTTTTACTTTCAGGCAGTTCATCCAGGACTATGGTATGCAATCTAGTTACCAAGTATATAGCGTCCTAGAGACAGTAGCAACAGTGAATCAGCACACTGTCATCCAGTTGATTCCTGCCCTCACTCAGTCTCTGAAGGATTCAGAGCTGAAATGGGGCCTTGGCAGAAATATTGCACAGAGGTATGTTTGATAAGTATACTATTTTGTGTACCATATAATGCACGTTTTATCTTTTTATTAAAATGCTTTATTGCCTATTTAGGAACATAGGATATTTTCTTTTGAGATGAAAAATGCTTCAATGCTGTGACTGTCATCAGTTTTGTAATGCTTCCTTGAGTACACAGTAGTTCACCTTAGCAGGGTCAGACGTTATTACCATGTTCCTGCTGACATGGCCACCTCAAAGCTGCACACCTCGGTGATGCTTATCTTTTTAAGGCACTGTGTCTTTAGGGAGAGCTGGATTTCGAAGCCTCAGGTGACTTGTCATATAAAACCCATACCGACAGATCATAACTGCCCAGCTGTGTCCAGTTTATCTAATGAGTAAGGCTGGAGAGCCAGATTTGGCTACATATTCATAGGTAGAGCGTTCAGTTCTGGTTTATTTTATAAGCTTATAACCCATGCAAATATAGTGCTGGCTATTTACACAGTGCATCATTCTAAGAATAAACCTACGGTTCCTAAAGAGACTATTTTAGAGGAGTCAGTACTGAAAGGGTTAGTATGTCCTAAGCTAGTTTCAGAACGGACAACTTTGTTCAGTTTGCATATTTGACCAAAAGCAATTTATGGATGAAAGGGTTTATTCTGCTTACTCTTCCAGGTTCATCACTGAAGGAAGTCAGGGCAGGAACTCAAACAAAGCAGGGACCCCAGAGGCAGGAGCTGATGCAGAGGCCATGGAAGGGTGCTGCTAACTAACTGGCTTGCTCCTCATGCCTTCCTTAGTTTGTTTTCTTGTAGAACCCAGTACTATCAGCCCAGGGATGACCTCACCCACAGTGGGCTGGGCCCTCCCAAATCAGTCACTAATTTAAAAATTCCTTACAAGCTTGCCTACTGCTGGATCTTATGGAGGCATTTTCTCAACTAAGGCTCTGTCCCTCAGATGACATATATTCCATTTGGTATTCTATGTTAGCTTACCCAGAGACATCCTAAATTGACGATAACATTAGCTAACTAGAAGTGTCCATCTTTGCAGCACACTGAATGCAAACTTTTAAAAGGAAGCCTAGAAAGCTCATACCGTGCCACAGTGGCATGTCTCTTCTGTAGGGCACTTGGCTGCCTCTGACTGATTTCTACAGAGGGGAGATTAGAGTGCTTCAAATCACAGTCTTCTTCATACCATAAAACATTGCTAGCATCTAGCTTCTGAGCTCTTTTCATGAAAAGGCTGGAGTTTCCCTGTGAACTCTGCCCACTGGACTACTGCACAGCATTTGCTAATGTTCTGCTTGTTGCTGTCAATATTTAAGGAGTTCGATCTATGCTCCCAGCAGGTGTGTATGCGGCTCTGTACCTGCCCAAGAGCTCTGGATTCACGAATGAAAGACATGCACACACAACCTTTATATTTTAATATGGCTTAGCTAGCTCAACGGCTGGGCACTTCCAAACCTCCCCGCGGCTAGCACACAGTCCCCTCCAGTATTGCTGAGTTAACACTTTCTAAATCTATATATTATCTTTGCTGCCCTGTTTCCTTCTGGACAGCCCTCCCATGGGGCTGCTTTCCCTTTGCATCTACAGCTACTCTTTGTGGCCATGCATGTTCACAAAAGGACTCATTTTAAAGATTCAGAATCTCACAGGTATTTAGACTAATGAAAAATCTTCTAGGCAGATTACTTCTTAAAGATCTCACATAGTGGATATGTTAATAGACCATGAAATTTGGTCACTGTAGACCCTGCCTCAGCCTTCTGAGCAGCCTTGCCCTCTTGGAGCCAGCACCCTCCCTCCAGCCCCCCCCCAAAAAATCTCAAATCCCAGGAAGTGCTACAGATGATTAGAAACACCATTTTATTTTCAAACTGTTAATGATAAGGAGAAGGTAAAAAGAAAAATATATACTGCTGTTGTGACACTGGGTCCTGGGGTAACACTTATATTCCATAATTTTGTTGGTGAACCGTCACCCTATTGTAATCATGGCATCGTTATCCGCAAGCAGCGCGACGCCAGTACATTGTTACTGATGGGAACTGTAGCATTTCAGACGGCCAATGAATGCTTGTGGCATTTAACTGTCATTTTGTACATATAAGTTACACAAAACTGTGTGAGTCCTAACACCTGACTTTACTCATTAGATACATGCAGCATTATTTTTAAGCGTTGTGTTAAATCTGCTAGATAGTTGAATAGACATGTATAAATACGTAAGTGAATTTCTTTTTTCCCCCTTAAACAGGGAAGCATATAGCAAACTTTTATCTCGACTAGGGACGGTGGGACAGGATGAGAAGCAAAGACTGGAAAGTAACCAGCCGTGATGCTGCTACATGGTGCTTCCTGTCTGTGAGGTCTCTGTCTATCGCTGCTTTGTGCCACCCCAGCTGGTACTGTAATTAATTGTGTAATGTTGTATCACAAATAATTCCCTTCTTTGTCTACATGTATGAAGTATACACAAGGAGTGAAGGCTAATTAGTGACTGCATAATAGGATACTAGGAACTCTGGAAAACTCTTCTCTATCTTGAAGAGATTTTTAACTAAATTAAAGACGTTTTGAACCAGAACAGCTCTCTGTGAGTATTTATTACCCAGTGTGTACTGGAAACCTGTGTAGTGACTAATTTGCTTTTATTACTTTTATGCCTGTATAATTTTTGTGTTCATGCCTTTTTCCCCCAAATTACCTTCCTGACCTGTGCTCCTGTACTGTTTGAAGGGGTGAGTATCACATGTGGGGCTGTGGATTTGTTTTCTTTGTTAAAAAACAAAGGTAGCAAGTAAAACCTTGACAAAAACTGTATGTACTAAATAAATGTGTGCTTAAATCTTAGGAATCACACAGATTCTGACTGAAGGGTTTTTACACACTGTTTATTTTAATGTTTTATAAGTATATAGACACTATTTCTGTGTACATTCTGTAGATTGCTAGATTTTTTTCTTTATTCATCTTCCAGAATTGTCATTTAGAAGGCTTATCAAGGGAGAGGAAATACGGAGCCTTTAAAGAAATAATTAGTATTCTGGCAGCATCTTAGGTCTACTGGTAAAGCAAGGCTGTCTCCTTGCTCTTATAACTTAGCATCTCCCAGAGGCTGCACAGTTCACCTGCTGGCTTTGTCCTTTGGTCTCTCCTGTTTATCTGTGTCTCGGAGGCTGGGCACTTCACCTTCTGGACATTTCTGGGGGTGTGCATCACTAAATACAAGGAGTTTCAGTAGGAGTTCCAACCTGTTCCACTGCTAAGAACCTGCATAGGTCTCAATCCAGGGGTTTATCTAACGCTCTTCATGGACAAAAGATCTGTAGTCTTTTTAATTTCCCAATGTTACAAGAATCCATGAGATAATGTATGTGAAAATGTCTGAGTTGATTAGGTTACTAGCAGAATAGCTCCGTTACTCATAATAATAAAAGGAGAGAGTGTGGGGTGGTTTGAATGACAGTGCCTGCTGTAGGCTCGTGTGTTTGCGTGCTTGCTCCCCGGCTGGGACGTCTAGGAGGTGGAGCTTGATGGAAAAAGTATATCACTAGAGGTGGGCTTTGGGAGTATACTTCAGTAAGAGTTCTCTGCTTCCTGTCTCTGTGGCCATGCCTTCCCATCATAGACTTAGCCCTCTAGAACCATAAGCCAAAATAAACTCTCCCTGCCTTAAGTTGCCTTTGGCATGTCATTTATCACAGCAATAGAAGAGTAGCTAAGTGTGGGTAATCATTTCATTTGGTAGGACTAACACATCTCAGGGTCTCTCCCCCTCTCTCTCTCTCTCTCTCTCTCTCTCTCTCTCTCTCATCTGACCTCAGTGGTAGACTGTGTCCTTCACGTGTCTTGGTATTACTTTAGTATGAACTGATCCACAGGCTCATAAACCCCCACTTCCCTCCTTTTCTCCTCTCCTCCCGTCTCTCCTCCCTCTCCTGCCTTCCTCCCTAAGACAGGGTTTCTCTGTAGACTTAGCTGTCCTGAACTCACTCTGTAGATCAGGCTGGCCTGGAACTTAAGAGATCTACCTTCCTCTGCCTACTAAGTGCCATGATTAAAGGCATGAGCCTTGTCTCTTAAATCTATTTGTAATGCTAATTTTTCTCAACCTCTTGATCAGTGTTTAGAAATCCCAGCTTCTGTGTCACCTGTTTTCTATAAAGAGAACACTATTTTCCTAAGACAGCATAGCCCTGAAACCTCAGAAACACCTTAGACCTTTATTTCCTCCTGCGCTTGATAACCAGTAGAGTCTTGAATGCATCTCATCCCCTTTTACAGTCATTTGCATCCAAACTTTTTTTTCCCCTCTTGGACTCTGAAAGCTGTTTCCTTATCTCTGGTCTGTGTTCCTACAGTGTGTCCTAAAGCAGTTCTGAAATGAGTGTTCCTAAACTACTTGTTTCTTTCATCGCTGCTTTGCTGCAGGACCTCCCTCCTATAATCTCCCCTTGCTCATCTGACTCATTAGATGTCAGTCTGACCACATAACTACACCGGATCTTTGAGGGTTTTTTCCCTGTTAATTCATTTATTCACTTTGCATCCTCCTTGCACTTCCCTCTCCCATCTCTCTCCTTCATCTCTGAGAACAGTAAGGTTCCCCCTTGGGCGCCAACCCACCCTGACTGCTCAAGTCACTGCAAGGCTGGGTACATCCTCTCCCACTGAGGCCAGCGAAGGGACAAAGATGCCGTAGAGACTAAGGGAATGGCCAACCAAGAGACTACACAACTTGAGACCCATCCCATGGACAAGCACCAATCCCTGACACTATTAATGATACTCTATTGTGCTTACAGACAGGAGGAGTCTAGCATTACTGTCTTCTGAGAGGCTTCACCCAGCAGCTGACTCAGACAGATGCAGACACCCATGGCCAAACATGAAACTGAGCTCAAAAAGTCTTATAGAAGAGTTGGGGGAAGGATTGAGGAACTCGGAGGGGATAGGAACTCATCAGGAAGACTAACATTGTCAACTAACTAACCTGGACCCTTGGGGGCTCTCAGAGACGAGCCACCAACCAAAGAGCATACAAGGGCTGGACCTAGCCTACCACAAATATGCAGCAGTCATGCAGCTTGGTCTTCATGTGGGTCTGCAACAACTGGAGCAGAGGCTTACCCTGACTCTGTGGCCTGCCTGTGGATCCTGTCCCCCTAACTGATCTGTCTTTGAGATTTCCACACCTAACTACAATTCATTTTTGTCATATCTACCCTTCATGTCTCCTTCAATGCCTCCCATGTTCCCCTCACACAGATCCTCCCAAACATATGTCCTCAGTTTATATATCTCCTACTGACTCTGATTAATGTTATCCATATTCACATGGGTATATGGCTAACCACTGGAGCACTGACACCTACCACAGACCATGAAGAAAATTGACTGTCCCATAATAGCCATCAACTGCCTATAGCTCCTCAACTTGGGGTGTGGCCCCATGAGCCTTTCTACATGCATTCTGAAGTATGGACTATCTTACTGTGCAAATCCTGAACGGACAACAGCGTTGTTGCAAACTCATGGCTGCACCATCCCTATCATGTCTGAATGGCACTTCAAGGTATTCCTCTGGTCTCTTGGCTCATAAACTCTGCCCCCTCTTAACTATTTTCTCAGCCTTGGGTGTAGGGCTTGTGATATAGGCATTCCATGTGGGGACAGGCATTCTGGGGTCACTTATTCTCTGCCTTTTGACCTATTGAAGTTCTTTGCAAAACGATGTTTCCAGATGAGGGCTGAGAACCACATTCTATGTATATCTAAGTATATTAGTAGGTACTTAAGATAGTTGGATACTGTATCAGTTTATTAAAATGGGAGGAAGAGTTTCTCTCCTAGTGTCTGTGACCCCAGCCTGGTTTATAGCACTAGACATGTGTTCTCTCTTATTTAAATCCAACCACACAGCTATTGATTACTTCTGTAATTGCTGCTGTTGCCTACTGGGTCTGTCTTGTCAGGCTGGTCATGATTATAGTTCTCAAGGTCACAGTTGGGAGAACTGCTGATAGGCTTCTCCACCAGCAGCCTGCATAGCACCTTCTAACACTGAAACATGGCCATTGGGGAGGAACTTTCTAGAACATTATGTGCTTTTCCTATGACCAAAGTGTGCAGTGTATTTCACTACAGGCAGCCAAAGGCAATAGTTTATATTGTTTTGGGGTTTCACAAATCTAACTTAGCTTATCAGACTGCACTCTTTGTCATGTGGGTGTGGAGAGACTGGAGAGCAGAGGCCATAAATTTGAGGAATGGGGGAGACATGGGAGGTGTTGGAGAGAAGAAATGGGGAAATGCTGCCAATATAGCACTCATACATGTAATTCTCAAAAATAATAAGGGGAAAGATTGAGGGAAAGAGCAAGAACTGGCTGCTCTCCGTGAGGACGGACCGTCAGTACCACGCACTGCATCAGGAATTGCAGTCACCTGTATGTACCCCCAGCATGAGAAAATCTGAGACCCTTTTTGGCCTCTGCAGGTGCCTGCACACTGCATGTGGCAAACACTTGTAGACACAAACACATAAATTAAAAGAAATCTTTTAAAATATCTTTAAAATTAAATGGCTGAGAAATACTTTTTAAGGTATGCAACATCCTTAGCCATCAGGGAACTGTAAAGTAAAACTACTTTGAGATTTCATCTTACCTCAGTCACAATGACAATTATTAGGAAAGGAAACACTGGCTAGGATGTGGGAGAAAGGGAAGACTTAATCACTGTTTGAATGCGTCTTAGGGTTTCTATTGCTGTGAAGAGACACCATGACCACAGCAACTCTTATAAAGGAATACATTTAATTGTGGCTGGCTTACAGTTCGGAGGTTTAGTCCATCATCATGGTGGGAAGCACAGCGGCATGCAGGCACACATGGTGCTGGAGAGGAGCTGAGAGTTTTACATCCTGGGCAGCAGGAAGGCAGTGAGACATTGGCCCTGGTTTGAGTATATGAAACCTCAAAGCCCATTCCTAGTGACACTTCCTTCAAGGAGGCCTTCCATCAGTGATGGAAATGTTTTATTAGACACTAAGATTTGGTTTTGATTTCATCTTTAATTTATCATCTTATTAGATGGTTTCCATGGGTAAGAAAAATTTGTAGGATCATCTGCAAAAATCAGTGTTGAGTTCATTTGCACTAGAAGGATTACGTAATTTTAAACACCTGTATTTTTACCTATCATTTTTTCAAGTAAAATCATATGGTGCATGATGTTTAAGAGATGGGACGAACATACCAAGGTAATACCATGAGATCATAGCAGAGTTATGAAGTTCCTAACACCGAGGTGCATAGCCATTGCAACGTCAGAGTGTAACATACACAACATATGGACTGATGCTAGGACAGGTAAGCCAGTGGGAAGCAAGTAACCCTGTTAGACACAGAACTATACACAGCACATACATCTATGCACAGTACGTAATACGTCAGGACTGATGACTTGATGCTTTGTTATTTACTTCCTCTCATTGTTATGTTATATTCCTAATGTATAAAAGTGTTAAATAAAACTAACTATAAAACAGTATGCCTTGTTACCCCAGCACCACAAATCTGGATAGCATCCAGAGGCCACAGGTAGTGATTCACTACCACCTATTGTGTAAGTACAGTGATTTTGCCTAAGGATGCACTTCTCAGAATCCTAGCCGTTACGTGAGAGATGATTGCATTTGACTTGTTTCCTATCTGTGCATATAAGAAAATAGTATTGTTACGTCTTAGATTACTTGATTTTTTTTTCTTATCCCGTAGCTTCTACCTTTTCACAAGTTTGGTGGGATTTTGTTCAGTGCTTTGTTTTCTTGAAGATTTTGTTTTGTTGAGACAGGGGCTTGTGGCTCGCCACAGCTCAAGCCAGACTCACACTCAGAACCCTTTCAGGCACCATGGTGGGACGATTATGGGTGCATGTTCCATACTGGTTTCACTTTTTTAAATAAAGGATTTACTTTTTTTGTATATATGTATTTTATGTGTGAGCATACATACCAGTGGTTGTGTATGTGTGTGTGTGTTTGTGTGTGTGTGTGTGTGTGTGTAGGTCAAAGGAAAGCTTGGAAGAGTTAATTCTCTTCTACCATGTGGGGCCCAGGGATCTAATGCAGGTCATCAGGCTTGGCGATAAGCACCTTTCCCATCTCCCTGGCCTTTTCATGTTTTTAAGACATTTTGTTCTTAAATAATATATGGGTTTATTTCCATGTATTGGCACAAAATGTCTTTTTTTTCTCTTGTTGGTTTTGTGTATGTGTGTGTCCTAGGTATCCTAGGCCATAAAATCCTCCTGCCTCAGCCTCCCTCCCACCAAGTGCTGGAATGATGGCGTGTCAGGCATGCACCATCACAAAAACCACACTCAGTTCTTACAGACTCTTTGGCAGTTAAGATTTTATATAAAAATTGATACGTTTCTGCCTTTCGGGAGGCTCTTGAGGACCCCTCCTCCAAGCCCTATACCTTTTCTGCACTGAGCAAAACTAAATGCCTACCCTCCTTATAGTTAAATGTATTGCCTAGTCACGCGGGAGTGTAAGATGGTCATATAAACAGTGTGGTTTATAACAGATTGGTTAAAACAATCCGCCTAGATCTCTAACAAAATAGCATACTCTTTCCTCTATTTGATTAGCCACAGGAGTTGTGTTTTCACTGTGATCATCCACATGCTGAGGTTACCCAATTCAATACCACATGATTCTAATTTACCAATTTCATTGTTGTATTTATTTATGAAAGACAGGGTCAGAATCTCTGTTTGCAGGCTGGCTTCTTTGAACTCTCTTGGTAGCCAAGACTTGCCAAGCATACTGGGATTACAAGCATGAGCCACCACAGCCAGAACTGGAAATCCAGGCTTCCTGCAGGCAAGGCAAACACCTTTCAATTGAGCTGCACCCCTGGTCCTTACTTGAAACTTGGTTGTGCTGATAACTACAGTTTATTACATTATAGATATTTTATATGTAATTTATAGGTTGTTTGCATATAATAAAGATTAGATAGGTATATAAAATGTAAAGTAGTCCTTTAACATACATTGTGCCAGTGAATATAGATTGAAAAGAAAGATGAGCCATGTTGCTTAGTGAAACAGTATCTGTCTTCTTCCTACAGCGTTTATACTTTGTGTTTAAAACGATGGAAGGTTTCAGCTTGTGCAACAGCTGAAGGGATGCTACACATGTGCATTACATATGAGGGAAGAAGAAGGTACAGAAAGTGCCACTGCTGTAATCTGGTTGGCAATTTCTTTTTAGAGATTAGGGTTTTGCTGCATCTCGCATTGTAGGTAGAAGCTGTGTCTTTGCTAGCTTTGCCTCTTACAGCAGAAGCATTGAAACTTCTTTATTTTTTAAAGTAGAATCCTTACTTGATGTTTAAATACCTCAAAGTCCTATGGTCTTAAATGGAAAGTAAAATACAGTCTTTGAATTCTAAAGGTTGGAAATGAAGGATAACACTTGAACAGCGGCTGTAGAGCCAAGTAGTTCAGGCAGGATTTGCTTATACACACCAAATACAATTTCATAGATTTTTTTTCACTGCAGATGAATTTGAGAAAAGGGATCCAATTATACAATCTTTTTTTCTTTTTAGCAAAGGAATGTGATGCTTTTGATGCTGCTCTTTGATTACAGATGTGAAAAATCTGTCCAAACTGTCCCATGAAGACCATCAAGGAGAAATTGGTAATTGATGCTGGCTTTAGCAAATGGTTAGAAATGGATACAGAAACAGTCTAGGGTTATGTCCATTACCTGTGAGGCAAGCTTATTTTTAAGACATTTCCTTACACACGCTGGGTATAGGACCCGAGAACATAAATAGAAGTTAATGATTTTACAACGAAACACTACTGGAGAGAAAACTCATATATCAAGTAGAAAGTTGAGTATGTCTGAAGCACTTCTTATTTAGGTCTGTGTTGAAGCAGATCGGAAAGGCAGGAAGGCGCTTTTCTGACAGAATGATTCCACTTATCTCAAAGGCTCATGGGCAGCTTTTAAAATGTTCTCACCAGGTACCGGCATCACCCGTCCAAAGGTCCTTGTTTCTGTCTGAACTCCTATTTCTTACCTTTCTTCCTTTCCCTTTCTCTCTCTTCCTGTACTTTCACCCGAGTAACCGGAGAGCATTTATGTCTGCAGAACAGTGCTTAGGCACCACACCGCAATGCGCACGATCAGTGCATACGACCTAACAATGCATACGTTTGTTAGGTTGAAACGGTTGTTTTATTTGGGAGGATCATGAGTCGGAGGCCAGCGCAGCTACACAGCCAAGTGAAGGCCACCTGAACAAGAAGGAAAGTTTGTTGGTTTTCTGTTTTGTTTTTTGTTTTTCATTTACTTATGATGGTAAAAGATAAGTGGTTACATGAGTAAAACACAATTTCCATGACGTAAGCAAACGACTTAAGCAGCTTTGCTTGTAATAAAAATGACCTCAAGTCTTGGCAAGATTAGAAGAAACAAACATGTTGAATTTATGCTAAAATGTGATTATTAAGAAGATTTACTATTAGTTAGAGGTAAAGCAAACCCAAAACTCTAGACTCAAAAAGAATTATTTATGGCCGGGCAGGGTTGGCGCACGCCTTTAATCCCAGCACTTGGGAGGTAGAGACAGGCGGATTTCTGCGTTCGAGGCCAGCCTGGTCTACAGACAGCCAGGGCTACACAGAGAAACCCTGTCTCGGGGAAAAAAAAAAAAAAATTATTCATTAAATGGGATAGTGATAAAAATGTATTGGCAGTGGTGGTGAATCCTTTAAGAACACAAGATTGGCAGTATCTATCAACTTGGGAAGCATCTATTAGAACTGCTGGCTCTCAGTTCAGACTTAGGTCACAGTCTTCTATGGTGCCATGGTTACTACGGTCATTTTTTTTTTTTTTTTTTTAAACTTTCGATAAGACATTTACAGAGAATTCTTTGAGGCAAGAATTTGTCCAAGTTTCGGGATCTTTGGCGTTCCTGCTCAGGATGGGTGCAGTGCCTTCCTAATGCTCTCAGACCCCTTTATCCCACACAACTTTCTCAGCATTCTATCTCGGAATTTATAAACTGGTAAATATAATGGTTCAGTTACAGGGCTGGAGAGACAGCAGAACACTTTAGAATGTAAGTAACATCCCCCTCCCCCTTAGGCAAAGTTCTGAATTTGCCTGATCCTTACGACATTCTTTTTAGTTAGTGTGGAAATGAGTAAGTATCCTCTTCTAAAGGTGAGAAACCTAGCCCTAGAGAGTTCTGACACAAGGTCAGAGTAGCCGAGGTTGCAAAGTTAAGTTTTCCAAGCCCTTTCCTCCTATCACCTTGAGGAAAAGTGGCACTTAAAGCTGGTATGATACCTTCCCGCCGAACCTCTGCTGAGCAGAGCTGCGGAATGTTGTTTGAAAAATGACACGCTGATGTTTAATAAAAAAGCGTAAGTACAGAGGATTATGAGAAAACCGATGCCTTGTGTGTAAGGTGTCTTACTGACAGTGTCGCAAGATCCAGACGGCACTAACTAGGACAGGGGTACAAAGAATGTTTTAAAGATCCACAAAACAGTAACGTGCCATAGGATGTCACTAAGGTGCACCACAACAAAAGTCAGACATATTGTATGTTAACATACACTGAAAGAAGTGACAAAGTTCTCAATAATATGTTTTAGAAAATTATTCATTTTTTGATAGTATTTAGCACAATTTTAGACCTGTAAGACAAGACAGGGAAGCATTGAGCACTGAGGATGTTCATGCCCTGTGTCCAGATGTCAGGGTCTCATTCAGTCTCCTGTTGATGCCATCTAACGGAGTGCTGGCTTTTCAGACAGCGCCGATCCTGTGGTGAGGCACTTGCAGAGTCTGAAGGTTGGGGCAAGTGAAATACGGAGCCGGAAGGAAACATGCTGCTATTCCATTCGAAGCAAACGGAAGTGTAGGTCCGTAGAACACCTCCTCTTTGCCTTCTCTGCTTACATCCAATACCTACACCAAAAGAGGGGGAAAGATTACTCAAAAATACATGCGCATGGAAGAGGGCCCCTGAGGCATTATTATTTTCGTATTGGATGCATTTGTTGCTTTTCTGATGTTGTGACAAGTTATAACTAAAGGACAGTATCCTCTCCTGGCTTGCCAGCAGACCAATCCCATGGAGTATTTTCCCACTTGTAGTTCCCCTTGTAAGGTAACTTTAGCTTGTGTCAAGTTGTCCAGAAAAAAAGACAAGACAAACAGAAACCCGGTACAGATGACCCCTGTCAACTGGACATACAAACACATTGTAGGTAACTACACTTCCTTCCCTTTTCATCCATAAGATCTAGTATTAATTCCAATATCTCAATGTAAAACACATCCCAAACCTTTAGAGCCCCAGTCTTTAAAATTCAAGCCCTTTCAAAGTTCATCCTCTTTATAAAAACACCCCAAACTTCAGAATTGAAAGCCTCACAATTTGAGTGTGAAAGTCACACTCAAATCATAGCAAGACCAAAGCCCAACAGTGTAAACAGCTTAATGTCTGCCATCCGTGACTGAAGATCTTCTAGGTTTCAAAGGGCTCCATATCTCTAGCTTTGATATTTGCAGCACACACAGCAGCTGTAGGCTCAGGCTGGCTCCACTGTACGGTTGCTGCCGTCCTTAGACGCTAGGACGTCATCTCTAAAACGCTAACCGAGGCTGCACCATCACCAGCATCCTCTCCTGGCTTCTCACGGGCAAACCTCAGCTACTCTCAGTGACCCCTTATGCTTTCAAAACCACTTCAGCCTGAGAACCTTACACATTACCAAGTTCAGCTACCGGTATGAGGTACAGTCTTTCCTCCCCGACAAACACATAACCCCACCCAAGACCACAGCTTTTGTTTGCTGACTCTGGGGAAACACTTCCCAGAAGATTTCACCTTAATGATGCTGGTCTCTTCTTAATCACAAAATAATGTCTCAGCTCCAGCTAACCAGGGTCCTTTGTCCCAGAAAAGAAAAGGTTCACATTACTGGCTCTGTTCTTATTTTTAATCTTCACCCTCAGCTGACCAGAACCAGGAATCCTTAATTGAAAATGTCCAATGACTTGAGGGAGTCTTTAAGGGACTCTCAAAATTTCCAAGCTCCATTATCTGCGCTGCATCCAGGTTTATCCTTAGCTCCCACAACAAATTTCTAAGTAAAAAGTTCAAATACCACATTTCTCCTGAAAACGGGTGGCCAGTTCTGTCACAGCAATAGCCCCTGCGCCTGGTAGCAATCTCTGAGGGTTTCTATTGCTGTGGTAAAACACCATGACCAAATACAATCTAGGGAGTAAAGGATTTATTTCAGCTTACGACTCTTAGGTCAGTCAGTCACTCTCCATCACTGACAGAAGTCAGGCTAGGAACCTGAAACCATGAACTAAAGCAGAAGTCATGGAGGAATGCAACGTACTGGCTTGCTTGCTCCTATGCCTTGCTCGGCCTGCTTTCTCTTGCTCCCCAGTTCACGAGTGGCACTGCCCAGAGTGGACTGGGCCCTCCCACAGCAATCACTAACTGCCTGACAGGCTTGTTTATAGGCCAGGCTTATGGAGATATTTTCTTAGTGGAGGTTCCCTCTTCTCAGATAACTTTAGCTTGTGTCTCATACCTCTTCTGTCTCCATTTCTTAGCGCCCCCCACCGCCGGTGTGGAACATCAACTCACCTCTGTGTCTTAGACAACTGATCATATGAAAAGATGAACTCTTTTCCAATAACCGAACCATGATCGTTATCCTTTTTGGCTTTAATGCCCTTGTTTCAACTGCTCGTCCTAAGAGATCCCTTCAACCTAATGCCTCTTCCTGAATGCTTGGGGATTTCTTCTGCCTTCAATATAGGCATAGAGGCAAGCCCTCCTCAGGTCTCTCTATTTTCAACAGCTTTTTAAGGCTTGAAGATACCCAGATCAACAGTTCTCAACCTATGGGTCTCTACCCCTTGGGGGGTCACTTACAGGATATTCTGCATAATCAGGTCTTTACATTACACTTCATAACAATGGCAAACTTACAGTTGTGAGGTATCAACAAAGTAATTTTATACTTGGTGGTTACCATAACATGAGGAACTGTATTAAGGGTTGCAGCGTTTCAATGGTTGAGGACCACTACCTTAGATGAAAAAAGCCACCTGATGTGTAGCAGGTTCCTCCGTGCTTAAAACCTTCCATCTTGGAGGGAAACTTAAGACATAGGCTATGAAAGCAGGTTAAACATCAGGACGTTCTAGGAAAGGATGTTTACATGGAGGGTAAACAATGCGGTGTTGTAAAAAGAGGTGAAGCACTCGGCCCTGCAGGGCAGCTCCTTAAAACAGGAGGGAAATAACTCTAAATAGCTGCAGGAAGTCCCTTAAACTGACCCAATTCACTAGTCCTCTCCTTCCCCAAAAGTATAGAAACAGTAAGACTACTGTGAGTCACTCTTCAAGCTAACCTACAAGCAGAGGTGCTTAGAAGAGACTCAGCCCCAGCAGCCTGGAAGAAAGAGAGACCCTCAAAGCATCCTGGAAGGAGCAGACAGAGCAGCCAAACTGCCTAGAGAAAGAAAAACCAGACAAACTGCAAGTCTCATACTAACTGAGGCACTATGAAAGAACACTGTCCAACATGTTGAGGTGACGCAGCTGTTTGAGTCATTTCTATCTTTTTTTTCATTTCTTCTTTTTTTACCCTCCAGATTTTATTCCCCTCCCTGTCCACCCTCTGACTGTTCCCCATCCCATACCTCCTCCCAGACCCCATCTCCACAAGGATATCCCCACCCCCCACCCCACCCTATCAGACTTCTAAACTCTCTGGGGCCTCCAGTCTCTTGAGGGTTAGGTGCTTCTTCTCAGACTGAACCCAGACTAGGCAGTCCTCTGTGGTATATGTGTTGGGGGCCTCATATTAGCTGGGGTATGCTACCTGGTTGGTGGTCCAGTGTCTGAGAGATCTCGGGGGTCCAGGTTGATTGAGCATACTGGTTCCCCTACAGGGCCACTGTCTGAGAGATCTGGGAGTCCAGGTTGATTGAGCATACTGGTTCCCCTACAGGGTTGCCCTCCTCCTCAGCTTCTTCCAGCTTTTCCCTAATTCAACCACAGGGGTCAGCAGCTTCTGTCATTGGTTGGGTGCAAATATCTGCATCTGACTCTTTCAGCTTCTTGTTGGGTCTTTCAGAGGGCTGTTGGAATCATTTCTGTTCCTGTAAGTAATCCCTCACCCATATTCCTGTAAATAATCCCACTAAAACTCATTGGCTCACTGTGTTTGACTTCAGTGTTATCCGTACTTTGATCTGTCATTAGTTTGCTATCTAGGGTGAGTCCATGTTCTCATCTCTTCTGGAATGGGCTTACAAAACAATTACAATCTTCTTAAACCAAATGGCCTTATTTGCAAGTGTTCTCTAAAGTGCAGCAGAGTTTCGGGCCTCTCTATTGCCAAGAAAAGAGGAACCTCCTTTCCTCCAGGAAGAATGCTATATCTATATAAACCAGTCTGGAGCGCTCAGCCAGGGATGCAGCCCAAAACCCTGTGAGCCTGAGCAACTGAACTCTGCAGACATCCCAACTCTAGGGGGCGGTACCCAGCCTGGGATGCCGACTGCCAAGATGGCTCACTGCTTATTCATGGTAGTCTTTGGGCCTTGCCATCTTAGATTTTTAAGTTATTTTTTATTCAAGAAACTGAACTCTTTTATCAAGGATAAAAGATATGTCAACAGCATCGTCCAAATTTTCTGATACCAAAGACTGCTCCAAGAGCCTCGGCTTAGTGAGTCCCTTGTCTAGTAGTAACAAGTTACAAGAGCAAGAGCTGCACCTCCGTTTTTGCCTACGAGTGGAAACCAGTCAGAAATGTTAACTAGAACCATGTCATTTTGTAAAGCTGTACCATTTGGTTTGAACAATACCAATTCATGTAGTAAAATAATTTGTTTAGATTCTTGCACTCTCTGACCAATGGACCCCTAGAAATAGCTAGCTAGTAGAGATGTACCAGTCATCCATTTTTTTTGATACTTTATTTACATTTCAAATGTTTCCCCCTTTCCAGGTCTGTCCTTTGGAAACCCCCTATCCCATCCCCCCTTCCCCTGCCACTATGGGGGTATTCTGCCACCCACCTACCCGCTCACACTCGTCTTCCCTCCTTGGCATTCTCCTCTGCCACTTTGTTGGACTCCAAACGCCTAGGCGGCCCACCCCACAAAGACACAAGAGACTGAGAACGATGCAATAAGCATGAGGTCTATTGAATCCAGTGTACTGGGGCCGCCCTACCAACAGGGCAATGGCGACCTCAGGTTAGTAAAGTGCACACTTTTTATACATTTTTGGGGGGGACAGAGCTTGGCAACAGCATGAAAGGGTAGGCCCACATTGGTGGTTAATTTTGACTTTTTACATGATTGGAGGCCCAAGGTGGTAACGTCAGCCTGTTACCACCCACCTGTGGCTTCAGCCTGTCCTTGACATCAGAGAATTCTGTCCATTGTGTGGGGCCTGAGGCATATCTGTTCCTGGCCCTGCTTTTTCATTTTATAACTGTTATCTTTGGCCCTTTCGACTGTCTGGAATTTTCTTTGGTCTGGATCATCCACAGCCTTTTGTCTCTCAATGCCTCACAACATATGTGGTCAGCACCATGGGTCCCTCCATGTATATTCTTTGGTTGGTGACCCAGTCTCCTGGAGTACCACCGAGGGGGTCAGGCCAGTTGACACTATTGTTCCCTCCACGGGGCTGTAAACTCCCTTAGCTCCTTCAGTCCCTTCTCCAACTCCTCCATCTGGGACCCCACGCTCAGTCCAACAGTTGCTGTGAATTGAATCTTGGGTGTTCCAAACTTTTGGCTAACATCCACTTATCAGTGAGTACATACCGTGTTCGTTCTTTTGCAGTCACCCAATTTTTAAGCCACCTCCCTAACAATGGCTGACCACAAGTTGAACACGGAAGCATTTCAGTCCCTTTTTTTCCCCCTCCAATTAGCCAACCTAGTAGTGAGTCCCTGGCTCTGGTTCTTGCTCTATTGCCCCCTCTGCAGGCTTCTTCTTGAATAACACCTGTGTTGTTCCCAAGTCCCTAGTTCCCTTTACTGTTCCTTCTTGCCAGCATTACAGATCATTTAATATTTATCAAAACCACACAAGTTTAAGTATTGCCTTCAATTTTCAGAGAGGAAAACAGAAAATTAAGTGACTTTCTCCAGATAACTTGGCTGTAAATTGTGGATCTAGCCAGTATTTTAATCCAACGATGTAGCCCAGAAGAACAAGGACTTAGTGCCTTCCCCCAAACGAATACATTTTTAGAAGTCAAAATAACAGGAAGGTAATCATCCAGAGAGCTTTTGTTTGATTCCCTGGCCCAACAGTGACTGCATATGTTAAGCAGATGTAATGTATTTAAGCTGGGAGGGAAAAAGAAAGCGTTTGGCAGATTTTCTCCAAAACACTCCCCTGTAAACCGGCAGGAAAGAGACACGGGGGAGACAGCAGTGCCAGATTGCCAGCATATCTTCCAGCCAAAAGGAAGTAAAGGAGAATAACAGTAGAAAAGTCTGGAAACACAGACGAATCACCTGCACACTCACACAGTTGCTGTGTGTACTGGTCACCTCAGGCACGTAAGATTAGTCAGGCTACATGCCCGACACCCCCATGCCCACAAAGTTAATAAGAATGCCTTTTTTGGGGGTTGGGGGGCAGGATCTCTATCATGTGAGTGTATTACTAGTGGTTCTAAACCTCAATATTTAGACAAATGTTAATGAAGAGCTTCCCAGCTTTCCCCAGTCTGGACTGACTTCCAATGAATGGAGTAGCATATGCTAGCTCCATAGTCGCTAAAATGGCTTCTTATGTATGTCACCCCAGGTGGCTGACCCCACAAATGATGGTTAAATGAATCTGGATTAGAGGCCAGGAGGAGCAGTCTGCTAAGACAAGAGCATTGGCTGGTAATTCTAAAGGCAAAAAGAATTGGTTTGGGATCCCGAATGAGAGAATCCCTGAACTGTCTAACTTTGTTCTTCATTAACCAGCCTTCACCTATAAGTTGATCTCAGACTGTGAATGATAGAGGTTTAAACTTTGATACTTTAAGTGTGCATCTGATTCTCACCACCACTCTGTTCTGTAGCTAGGAACTTCTACTACCTAACGTTTTCTCACCTTCACCAATCCTGACTTTACATTGTCTTGCCTCTCTATTGGATATTACTCCAGCAGGTACTAATAAATCTAGAGAAGTGACAGGCTTTTAAACACAGGGTTGGGCTCTCTATCCACTGATATGCTACTGTTCATCCATAAAAATTACTAGATCTGAAGTCAGCAACAGAGTGGAAACATTTTATCCTTAGTTAAGATGGAAAGACACTCAGCAATTAGTTGCCATTAGCTGGAATGCAAGATCCATGGTGCAGAAAGGTATTGTTGAGACTAGAGAGATGGTTCAGAGGTCATAAGTGCACAATGCTCTTGCAGAAGACCGGAGTTCAGTTCCCAGCATCCTTGTTGGGTAACTCATAACTACCCATCACTCCAGCTCCAGGTGAATCCAGTGCCAACAGCTTCTGTGAACTGATGTGTTCAAAAGTGCACACACTTGTAGAAGCTTGCATTCAAATGCTAAATTCTGTACCCCAAGGTCTGGTTGCTCCAAGACAAGCAGATCTTCGCCCATGCCAGCTTCACCCATGTGTGTGTGTAAATCTCCCCCCCCCCAAATTATCCATGATTGGTTAATAAAGATGCCTACTGTCTGGGCTGGGCAGAAGAGAGGGGCTAGAGCAAAGGTTCCCAGGACTTGGGGTTGGAGGAGAGACCATGAGGGAGAGAGAGGAAAAAGGAAGAAGTTGGCATGGGTTACCATGAGAGCATGGCCATAGGGCTGACCTGATGGAGTAGGAGTGGCCCAAGCAGAACATGGCAAGTGATCTCTCAGGGTTAATGATACAGAAATAGACAAAATAGCATGGAGTGTTGATATCTGCCCAGCTCTAGTGCCTTAAGGCTTATTATAACTACAACAAGTTTGTGTCTTTTATTTGGGAATTAAATGATCTAAGGTGGGGTAGAAACCCCCAAATGATATTTACCACAACATATATGTACATGCATACACATAATTTCAAAATAAACCTTTAAAATGCTACTATCCATGAAGATTTTGTTTATGCATGACTTTCTAAATGATCAACCACATGCTAATATGCTCACATCTATTAATTATAAGAGCTCTTGTATGTACATGTTTATCAGGCTACAGAGATGGTTCAGGGGATAAAGGGCTTGCCCTTCGAGCATGAAGATCAAAGTTCAGATCCCGAGAATCCATGTAAAATACAGATAGATGTGTGACAATTATAATCCCAGCTCTTGGGAGGCAGTGACAAGATCCACCCACAAGCTGGCTTGCTGTTAGAGTAGGCATACTTGGCATACTCCAAGTTCACTAAGAGATCCTCTCTCAATAAGTAACGTCAAGTACAGTGGAGGGATAGACCTGCAGGCAACTACAGGTCTACACACACACACACACACACACACACACACACACGCACACCTGTAAACACATTAACATGTGTACTCATGCACAGACACACCACACAGACATATAACAATGTGACAAATGAAAGCATGCCCAGAGAGATAGTTTAGTGGTACAAGTGCTCGCTGCCAGGCCAGGTGGAGTGAGTTTACTCATGGTAGAAAGGAAGAGTCACTCTGCAGGTAGACATCTGTCCTCCACATGAATACTGCAGCTGGTAAGTGACTGTGTCCCCCTACCCCCCACACACGATATTAAAGAAAGAGAAAACTTTTTTCTCAAGTCTTTCTACTGGCTTTGTAGAACCAGTGTGCTAGTCACAGGAATAGACAGACTATCCAAGAGGCAACTGAAACACAGAATTATCTGCGTTGTGTAAATAATGCACTGATATATTTTATCATGTCATCTTAAAGGTAAACGCCACTCCATTAACACAAGCCCTTGTGAAAATTTAAAATCTGTTCTTTTAGGGTTGCTTTAACCCTGAGGAAAGTCTTAACTGTCCTGTCCTCAGTGGTCTAAAATATGCACGCTTTCATTTCTTGAATAACGTTTGTATGGGAATAGCAAGACATTATTAACCCTGAATCAATGGGCAAGCAGACTAGAGAGATGACTCAGCGGTTTGGCGAAGACCCAGGTTTGAATCCCAGGGGGATCTGATGCCCTCTTTAGGCCTCTGTGAGCATCACATGCATGTGGTGCCCAGACATACATACATACATGCAGGCAAAGCACTTCAAAAAGATTAGGGTACAAGGCTACTCAGCCTTCTAAGGAAAAACTATTTGGGGAGAAAACAAGTAATATCACCATGAAGTGTTTTTTGTTTGTTTTGTTTTAAAACTGTTCGGTCTTACACATTAAGTCCGTATGACCATCATTCTGCTCCATTAAAAAGAACACATTAGAAGTTTCCTATTTTTCTCTTACAGTTTAATCTCTTATTCATTGTTAATCTAACGTTAATGTTAGCAGAAATATACCCATAATCCTGGCTGACTTTTACAACTTAATGAAAGTGCAAACTTAATTCCGCTGTAAAAGTAATCCAATGAAGTCTCCTAGGCCACTTACAACATGGTATCCTGGCACTAAGGAACACTCCTTCCCAATCCAATGTCTTCGCAATTCTGAAAAGTAGTAAAGAAAACCCTAAGGACTGAAAACTGCCAAAAACATGTGTGGGTGAAGACAAGCCACTCCTTGGGGAGGGGGGCTTGCTGGTTAGCATATCCATGCACTTCTTATGATCACAAGTTTTTACTGTCTTATTGTTTCCTACTTATAACCTTGCTCACTTTATTATCTTCTACTTTGAGTTTATTTTTCAATTCATTTTCTGGCTTCTTAAGCTACAGTTGTTCCATGTTTTGCTGCATACTGCTTTTATTATTCCTAAGACCTAAGGTTCTTTGTTCCGTTGTGACATTCAACTCAGTTACATGGCAGTGTGTTTTATCATTTCCAGGTACTGATAGGTTTAATTTTGCTTTTTATTTTTACAAGATTTACTTGTATTGGCAATATAAAAAACTAATTTTTAGAAGATTTTCTTCCTTAACTTTAACTGTAAAGCATGATAGAGTTTAATGAACAGTCCCCGTGTGCTCAGAAAAATTAATTCTAGCTATTCACTGTAAAACTCAGGTCTATTCAGCCAAAGAGGGCAATCAAGTTTCCATATCTACTTGATCTCTGTGAATACCAGAGAGATGTAAGATCCTCAGGAAAACTTGTGGTGAGACAAAACAAGAGAAGGGATAAACCATAGAATAAAAATGAAGGAGAAATATAACAAACTTAATACAGAAAATAGACATCAGTGATCTTGAAAGCAGGCAGCAGGAAAAACACATCCCACCTTATGAAATACATGAGCATATATCCCTTATTGACATATGACTGAGAAGTAAAACGCTAGAATTGCCGGTGTGCTGGTAACACACCTTTTATCCCAGCACTTGGGAGGCACACAGGGCAGATCTCTAGAGGCTGAGGCCCCCCTGCTCTACATAATGAGTTCCAGGCAAGCCAGCGCTGCATAATGAGACCTGTCGATGATGATGATGATGATGATGATGATGATGATGATGATGATGGAATCATTTTGCAACATTAAAAACTATTAAAATCGGTTTTCAAAAGTTTTCCCACAAAGATTAGGTTAAAAAAAAAAATGAGCCATTCTAAGGATATGTGAGAGAAGTTGGGGCTAAGAGTTTACCAGAGAGGACAAGGAAAAGCGAACCAGTAAGAATTAGACAAAGCATTAGGAATAAGACCTGTGCAACATCTAGCAACGAAGTACGCGTTCCTACTTTGCAAGATCCAGCTGGCTCCCTGCCAAGGCAAGCTTGCGCTGTTCTTTTGGGAAGTGCTAAGGCTATTCTTTGAGGCAGAAGCTATCCTATCAGACCACCCAAAAACCACTCTTGCTAGGATCCTCTGCCAGAAAGGAAGCACACCTCTGCAGGTGACAATTATGAAAATGAGCAAACTCTAATATGCAAAATTCATGAAGATGGGGTATCTTCCTGAATACCTGTGGGAGTGCAAAGTTACTATTGCCAAAGTTTTTTTTAAAGCATATATTAAAAGGCAGTAAGCTATCCAATGTTCTCCATTTTTTGGTATATTTTATAGATGTTTTAAAGCTTGTGCCCAGCTTGAATTTGAAAGGTGTCAATCATTTAGGAGGCATCATATCTAGGATAGGATACAGGCTGAATGAACTACACAAGAAAGGGACCTTGAGCTTCTCTCTACACAAAAATACCTCCTTCTGCAGCTGAATTGCAAAACATAACCTCGCTGAACCACTTGCAGAAACTTCAAAAGGAACTTCATCCACTTACCTGGATACAAGCCAGAGGCTCATTTGTCCAAATTGAATATCCACCAACTAAATATATTCGCCCATTATGGACAGCAACTCCTGATTCATTCTGGCCTAAAGTAAAGAGAATTAAATAAAAAGAAAGATTCTATTTCTTGCATGTTTTAATTAACCCTTTTGCCACCAAGGGACACAATTTCCCCCTGTGGCATATTTGTATACTCCCAGGAATTTTGCAGCAATTAATCACTGTCTCCAGAACTAAAATAAATTAGCGACTCTTGCTTAAAGGGTGAATCCATGTTTCTTTAGGACCAGGCCACAATATATTAGTCAACACCTTACTAAATGTAGTACTACCTATAGCAATAGTAAGCTATATAGAACCAACAACTCCAGATTATTCTGTATTACATGTAGTTTATGGTGGTGAAAATACGGGCTCTTCTAGATATGTATACATCCCTTGTGCTCCATATAACATTTGTGCTCACAAACATAGACAAGTGCTTACCTTTATAAAGTGACAACAGCAGCCCTGGGGCAATAAACAGAGCCACCCCTACCTCCCCTCCCCCCATTCCTCAAATGAAGACAAATGGCAGACAAAACAAATAGTCACTGCCCTTCTTCCTTTACATAGTCAACAGTTTTAAGATTATATTCAAGTTCCCAAGCTGAGACTAGTCTGCACTGTCCCTAGATACAGACACACCAAGATGATGAAAGGACTCTCCGCCCATGTCAAAAGAGAAGACAGAATAACTCACTACCACACATTCTTCGCTGGAGGCAACTCAAGAGTAGAAGTGTCTGTTTATTGATGAGCTGACACCGGATTGACAGGAGTAATAATTGCAGGCAGAATCACAGATCCGGGGATCTAGGATCTGAGATACCACTATACCTGAGAGATCAGTACTTACAACAAGCCAAACATCATTTTGCAAAATAGGAGGAGCTTGATACAAAGCATCCAGACCCCTGGTTGTGTGCCCAGTGCAGGGCCCAGCAGCAGTGGGGAGGGACTGAATGCTCGCTCCGCATATTAAATGTCGTTCAGAGCTACCCTAACCTACCATTTATAGTTGGTGATTTTCCTCTGACTTAAAACAGCCTGGGCAGAGGTCCTACCATTAGTGGATATTAGCCACAGGAGCTGATAAGAGAGACAGTTTCCAGCTCCATCTAGAATGTCAGGGTAAGTACATTACTACATTCACTCCATTCCCTTCTGTCATGTGTTGGGGACACATCTGTGATTGCTCTGCAGAAGTGCATGGGTCGGGTATGTGGCCAGAAATGCAGCTCTTATGCACAGAGCAGCTGTAAAGTTTTATTTCTAGACTACACAGAGAAACAATGAAGACCACCATTCTCCTGAAGTATCAAAAGATAACAAAAGAATTAAGCAAGCTGAAGGGTCCAAGTGAGGACGCCTCACTCTCACTTGGGAGGGAGAAGAAAGGAACCACAAGGGGGGAGAGGGGGACCTAGAAGGGAAAGGAAAAGGAGGGGTGTTGGGAGGGGAGCATGATCTGGTATTGGGTGGGGGGGAAGGACTGAAACCCCGAGGGCCAGCAGAAAGAATGGAAACAGGCAACCTCAGGAGGTAGGAGGTTCGGGGGACCCTCCAGAATGTACCAGAGACCTGGGAGGTGAGAGACTCTCAGAACTCAAAGGGAGGGACCCTAGATAAAATGCCCTACAGTGGGAAGAAGGAACTTGCAGAGCCCACCTCCAGCAGAAAGGCGGGACATAAAGTGAAGGATGGGGTTGCCATCCAACAGTCCAAATCTCTGACCCAGAATTGTTCCTGTCTGAAAGAACTTCAGGGACAAAAATGGAGAAGAGCCTGAGGAAAAGGAAGTCCAACAACAGCCCCAAAGTGGAATCCAGTTCAAGGGAAGGCCCCAAGATCTGACACTATTACTGAGGCTATGGAGTGCTCACAAAAAGGGACCTATCATGACTGCTCTCCAAAGGACCCAACAAGCAGCTTGAAAGAGTCAGATGCAGATATTTGCACCCAACCAATGGACAGAAGCTGCTGACCCCTGTGGTTGAATTAGGGGAAAGCTGGAAGAAGCTGAGGAGGAGGACGACCCTGTAAGAGGACCAGCAGTCTCAATTAACCTGGACCCCCCAGATCTCTCAGACACTGAGCCACCAACCAGGCAGCATACACCAGCTGATATGAGGCCCCAACACATATACAGCAGGGGACTGCCAGGTCTGTGTTCAGTCTGAGAAGAAGCACCTAACCCTCAAGAGGCTAGAGGCCCCAGGGAGTTTAGAGGTCTGGTGGGGGTGGGGATTGGGGGGTAGGAACATCCTCGTGGAGACAGGGGACAGGGAGAAGGTATGTGATATGGAACAGTCGGAGAGTGGACCAGGAGGGGAATAAAATCTACAGTGGAAAAAAAGAAAGAAAGAAAGAAAGAAAGAAAGAAAGAAAGAAAGGAAGGAAGGAAGGAAGGAAGGAAGGAAGGAAGGAAGGAAGAAAGAAAGAAAGAAAAATAATAATAAAAATTAAAATTCTCAACATTAAAAGAAAGAAGAAGAAGAACTAAGCAGTGAGAAGTAAGACAA
Organism: Rhynchomys soricoides; assembly: GCA_019843965.1. NCBI lineage: Eukaryota > Metazoa > Chordata > Mammalia > Rodentia > Muridae > Rhynchomys > Rhynchomys soricoides. The sequence continues at coordinate 1,149,957 of JADRCH010000077.1, read as the reverse complement.
AAGTTACTTCCTGTCATTGGGGCAGAGGGTGTGGCTTTGTTGGCTAGCATGATCAGTTCCCAGGACTGTATACAACAGGGCATGCTGACATACAGCTGTAACCCTAGGCAAAGGCAGGTGTGAGGAGGAGGATCGGGAAGGGCTTTCGAGCCATTCTGATGTGTATGAGACCCTGACATTTTAAAGGTGAAAATATATCATTAACTCTTTTGGGACCTTTTTCCTCCTATGGGTATCAAAGTCCATGCATGGATATCAACTGACAGAAAGGGAGGGGATAAGCTTCCTTTGCTCCTATGAGAACCTACACCAAGGCACGGTGGAAACTAGATTCCCAGCCACCTGAACAAGCCCTGCCTTTAGCTACAAATCACGCTTGTCTTCCTGGGAAAAGAAAACAATTACTGCATTATGCCTTGTTCACATAATATTTAGGGCTGTATTCTGGTTGTCCGTGAAAGAAGTGGAGAGTCTGGAATTCAGTGTTGTATGCTTTTGTTTTTATTTTTAGACATTTCAAAGACTGTTTTGTATTTTATCTGCATGTGTGCTTTATCTGTGTGTATACCTGTGTACTTACTACATGTGTTCCTGGTACTTACAGAGGACAAACAGGAGCCTAAATATCCCCTGGGACTGAAACTACAGACAGTTCCTGGCTGTTAACAAGGTGGTGGGATCAGACCTACACCTACAGAAGATTGACTAGCACGCTCAACTACTTAGCCATCTCTCCAGCCCCTGCTTTTGTTTTGAATTTGCTTAGCCAGAGATACTTGCCAGTCAACAAGTTGAAATTACAGCGTGTCCACTGATCAGTGTCAATGTTGTAGGAATCTATATGTCGTACAAGAATCCGGTCATTATTGTAATCTAGGTCATTGCCTCCAAGAACATAAAGCTTCCTCTGGACAGCAGCCATGGAGTGGTAGACTCTTCTCTGTAGCATGGGGCTGCGACTTATCCATTTATTCTGAAAAAAGAAAAAAAAAATCGGGTGCACTGGGTTAAAGAGACCTCACAAATACCAAAAGCAGTGGTGCTTCACTAGCAGTAGGAACCCTAGAATCAACCGAATCTTATTTACATATTATTTATGTGTTAAAATATATGGGTTTTGTACGTAAAAACAAGGGAAAAACCCTACATAATCCTAGCTTGGAGCTTACATTAAAAGTTTTTGGTAGGTTTGCATTTTATAAGGCACTTTACATTTTATAATGCGATTATAAAATTTCATGATGCTTAGCTCATGGAGATGACTTAGGGGGTTTAAGCACATGGTCAGCACAGTACAGAAGATAGTGTAATAGTGAAAACCATCTAGATGGAGACTATTAAGCCATAATTCATGTGCAATCTTAAGCAATTTACTGATACCCCATCCCCCCCCCCATGCTCATTCTCTTGGCTATACAACTGAGATAATATAACTTACATGATAGTCAATCATGACTTAGAAAATGCCTCTCATGTAATAAGTGCCCAGTGTATGCCCTCTGTTTTAAAAATATAGAGATTAGGGCCAGTAGTGGTGGTGCAGACCTTAAAGTCCAACACTCACAAGGCAGAGGCTAGCAGATCTCTGTGAGTTCAAAGCCAATCCCTTCTATGTACTAAATTTCAGGTTAGACAGGGCTACATAGTGAGACCTTGCCTCAAAAGTGGGGGTTAGGGGCCTATAAACATTGAGTAACAAAAGTCCCACAGAAGTTAGGGTGAAGCTTACTTTCCTATTCTTTCCAAAATTGACCCGAGGTCAAAGGACAAGCTAATACCTGGCTCAGTAACAAGCTTACTGTTTCTGAATCCTCTTGTGTCTTTAACATATTTACAGTTATGCCTTTTGCCAAATACAGTAACTAGGGTAGACATATTTATTTATATTGGTAGAATACCAAGCTTTTTATGACAATGCCAAAGAATGGAGAAATCTTTAATATCTGACTGTAGACCGTCCTCAATAATAAGAAAGCTGTGATCAGCCCCTTTTAACATAAGATTCCTATTTAAAATGCAATACAAATTTTAAAATTATATGAAAGTCAATTGTGGCTTGAAATTTAAACCCCAACTAACTAACTGATGGACAAGTAAACCAAGTGATAGATCAGTAAATAAACCTAACCACTTCCTTTCTCATAAACACTCAACATATAGGAAAAACCTCATTTCCTTTTTGCCAAGACAAAATTGGACTTGGACCAGAAAAATCATACGATGTTTTGTATGCAGAGAATTTCGCCAGTTCACAAAGCCACAAAGAAATAGCAGACTACAAGCACAAACATGCTTGTATAAACATTAGCATATATAGTATAGGCGCTTATCACTATAGGGATATAGAATGTGACATTTATTCCCTGTGGGCACAATTTATTCATTACAGGCACACATACTGTGGCGTATATTCACTATAGCCACAGTGTGGCATTTATTTACTATTGGCACACATAGTATGGCACTTATTCACTATAGGCACAAGTACTGTGGTACTTATGTGCTATGGACATATGTCATTTATTCTCTACAGGTACATATAGTATGTCCCTTATTCACTAAAGACATACATACTGTGGCATTTATTTGCAATGGCATATATTAGCTCATTTCTAATTTCTCGGGGTAAACTACAGACAAAAAGAAGTTGTTAGTTTGAGAGGCTTATATTGTCTGGTTCCTCTGAACACAGAATTTCCTCAATAAAACATAGTCTTTAATAAATAGTCAAAGCTAGATTTCAAACATTTTGCTAAGAAATATCTTTAATGCATTATGCTTGACTGAATTTAAAAATTCTGATGATGCTTATCTTGGGTGCTCTCTATGCGATAACCTATTACAGTATTAGGAATCAGTGTTTGCATTAGTAGTCCAGTCCCCTGCCACAAGACTGTAGATGCCATCTGGTTTGCAAAGCCTGCCTACATCCCTGATTATATCTTTAGCTTCCTTCACTGCAGTGCCTGCCAGGTGAGCCGCCACCCGCTGCAAAGGCAAAGAAGCCGAGAGGCCTGGTGGGGTCATTCCTAATAAGCTAGCCTGTGAATACTAATCAGCGGTGGGGAAGCAGAGGTCACCCCAGCCTGCCTGTTGGCAGGTAGCGATGTGCTCTGTGGCAGATGGCGGGCATTATCGACTCTCCACAAAGGCCTAGAAGAGAAACAAGCATCAGGGCTGAATGATAGAGTTATTGAGATTCTGAGCAAGATGCAAGCAGATGTGATGTTTGCCAGTATCCACCGTAAACAATATGCCAGCAGAATTTTTTAAAAAGAGCATGTGTGTACAAACATGAAACAGAACTCATTTCACCAGTGTTAATGCTGTCTTCCTCTTTAACCATGTGTGTACCGAACTCAAGCTTCTGCAATTAGTGATGCCTCATGGGACAGCTGACCCATGAACATCTAATCTCTGCAATCTACAGATACTAATAATATCAGGAGACACACTTGTAAAGGGAGAAATGCTTTCCTCAGTCACGTCATTGTTAAAAACACAGCAGAAACACTGGGAACACTATGCACAGACTTGTGGTACCGACCCAGATGCAGCCTGCCAAAGACAACCTGTTGTTTCAAATCCTAATATTGCACTAATGGACAGTAAACCTTCAGGTCACACCATGTTGGAATACTGTCACAATCAAATCCAAGTCATGGAAAGGGCAACAACATTCAGCAGACGTATTTGTACAGTTTGTAGATATTTTGACAGAAGGAAAAGAAAATAAAAACATTTCTTCTTCTTGGGGAAAAGGGAATTAAGTGTTCATCAAAAGGGCACAGAAAGGACCCAGCTGTTAGAGGCACACCATTCCCAGACTTTCAAACACATATCATTTATGTTTTTCCTTGATATAAAACACCATTGGCTATATTAAATCAAATGGTAATATTTAATTTGAGAATAACAAGGTCAAAGTGATGTCTCCTGTCCCCAGTGGCATCCCTTACAGAAGGACATTGCTACGATCAAAAACATCTCTACAGTATGCAAAGCTCTGTGGCATTACATAGAGCATGAAACTAGAGGAGCTGAAGCTGTCTAACAATAATGAGGCACCACAGGCTTTCCCCCAAAATGCTTTCTTTTCCCCATGTAGCTGAAGGTACATACAGTGGCATTCCACTTCATATTTCCTGTGGAGATCTTTTTCAAATGCATTTTAATTAATTAAGGTAAGGAATTCTTATGAAAGACTTACCTGGTTGGGTTCATAGACCATCAGTCTGTTCTGATATTGTGCTGTGTTTGTCACTCCACCTGTAACAGAGTAGCACATTTTAGAGTTTTTCCTGAATAAGAAACAGGGTCTTCCAAAATAAGTGTGAGATACAATTAAAGGACAATTAGATACTGTTGAGTATCTGGTCTCAAAGTAAACCCATGACACAATTAAGAAACGCATTATAAAAGCTGATTCCTCTTCCAGAGCATTTCAGTCGCAATCCACTGGAGAGCAATGGGTATGCTGAGAGTGCCAGAAGCCTCGAATTCTAGCAAGATGCTCAGCATGGCTGGATAAAGGATAAGGGACTGGGGTAAACACAGCATACACAGATGAAATTTCTCTCTATGTAATTTCTTCTAGGGACAGAGTTATAGAGACAGTCCCTGTCCTTAGCTAAGTTGGCAGTGCTAGAGCTCTAAGCTCTGTGCATTAGCAAGGTGACAGTTTGCTATTTCTTTGGAAGAATACATATAGCAAAAGTAATTATCTATCAAAAGATGCAGTAAATAGAATGCAGGAGAGAATAACATTATTCACAAATGTGCCATGTTAGAAAGTAAAAACAGAGAAATTATACGTAATAATGTATTTTACTCACCTCAATTTGATGAAAATATTATCTTAATATGAAATACATATACAATTTGCTGAGGATTTCTTTTCATACAAGACCTTCAAAGTCCAGGGTATATTTGATATAGCACAGACAAGACACATTCCAAGCATTTACTATGACACGTGAAGCTAGAGACTATCGGCTACCAAATGGGACACTATGCTCTAAAGGTCTCCAGTGCAATGACTTCAAATTTTGTTAAACATCCTCTTTTGCAGGGCTGATACCCAAGAGACTTCAGACTTTCTATTTAATTAGAAGCCACAAAAGTCAATACTTTAAACTGATTTTTCCTATTTTTTTTTTCCTCTTAAGTGGAAGAAAGCTCAAAATCTGAAGGTTTTTGAATGCAGACATGATAGCACACATAGATGATCTCACATCTGGCCTCAAGTGAGGGGCCACAGTAAAAACACAGGAACACTAAAACTTTGATATAAAATTATCTTCAGATTCTGTGTATACCATTACATAAATTTTGTGTTTAGAAATGGTTGCCCTTCCTAAGACATCTGATCATAATATACAACACTCCGGAAATCTGAATATGTCCGACCATTTCTGGTGCCAAGCATTTGGGATGGAGGGTATTCAACTCAGGCATGCTTCCTGTCATGTTTGTGCTGTGCCATGAGCTCTGTACAATCAAGACATTTTCATTCTAATTTAACTTTTACTCTGAACAGTGCGAATGTGAGGATAGAAGACCCATCTTTATAGTAGCTGCAGATAGTATAAAAGAATATTCTTAAAAACTATCAGAAAGACCTGATTCTTAAGTACGAATTAAAATTTGATCAGGTGCAAAAGATGTTTCTATAGGGTTTCCCTGCTAATTTTGATGATAGCTAGCCATAAGACTAACCGCAAAGTTTTAGCATTCTCTTAGCTCAGGCTGTTTCTGATGCTAAGGCCCTGACTTTGCTTGTTAAAATTCATTTACTTTAGATTAGGTACAACTGCAATGACTTTCTCTGTCTCTTTGAAATGTCAATTATTTTAAGACAGTTGCCACATTTAGGAAACAAGAATATCTTTTTTTTTTTTTTTTAAGGACCTAGATCTCTGAAATATATCCATCAAGGAAAAGGATGTCTTGTCCCCCAGGTTTTAGGAGAGGAAATGAGTCCAACTTTGATAGGCACCAACTAGCCGTTCACATGGCCTGATTACAGAGAAAAAGTTGCCATTTGAGGAACGACTGGATGTCGTTGATGTATCCACCCAGCAGCCTTCCTCCAAAGTCCTTCTTTTGCTCACTCTGGTGCTGAAGAAAACCTCATGTTTCCATAGAGCTCATTACAAACTCTATTCCCATCTCCGTCTTCCTTTAACCCAGCAATTTGGTTTTTTGCTCCAACAGTACAAAAGCCCTGAGTAGGTCTTTACCATCAACCCCAGCATCAAGCGTTAAGTGAATCAGAATGTGGAGGATGAATATGTAACTCTAAGCTGACTTAATCAATTAATACCAATACTACTAGATACATAAAGAGATGGGCACTTGTCCAGGCCAATTATTTTCCTAAACCCTGGTAAAAAGACTGGACCCTCCATGTAATTAATGGTTGCTAGTATTAACAGGAGACTTTTTTTTTTTAAAAAAAAAAATAATTCTGTAGCTTTCAATTACCTTTTAACGTACATATTATTTATACGAAGCCAGACACCACTTTTACAGTCAATAAGAGCTTTCTCTACAAAGAACAGAAAGGAGGGCAATTCCTATTTTTAAAGAAAGTATTCTCTGGATTTATTGTATGTTTCATTTCTAAAATGGAGCAAAAGGAAAAGAAACCACATTTAAGAAATCTGAAGTTGAAATCCCAACATAGAATCAAGTTGTAGATCAAAATAAGAGTTGTATTTTACCCCTGGTATTTGCTTCCTGTCTGATTAAAAGCAGAATGTTGAAGAATTCTCTTTTGGCATAACCACATAAAAATAAATGAATCTATTGAGACCACACATGTGCTGCAGGTTAGAAAGAACAGCAGTGCTTGTGTTCGGGGCCATAATCACCAGAGTAATGTCCAGGTTATCTCTCCAACTGAAAGCAAGCAGAAGGCCGGGCTCCCAGTTCTTACTGTGAAACTCTACTTGTTTTAGAAATAAGGTCTATTGCAGTAAACTACTCACTTTATGACAATACTGAACATATTTATAGCACTACATACTAAATATACAGTCAGTGAATTACAGTGTGGCTACCACATCCCTTCTGCTACATGGGGTATACAACTGATCACTATGCTCTTCAGAATTCTTGTTGAGAATTGTTATTCATTCGAGTCCACAGATGCATCCATAATATGATTTTTATTAATCTGCACTCAATAATTAGATTCCTTAGCACGACACAAAAATTTCCGTCATACGATACTGTTCGGAATGAGACAATTGGATCACTAGTTGGGAATAAAAATGAAAGTCCCAGTTAGTTATCGACATGATTACCTCTAGATTGGGAAGACACAGGAGGCGCCTGCCAAACCCGGGGCTGGAGCTTTTGCCAAGACAGGATTGCAAAGGGAAACTGGGGAATTGCCTCTCTTGCTCTCCTTTTGAAGTAATTTACAAATGAGCATATAAACAAATCCATTTCTTCGCAGTATAAAAAAAAAAAGAAAGAAAGAAATTTTACAGGAAGCGCCCAAGTTTTCAGCCCACATTTATTCCAAAGATCTTCATCATTACATTCGCTTCACATACCCCTCTTCACGTTAGATTAATCTGCTGAAATGAGATGCTAAGGATTTGCATGCAGATTTGACTATACAAAAATAGATATGAAATTAATAACAGTCTCTATATGTTTTAATTTCTCCGACTCTGGAGTACCCTTGCCTGCAGCAGTATTCCTGGCTTTGAAAGTCATCAAGCTGATTTGTCTGCTCTAGGTTATGATGCCACATGCTGCTGTACTGTCCCCTGCAATCAAAGCACTTGCAACAGATAGATTCCTTTCCTTCTTCTATCGAGTATATTTTATAGATTGGCAGTTTGATCTCCCTCCCCCACCCCAGGAGGGATAATCTGCATCGTAACAGCTTTCTATAGATACCGCTGTCATTAAATACGCCAATTCATATCAGCCTCCAGTTTTTAAAACCAAGTTTTCTCTAACTTTGAAGTGTCACAGTCAAAGTTAAGATTTCTCAGCCAAAATTGAAAACGAGCAACCTTGTCTCTTACTTTTGAACTGCACCTTAAAGATATACTGCAGGTTCCCCCAGTGTCAAATAAGTCTTTAAAAACTGCCAGGAGGAATGACGAGTTACCACCATGCTACCATGAGCGAGAAACACATTTTATCATCAAGACAAGAAGAAAGCATTTTTCTTAAGCTTCCCTGTACAGCTCGCCACAAAACTTGTGTCAAATGGATGAATGCATACCAGAGAGGATGGATGACAAGTGACTGCCAAACAGCCTTTGTCTGCTACCAAGAAATCCTAAGCACTCACACTGTGTGCGGGACAACAATGGCCGATACTGACAGCATCCACAAAGCAGTGGGTTAGAAAAGCCGGGCTCGTGCTTTGGTCAGAGTAGGTCCTAGTTTGGGTCCACCATGTAAGGGCCCAGTGACCAAACTTCTGCCTCTAGACATTGCCGGGTGCCCTTACCAACTGAGTCATCTGACAGGCTTTGCTATTTTTTGTGGTTCCCACACCCCCGCCAAACCAAGAAATACCTCTTCGGTGAGTCCTATGCTTTCATTCTAAAAGGAGAGGCCTGGGGTTTCCACCACAGACAATGCAAGGGCACAAGTGAGGGCAACATGCGAAGAGCTGAGCCTCTCTGTCCTCCAAAGATGGAAAATTCTGCCTGAAAATTGAGGACTGAGGGGAACTAGCGTGAGGTTTCTGACTCTCTTACATGCTCACAACGCCACCCTCAACTCCATAAAAGCGGAAGAGTAACAAGAACAGGAACGCGATTCTGTCTTTGGGGAGTCCTGTACCACAGCCAACCTCAGGATCCTTATGAGCAAAATGAAGACTCTGATTTCTCTCAGAGGCTAATACCCAGGGTATACAAGCAGTCCAGAAGAACAGAAGATGTTTGCTACAACATATGTAGTCATTTTATCAAAATTTCTTGCCATTTTCCTGCAAAGGACATTGAATTATTAAATGCATTTTGCAGTCTGAATTTGATTTCGTGTAGCATTCTTTGTTTTCTTTTGTATGGTTATGCATATGTATGCTAAGTGTATGTTTGTGTGTGAAGGTATACTTTCATGTGTGTGTGTGTGTGTGTGTGTGTGTGTGTGTGTGTGTAGACAGACAGAGGACAACCTTGAATGTCATTCCTCAGGCACAATCCACTATTTCCTTCCTTCCTTCCTCCTTCCTTCCTTCCTTCCTCCCTACATACTCTCAATGGCTTGGCGCACAAGTAGATGAGGGGCTGGCTAGCTAACAACATCAGGATCTGCTCATCACTCCACTTCCCAACGCCGGGACTACAAAGTACCTGACCCCAGGCTTGGCTTATTTTTACCTGGATTCTGAGACTGGAATTCTCTTAAGGATTTTACCCTCTGAGCTATCTCCGCAGGCCCGATTGTTCTTTCTTTCTTTCTTTCTTTCTTTCTTTCTTTCTTTCTTTCTTTCTTTCTTTCTTTCACAAATAGAATAATTGGCCACTGTGCTTGGCCTTTTTTCTTCCTGGTTTCAATTCCCTCTTCCTGAACGTATTCCAGCTTCATATCCGTACTTTAATTACCCCCAAAGTGGCAACATTAAGTATGGGCTTCTATTAATCATTTTTATAGAATTAAGCTCCCTATTATCCTCTGAGACAAGTGGCACAATGAGAATAGATACAATGTGTTCACATATATACTTTTGAAACAAGGGTTTTATTCTCTAGCCCAGGCTAGCCTAGAACATGCTATGTAGCTGAGAAGCTTGAACTCACAGCAGTTTTCAAGACCTCCTGCTTTGTCCAAGTGTTGGGATTATAGGCAGGGGACACCATACCCAGCCAAAACAATATATTTTATTATCTATTTTCACAAGCGATAAAATGGTCCATATTTTATGACACATATAAGGCTGTACAAACAATTATAACCAGGAATCGTTAAAATAAATTAGCATGTTGAATATTTAACAATGTATTAAATGAAAACTGGTATCCCTATGATTTCGGTCACACTTAAGAGGCTCACACAAAAGGATGTGTAATTAATAAACTAAAACCTGTAAAAAAGGAGCCTCAAACTTATAAAGTATCTATAAAAGATTGCTGCTGTGGAACATGTAAATGATGTTTAGGCAATCTAGAGTGAACAAGCACAAATTTACAACCCAGAAAGAGGTAAAGCGTGTACCATATGTTGTTTTAAAGAAGTGAAATCTACCAAAGTGCTTTGTTAACTAGGGGAACCTGCCGTTTAAAATCTCATCAAATATCCACTGTAACTCCCAGCGCTCACTCTGTTAGGAGTCAGAATCCTGCCTCCAAAACCTCTGCTCATTGTCAGGAGGGTTTCATTCTCAAGTCCCAGCCTCTATGCAGCAATCTCCAGTGGTTTTACTGGCTTCTTCCTGGATCTTTAATTACCCTCTCCCCACCAACCGGATTCTTCAGCCACTTGCTATGATGTAGCTTTAAGCATCCTACACTCTCTTGTTCGTAGATAGAGTGGTCCCTCTCACGTTCCTCTGTGGTAGAGACACAAGAGCCTATCAAATCAAAAGCTATTCCTTCTAGGAGAAAAAGTCTGGAGTTTTCAACTTAAAAGGACCATTTTAGGCAATTGATATTAAAGGCAGTTTGATGGCTATAGTAAAAACGGAAATAGCAACAAGTCTCTTACCCAAGCTACTGTACATTACCATGGAGTTCTGTGTGTTGCTAAACTACTTCTCACGTTTTAACTTCAGGGTGCTGTTCATGTTTTCAAAACTGAATGACGGGACCTGTCTTAATTCTGTGCTCTGGAAAGAGGGGGCACTTGAGCACCTAAAGATAATTAAGTATTGTTCATTCTCAATGACCAACAATAAATACCAGGGTATCATCTTTTTTCTTGTGAATCATTTACTTTTAGAATTACGTCATGGATCCATTCTATTTACAATTTAAGTGTGTGTTTCTCAACCTTTAGCTAAAAGAGATAAAAACGAACAAACTGGTGGCTGTACAGTTTAGTGGGAAAGCCTTATTTTTTGAACCAGAAATAGAATTCAAATCCTGTCAAATAGCCCTTTGACCTGGGAGCTAATGGATCTCTCTATGCTCCATTTCTTGGACAGCAATATGAAGATAAACAAAATGATCTTCAGGGCCCAGTGAGGTGGGGATTAAAGCTTTCACTGGTTTTTCAGGCCATAGAAGATCTGAATGTTTTCATTCCTTCAAACCACTTAGTTCTCTTAAAAGCATTGTGGATAACTTATTTCTGTTTGGCTTCCATCTCAGCTCGGGAAAGTTTGTTTTAGTTTGTTTTAAATGGTGAGGATTTAAGGTAGGGGATAAGGTTTAAGGTGGGGTCTTGAGTAGAAGTAAAAGAGGGACATAAAATGTCTGGGCCCACCTCGTGCTAGACTCTGAGACAACACAGATTTCATCCATATTGGCTATTCTAGTTCACTGGAAATTTTGAAGTTGACGTTCAAGTTATGAAGCTCCAACCTGTGTGGCTCCCTTAGAAGAGACACCTCCAGGGTAATAATCCCTGGCCCTGACTAGGCTAGCTGACATGCTGGCTGCTAAACCCCTTCCTGCAGGAGCCTCTGGGCTATTTCTCACGTGGTAACCTTTTATCATCTATTTTCCAAAGGTATGCCTTTTCCAGTTCTCTGTTCACACTACCAAATGATGACAAAAAGCTTTCCAACTGGGTACAGGTTCTGAAAACTTGCTTTAAAAAAAAAAAAAAAAAAACCCCTATCAGTTCCTTGTTCTCTCAGAAGCTTTTCCCACAACCCTTTCCTCAGACCCACCACCTAATCTTGGATAAGACACAATCTCAGCAGAAACTCATCAAGATCTCACCTGAATCTATCAACAAGGAAACACCTGGCTTTTGCTCCTCACCACTGGGTACCCAGACCCACACCCCTCCTCTCTGAACCGGTACCTAGATCTATAGCTGTCATGTGCACTGGTACCCAGACCAACACCCCTCACCTTGAAACTGGGACCTGGGTCCATCGATATCATGTGCACTGGTACCCAGATCCTCGCCCCTCCCCTATGAAATGGGACCTGGGCCCATCGATATCATCTCCCTCCACTGGTACCCAGACCCACACCCATATTTCCCTTCTTTGGGCTTAATGTTTGGGAATCTCTTTCTTCACTGTCCCAGTCCTTCCTATCTGTTTAGGACTCTACGGTCTGCGGTCAGTACCCAGGATTAATTCTCATTCCTAGTACTCTGGAATTGCTCTCAGATTTTACTAACCAAATCCAAGTCTCTACTTCCTACGTCTCTCCTCACACGTTTACTCAATGCACTTGCACCCTTCCAAAAAAGGAAAGTCCGTCCATTGGTCTGGATTCTCGTCTCTAACTACACGCTCTTTCCTCAGCTAAATTTCTCTCTGCTTTCTTTCTAACCCTTTGATCCCCTTTCCCTTCTTAAAGTCAAAAGCAATTTATAATAAAAGGGACAAAAATGTTGCCGTCACAAGGATTGAATTATGTATGCCCCTGAAATGGCACAATTTCTTCCCATAGGTAGGAGTATAGAGGAAGGCAGACAAGAACTGGAACATGGTCTGATGAGCTCTGACTCAGGGATGAAATCTCAACGATATGGTGGCCACGGGAATCGGTCGAGCAGCTGGCGCGAGCCGTACCTGGAGTTCTAGATGCTTACTTTCTCCTCACACCTTAACTTTAGTCCTCTGCTTCCCTCCACACGCGCACCAGAAATCCCTCTCACTGAAACATTTCCAACTGAAAAGTGCAGGACAAAGCTTTTGGACTGTGGTACTTCTGTCGTTGCAGACAGGTCTCACTCACAGTGGACTCCTGTTTGTGGCCTGGGCACTGCAAACTCTTCCCCATCACTGACCCTGTATAACTCCAGAGGCTTCTTCCAGAGGGCGGGCCCATCATCCTCCTTGCTAATGTTTCCTAGATAATGCCGTTGGTCCCTGCCCAGAGCATGTCTTGCTCATCTGTCCATCTGTCTGCTCACAGTATTCATCATTCCCTCTGCATTTACCATGAAAAAGAGAAGGCAAGGTCCTCTGTCTAAGTCAGAGGGAGGGGTCTTAAGGAATGGCGTCAGGTCAATGCCAGTGAAGCAGAGTAGGAATGAGGGTCAGTAGGGAACAGGATGCTGAGAACCGTCAGGTGACTGGAAAACTGAAAAGATGCCCCATCAAGTCTTCCTGGTAACAGTCCTACAGTCTCAGCTGGCTGGAAACTGTCAGTCCTTTGTGTCCAGGATTTTTGCATCTGCAGATTCAACATAGCTTCAAAAAATTGATATCAAACAAACAAACAAACAAACAAAAAACTGCTGGTACCAAACCCATACAGACTTCGGTGTCATTGTTGTCTAAAGAATATACATAACATCTACACTGCAGTATACCTGACAATCTGCACAGGCTCTATGCAAATACTCCACCTTTTTAAATAAGGAACTTGAGCATATGAGGGATGTCAACCTCCCATTTGTTCTTTCATTATTTTAGGTTATGGTTTAATTAAATCATCTCCCCCTGCCCATTCCATCTCCCATTGGAGGGCTTTTCTAGCAACTGTGTAACCTTGCGTGCGTGCTTCTGTGTGTGTGTGTGTGTGTGTGTGTGTGTGTGTGTGTGTGTGTGTGTAGCTACTGAAGGTCAACGGCACAAGAAAAGCAGAAAGCTAGGCATGTCCAACACTGTGCTTCCTAAAAGACAAGGGCATTGCTGAACAGATTATATGATGATATTCAAGTGGAGAGTCGGACAGAGGAAATGGATGATGGAAAGCAGCCAGAGGAGGTGGCACCAGTTGGGCTCAAGATGTCACCTTGCATGTCACCTTGAAAATTACTTCCTGCTCCTATACTAGCATTGCTTCCTTACCCCGGAAAGACTCCCAGCACCACACCATCACACACTGCGACTGGCTACTCTACGCAACTCTGCTGCTCCAGCGTGAGACCAGAACAGGACTCGGAGAAGCCGGGAACCCTGCTCAGCATCTCACGATTGATAAGTGGGCTAAGTCTCACACTTGTGAGAACTGTCCTCTATCGTCTCTAGGTTTCACACCCCAACCGAAACCATACCCCTTCTTAGTTCCCAATATTTTACATGCAAGCACAATAATCTCTGTGCAGACAGACGAAAACCAAAGCTGTGGTATTTTAACAGCATCACTTAAAAAGTTGAAGGGATTTAAAATGAGGCAACACAAGCTTCATCTAAACCCAACTAAGATGAAGACAAACATAGTTGATAGGAAATTAAAGAAGGGTGAACAGTGTAGGTTCATTCATTGGTGACATATCTAAAATAAATAAATAAAAATAAAACCCTTTGATTGTCAGCTTCTAGAGGGCAGGAGGTGTGTTTGCTGAATTGATCCTATTTATCTATGGCACAGCACCACAGTATAAAGGGATTCAGCATTCACTGAGAAAAAAATCAAGAAAATATGACATGATGCTTCTGAGTAAGCACTGTACCATTTGTCTTGTTTTCTAGTTTTAAACACCAATTTCATGGTTAGCATCCATTCTTTTGCTGCCGTCTGATAGAAATAAACAGGTACGTTCTGCGAGGTGGGCTCAAATGAATTTTCCTCCATACAAACACACAGAATCTTTTCTGTGGTCCACACACTATCTGGTACAACAGAGAGCATGTATTTTAAAACACAGCTACAGGATATTTGATGCTTATTTTACTTCAGAAATGTGGACTTCAAACCGAAATGCGATTGAGCACTTGTGAACTGGGTCACAGTGTCAAATGCTACAGAAGCCTTTAAAATTTGACTGTCTCTAACATCTTAAATTAACTGTTAAATCAACCTAGCTTTCTGAATTCTCTGGTTCTCATACTGATATGCCATGCATCGTTTTCAAAATGCTTTGACCCCAAGTGGACAGAAGGGGGCACAGAGCAGGAATGAGCATACTACGAATCCCAGGTCTCTGAGGACACAATCATTCTGTGTTCTATGGAATAGAACTAGGTACAATCCACATTCTTATTAATCCACACCTCCTGTACCCCTAACAAAGCTTGCAGAGTACCAGGAGGATGCCAATGACTCGACCTTCCATCCACTGGAAATACTTGATTATTTGGTCAACCTTAAGAACTAACCTCACGCTGGGACATGAGCCTTCTGGTTTACTCCTGAGGTCTGTGCCATGCAGCTCCAGACCCAAACAGCGCAGGGAAAGAGCTGTCCTCCCAGGCGTGTGGACAAGCCTGTGATCAGGAGATAAGGCCAGTACCTCTGTTCAGAGGGACCTGCCCGGAACCTTCAGGACACAGGGACCTACAAGTCTCCCGGTCTCCTTCTGTGGATGGGGACCCCAGTCTGTGCCACAGAGCTCCATAACCAAATAGCGCAGGGAGAAGGCTAGCATCCAGGGAGTGTGGAAAAGCCGGTGAATGGAAGTAAGACAGGCACCACTGCTTAGCAGGACCTGACCAGAATCTGCAGAACACTGGGACAGAGGAACAGTCTGGGACAGGAGCCTTCCAATTTACTCCTGAGGTCTGTGCCACGGCTCCATACCCAAATAGCCCAGGGAAAGAGCTACCCTCTCAGGAGTGTGGACAAGCCTGTGATCAGGGGTAAGGCCAGCACCTCTGCTCAGAGAGACCTGTCCAGAACCCTCAGGACACAGGGACTAAGGAGTGGCTTTCTGGTTTCCTTCTGAGGCCGGACAGCTGATTCCGTGCCAGGAGAGAGCTGGTCTCCCAAGTGTGCTGACACACCTTTGAACACAGGAAGACCACCACTTCTGCTCAAATTCCTCAATCAACAGGGACCCTCACAGAGCCATCAGGACACAGGAACCAAGGAACAGCCGGGGACAGGATCCTTCTGGTTTCTGTCTGCACCCCAGAGCTGACTCTGTACCACAGCTCTCCAAACCCAAATTCCTTTCAAAGAGAGCTGGTCTCCAAGGAATACTGACAAAAAGGCTTGCAGGAGGGACAAGCCATAGTGAGAGAGAGCAAGACCAGCTAACACCAGAGATAACCAGATGGTGAAAGGCAAGGGCAAGAATACAACAAACAGAAACCAAGACTACTTGGCACCATCAGAACCCAGTTCTCCCACCACAGCAAGCCCTGGATACCCCAACACACCAGAAAAGCAAGACTCAGATTTAAAACACATCTCATGATGATGATAAAAGACTTTAAGAAGGACATAAATAACTCCCTTAAAGAAATACAAGAGAACATAGGTAAACAGCTAGAAGCCCCTAAAGAGGAAATACAGGAAAACACAATCAAACAGGCAAAGGAAATGAACAAAATCATCCAGGATCTAAAAATGGAAATAGAAACAATAGAAATCACAAAGAGAGACAACCCTGGAGATAGAAACCTTAGGAAAGAGATCAGGAGTCAGATGCAAGCATCACCAACAGAATACAAGAGATAGAAGAGAGAATCTCAGGTGCGGAAGATACCATAGAAAGCATTGACACAACAGTCAAAGAAAATGAAAAATGCAAAAAGCTCCTAACCCAAAACGTCTAGAAAATCCAGGACACAGTGAGAATAAACCAAAGGATAATAGGTATAGAAGAGAGATTCCCAACTTAAAGGTCCAGTAAATATCTTCAACAAAATTATATAAGAAAATTTCCCTAACCTAAAGAAAGACATGAACATAAACATTCAAGAAGCCTACAGAACTCCAAATAGATTGGACTAAAAGAAATTCCTCCTGTCACATCATAGTCAAAACACCAAATGCGCAAAACAAGGAAAGAATATTAAAAGCAGTAAGGGAAAAAGGTCAAGTAACATAAAGGCAGACCTATCAGAATTACACCAGACTTCTCACCAGAGACTATGAAAGCTAGAAGATCCGGGACAGATCTCATACAGACCCTAAGAGAACACAAATGCCAGTCCAGGCTGCTAAACTCAGCAAAACTCTCAATTACCATAGATGGTGAAACCAAGATATTCCAAGACAAAACCTAATTTATACAATATCTTTCCATAAACCCGGCCTTACAAAGGATAATAGATGGAAAACACCAACACAAGGAAGGAAACTACACCCTAGAAAAAGCAAGAAAGTAATCTTTCAACAAACCCAAAAGAAGATAGCCACACAAACATAAAAATAACATCAAAAATAAAGCAACAATCACTATTCCTTAGTATCTCTTAACATCAATGGACTCAATTCCCTAATAAAAAGACATAGACTAACAGACTGGATATATAAACAGGACCCAGCATTTTGCTGCATACAGGAAACGTGCCTCAGGGTTAAAGACAAACACTACTTCAGAGTAAAGGGCTGGAAAAGAATTTTCCAGGCAAATGGTCCCAAGAAACAGGAAGGAGCAGCCATTCTAAAATCAGATAAAATCAACTTTCAACCAGAAGTCATCAAAAATGATAAGGAAGGACACTTCATCCTCATTAAAGGCAAAATCTACCACGAAGAACTCTCAATTCTGAACATCTATACTCCAAATACAAGGGTACACATTCATAAAAGAAACTTTACTAAATCTGAAAGCACACATTGCACCTCACCCAATAATAGTGGGAGACTTCAACACCCTACTCTCATCAATGGACAGATCTTGGAAACACAAACTAAACAGAGACACAGTGAAACTAACAGAAGTTATGGACCAAATGGATTTAACAGATATCTATAGAACATTTCATCTTAAATCAAAAGAATATACCTTCTTCTCAGCACCTAATGGTACCTTCTCCTAAACTGACCATATAATTGGTCACAAAACAAACCTCAACAGATATAAGAAAATTGAAATAATCCCATGCCTCCTATCAGATCACTACAGATTAAGGTTGGTCTTCAATGGCAACAAAAACAATAGAATTCCCACATACACATGAAAGCTGAACAACGCTCTACTCAATGATAACTTGGCCAAGGAAGAAATAAAGAAAGAAATCAAAGACTTCCAAGAATTTAATGAAAATGAAAATACAACATACCCAAACTTATGGGACACAATAAAAGCAGTGTTAAGAGGAAAACTCATAGCTCTGAGTGCCTCCAAATAGAAACTGGAGAGAGCATACACTAACAGCTTAACAGCACACCTGAAAGCTCTAGAACAAAAAGAAGCTAATACACCCAAGAGGAGTAGAAGGCAAGAAATAATCAAACTCAGGGCTGAAATCAACCAAGTAGAAACAAAAAGAACTATACAAAGAATCAACAAAACCAGGAGCTGGTTCTTTGAGAAAATCAACAAGATAGATAAACCCTTAGCCAGACTAACCAGAGGGCACAGAGACAGTATCCAAATTAACAAAATCAGAAATGAAAAGGAGATATAACCACAGAATCTGATGAAATTCAAAAAAATCATCAGATCCTCAGGTAGTATTATGTTCATTTTTCTGAGGGTCGCCAAACTGATTTCCAGAGAGGTTGTATCAGCTTGTGATCCCGCCAGCAATGGAGGAGTGTTCCAATAGATGGGACTTGAAAATATCATCTTGAGTGAGGTAACTCAGTCACAAACGAACGAACACGGCATGTACTCACTGATAAGCAGATATTAGCCCAAAAGTTCCGAATACCCACGATTTTACTTCACAGCAACTGTTGGACTGAGCGTGGGGTCCCAGATGGAGAAGTTGAAGAAGGGACTGAAGGAACTGAGGGAGTTTGCAGCCCCATGGGGAGGGAGCAACAGTGTCAACTGGTCAGGTCCTCTGGTGCTCCCAGAGACTGGACCACCAACCAATGAATACATATGGAAGGACCCCTGGTGCTGGCTAAGAAGGGCCTTGTTGGCCATCAGTGGGAGGAGAGGCCCTTGGGTCTGGGAGTGTTAGATGCCCCAGTATAGGGGAATGCCAAGGAGGGAAGAGGGGAGTGGGTGGGTGGGTGGGGGAATACCCTCATAGAGGCAGGGGAGGGGGATGGGATAGGGGGTTTCCAAAGGGGAGACCTGGAAAGGGGAAAACATTTGAAATGTAAATACATTATTTAAAAAAAAAAAAAAAAAAAAAAACTAGCCTCACACACTTTCATCTGTTCCAAGAAACCAAGGTAACATTTCCAAATCAAAAACGGGAAGATGAAATCTTGTCTCCTTTTAAAGGGGCTCACGAGCATATACAGCCAGCCCTCCCCACTCATGGTTACATTCACAATTGATTTATTGTAAGCTAGGCCTGAGGAAATTGGCGGATGACCACAGGTATTAGAAATGTCACTGGTGATCTCCTCTTCTTTCCAATTAAAGGTCTCATACTCTACTTGGGGAAGGGAGGGGGGAAGGGAGTGTCTCATAGCAAATGCACAGTAGGGGGAAGGAAGCCTGAGAACATTCCTATTGTTTTCATTAAATACGTTAACACAGACAGTGTTAGTTAGTTCAAGGAACAAAGGGAAAGCATTTCCTTTCACAGCAGGAGGAGAGCAAAGCAAGGTGGTAATGAGATGTACAGTAAGTTGGTAGATGGAAGAAAAAGGAAAGAGAAAGCTAGACCCTTATTGATAGGGAAGATACTTGATCCCAGGGTGGAAGTTCTGGCCAGGTTTTTGAGCATCTGCTCCCCTAAGCGTCACTGAACAGGGTGGAGAGTAGTCACAGCTTCGTGACTATGTGAGGGGAAATCGAGGATATGGGGGAGCACTGGGGGGACAGGGGATGATACAGGATATAACAAGAATAAATAAATTAATGAAAAAAGCTATATTTTGCCATGCCAAACAAGACAGACTTATTAAAATATTTATGTGAAATTCATGCAAAATTTAGAAAGCACATTGCCAGTTTTAAGAGTGTACTGGATTAGCAACATGTGAAGCCAAATTAGTCAAAGGAAGAAATGTAAATTCGAGAAAACAAAAACTGTATTGACTTCGTAAACCCACCACTGCTCTGTGCTCAGGAAAACCCAGACCTGCTCTATTATTAGCAAAGTCTCAGTCAAGGCCATTTGGAAATTTCTTCAGCAAAACCACCCACAGTCCTGGTGACTCATTTAGTAGTCAAAATACATATTTAAAGGAAAGGAAAGAAGTAACTAATAAATAAAAATTTTATTTATTTCTACATATACACTAATTTCTAATCTTTTTATTTGGTATATAGGACCAGTAAATATTGGGTTCTGATTTATCCTTGTCACATACTTAGTCTTTATTCATGCATTAATTCACCAACTACTTAAATTCCAATATAAGATAGGTTACATCGATGAATATAACCCTGGCCTCAGCCAGAGAAGCTGAGGCTCTGACTGTCTTCTGGGTTATTGATGATAGTAGAAGGAAATTGAACAGAGCCAAAACTAATTTAATCTAGGGATAATTTTGTCAAAATTGACATCATAAAAACTGGAGTGGCAACTGGAGAAATGCAAGAAGCCTTCACTTCCTAAAGCAGTTGTTTCGTGTACATCTGAGCATCACGGGCTGCCCTCCACTGTTTAACCTAGGGAACTTTCTGCTATCTCTGTGTCCTTGGTGATACAGAAACCCAGCTTTTATTTGGGCTACAAAAAGGATATCCTCCAACTGAGAGACGAGGCAGCATTTCCCGGAGAACAGAAAACACACATGGTGTGTTTGGTGTTGGGAGACTGATGACACAAGCCCCATAGACTTCTGTACAACAACATGGCAGTTAGCAGGGGCTGAAGAAAGCCAGGGTGGATAAAGACGAGCAACGACTGCCTGAAACTATGGTATACTATACCCTGTTCACTAGACTAGTTTCCTTACTTTTTCCATAAGCAAAAGGCGTTTGTTTGTTTAAATATAAGAATAAACAGAAATAGATTTTAAACTTCCTACAGATGGTCAGGAAGAATGGGAGAGTAGCAGCAATGGATGGCACCAGTAACTACCACTCACAGATCACAACAAAAACTTTCTGTCACAACTTAATCCCTTCCTCTAATAGACAGCATCGCTAATCCCTGGAGGAGAGTCTCTTCTTATACTCAGCCAAATGGATTTACTAGGATTCTCCTGCCTCCAAAGAAATTGCTCCTAGCTGGGCAGCCAAGAGTGAAAGCAGAAGCAAAGGACTTGGGTAAAAGAGAGAGCTGGAAAGGGGGAGCCATTTGAAATGTAAATAAAGTATGAAGAAAAAAAAAAAGAGTAGTTGTGGATTTCACCCCACAGATAATCAAGAGCTGACATCGCTCAACAGAGCAACAGAAGGCGCGGCAGGAAAACAGGTGTGATGGCCCAGTAATTTTCATCCTGATTTTTTACAACAGTCACCGCTCATAAAAATCACAGAAAGGTCAATCATTCCCAGTGTCATGGTTCTCTACAGAATAGGTACTCAATAAATGATACTTAATGAGCTAAAATGGCATCCTCAGCTCAACTGTTAATTACTTAGGGCCACTCTCCAGAAGATGACTTTTAAATTTAAGCTACAGCAAACGTGCTTTTCAATAAACCCAACATAGGAGGCACGCTCTACCTGATATCCAAAGAAGACCATCAGCCACATATCCAGCATGACACGAGAGGGATCTGTCAAAGGACTGCACAAAAGTCCATTTGTTCTTCTTGGGGCAGTATCGTTCGACTGTAGGTAGGACTTGGCGCAGTTCATTTCTGCCCCCTACTGCATAGAGGTATTCATCCATGGCACCCAGCACAAAATGTTCCCGGCAGTTTTTCATGGGTGCGATCTCTGCCCAGGAATTACTGCGGGGGTCATAGCGACAGGCAGTCCTCACCGCACATGTCCGACCACTGGCATGCTCCACTTCCCCTCCTGCTACAAACAGGAAGTCCCCCATGACTGCCACACAGTGATGGCTCCTTCCCACCGGCATGGGAGCCAGCTCACTCCAGTTGGCAATGGCGGCTATGAGAGCATTCTCCTGGTCCACGGGATTGAAGTACCGAAGTTCCTTGACTTTACAGACCTCACGCTTTTTCCCACCAATAATATAGAGGGTATCTGACTGGAATCGTGGTTTTGTCCTGCGGGTCTGCCACACAGGCTGTGCATAGATGCTTTGGTGGTATTCCAGGGCCTCATTGACAAGGGCAGTTGCTGTCTCACTTGCCTGGACCAGGGGGTGGGACAGGGCAACCGTGTGGAGTGTATCCACATCCATTAGGCCAAAGCGGATGTACTGCAGGAGCTCGTCCATATGCTGGTAATGGCAGTTGTGTTCCAGCCACCTCACAGCTAGCTGAAACAGAAAGAAGCAAGATGAGAACAGCAACCAACCACACGCGGCAAGCCACAGTTATTCTTTAGGACAGCGACGACATTTCTCCTATATAGCGCAGCACTGGAATATGTTGGGGACCAGTTGTTTTCTCTGTATCAGCAGCGACACAAAGGACCTCAAGGCATGTTGGAGTGAGGAAGCCTGCTAAGCAGCACTCTCAGAGCTTATGACATCTTTTCAGATGAACAATAATTGCTTTTCAAAGAACAGAAATATTGCGAAACAGCTTGACCCCTTCCATCTCCGCACTGAAGCCCTATCACCTGAACACGGGAAAAAGCCCAAGGTGGGTAGCGCCATCATGGCTCAATAATGTATGTTAACAAAGGTACTCTGTCAATATGAATAATGTGAGAAAACATGTGATCACCTGAGAACACAGGGTGTTCTTGAGAGAAAATCAATATGCCACTAGCAGAATGAAAAAGGAAAAGGCCCCCCTCCACGCGTTTGGCAGGTACAGCAACCAGGAGGAAACAAGAATAGATAAAGTAACAATGAAACTTTTTCCCTTCCTACTACTTTTGACCTTGCACACAGTTGTTATTTGCAACATAAGACGCTGGCAGTTGGCTAAGAACCATATCCATAAACAGTGGATAGAATAATTTATTTTGCATTATGGAGACAACAGCAGAATGCAATGTTAACTTCACAATTAATGTGACTTGATATTTGAGTTTGTTAAACCATTCTACACAGTGACATGAAGTGTATCAGTTGACATGTCTGACATTAATAATCCCTAGAAGTTTCCAAATGAAACCGAGTCTCCTAGGAAGTACTAAAGGAGTCGGCAGGGGAAAACTATGAATTTCAATACTAGGTGTAACTGCTTATTGCTTTTCATCTCATGGAGCTGTGGGCCGGGTTCTTCCTGTTGCTTAATCTCTAGAAAGATAAAGGAGGAGGTATGCCACCCTCAGACCATTACGGCCTGAAATCAGCTGGGTTTGAACTGGTATAAAGAATCATTATGAAGTTCTCCATTGCACTGGATGATTCCAGATGCCCAGGGTTTCTGCATCCGCCTGGAAAAACATTAAAGTGGAGGAAGAGAGGCTACCTCTGTTATTCAGTGAGCACCTATCTTTATTAACTACTGAGTAACTAAATGAAAAGGGAAAAAGAACCCCACCAGGTACCAATGAGGCAGTGACACTCTGTAGATGACTTTACAGAAGAGTGCACCTTTATTTAGATAAGACATCAGCCCAATGAAGGAAACACATCTTTGTATGGGAACATCGGCAGTCACTGATACATAATCTTCTACCCACTCTCTGCCAGCCTGGAGAGCGTTCTCACAGAGCGTATTTCCTCTCCATCTTGGTTTTAGAAGTTTTGAGAGACAGGGCCTCCAATTATCCTCACATGGTGGTAACTCAGTATCTCAATAAAAGGTTTTGTGTTAGTTGCTCATGAAGCTTTCCAAAGTTCTCAGAAATAAAAGTTACCCCACTAAAGGTTGCTTCTTAGGTGCCATGTTAAGTTTTTTGGCACACAGCCTTTGCTACTGCTCCCGAGGTGAGTAGCTGCACTTGATGGGAGTTTGCTGAGGACCAGTTTCTCAGCATCTCATCAGTTCTGTATGGACTTGACTCCAAGGAAATGACACTTGGCAAACACTCCAAAGCTTCCTTCCTACCAGGAAGTGCCCATTTAATTGGTTCTTTCTTTCTCCATAAATGAGTTTTTCTAAGCTATAATCGGTCTTCCATACACCTCCAAACACCAGCTTTTCTTTCTCATTCTAGGACATGGTGTCACTATTGGCAGGAAAGGTACACAGTCTCAGTTGCTTTGCTTTTAAACCAACTCGTGTCCAGTGGCTTTCCCTTCCCATGGCCATGTTACATGTCTTCTGAAGCTTTCCATGTGAAGTTTCCCCTAATACTACATGTTAATTCTATACAGTAGTCTGTACACTGATATTAGCTTGGCTTTGAGATTATTTTTGTTTGTAGATAGCATTTCTACACTTTTATAATTTACTGACACTTTCAGAACATACAAGTCTGCTATAGATAAGTTTATGTAGACCAAAAGGAAATGTAACATACAATAACTGTTCTGCTGTCAACTTCAAACCTCACTTGCATATAGCTTATCCAGTTCTCTGGTTTAAGTGCAGATTCTGTCTTACTACATAGAGAGGTGGGATCTGGCATATACCTTTCTAACAAACCCTACATGCTTCACAGACCACTGCCACTATACCTGCCTATATGCTGCACAGACCAAGGTCACTGTACCTGTAATGTTCTTTTCACAGTCATAAAATGCCTGTCAGAGCAACTTAAGGGAAGAAAGATTTGCCTTGGCTCACAGTCTCAGAAGATTATAGTCCATGAGGACTAGGAAAGTTCAGCATGGAAATAGTGTCCTCTGTGGTGACAGGAGCACAAGGCTGTTAGGTCAGTGCCAATCAGAAAGCTGAGATTGAGACCAGAAGCTGTAAAGTCTGTAATCCTTGAAAATCCAGTCCCAGTGAACTGCCTCTGTCAGCAGAGCCACGTCTAAAGATTCTGCAGCCTCCTAAATCAGAGTCACCAGCCAGTGACAGTGTTCAAA
>JADRCH010000077.1:1095753-1125127 GCA_019843965.1 Rhynchomys soricoides | reverse complement strand
CTGCAGAGGATGCTTTATATTCAAACCATAACCATGTGTACTGGCTGGTTTTGTGTGCCAACTTGACACAAGCTGGAGTTATCACAGAGAAAGGAGTTTCAGTAGAGAAAATGCCTCCATGAGATCCAGCTGTAAGGCATTTTCT
This sequence comes from Rhynchomys soricoides, assembly GCA_019843965.1. Taxonomy (NCBI): domain Eukaryota; kingdom Metazoa; phylum Chordata; class Mammalia; order Rodentia; family Muridae; genus Rhynchomys; species Rhynchomys soricoides. Next base: position 1,124,982 of record JADRCH010000077.1, on the reverse strand, counting down.
CAATTAGTGATCAAGGGGGGAGGGCCCCTTGTGGGTGGTACCATCCCTGGGCTGGTAGTTTTGGGTTCTATAAGAAAGCCAGCTGAGCAAGGCAGAGAAAGCAAGCCAGTAAGAAACATCCCTCCATGGCCTCTGCATCAATTCCTGCTTCCTTGACCTGCTTGAGTTCCAGTTCTAACTTCTTTTCATGATGAACAGCAGCATGGAGGTGTAAGCTCAATAAACCCTTTCCTCCCCAACTTGCATCTTGGTCATGATGTTTGCGCAGGAATAGAAACCCTGACTAAGACACCATGACTCTTTATCATCTATTCAAAAATGTAAAGAAGAAAGCCCCACGGGAACCAGTGATAGTTCATGGCTAGCAAAATAATGAAAGACCTGGGAAAGGTAATCAAAAGCAGAAGTTCTCGATCTGTGGGTCACAACCCCTTTAAGTTTGCATGTCAGATATCCCGCATGTGAGATATTTACATTACAATTCAAAACAGTAGTAAAATTGCCATTATGGAGTAGCAATGAAATAATTCAATGGTTAGGGAGTCACCACAACATGAAGAACTGTGTCCCTTTGGAGTTGCAGCATCAGGAAGGTTGAGAACCACTGATTGAAAGCAATAGGCCAATACAAAACTACATCTAGGCTGTGAGCCTCAGGAGAAGACTGTTCCCTCAGTGGTGGTGGAGGTATTTTAACCCTTGCTTAGGGAGCTGAGAGACCATTGTAAGTAGACTCATCCCTGAAGCACAGCAGTGTTTAAGAACCCACTTAGCTATGTTGTGTATTTTATAGATTATATGTCTAAAAGGTTATCTTGGAAACTGATTGCTTTCCAGATGACATAGCAGTTAAGAAGCATACCCCATAGGAAGTTAGAACACTACTCGAATTCCTTCTATCCTGCCAACATCCTCACCATTATAACCTCCAGTATTTGAGAATGAAGAGTCTATCTATCTATCTATCTATCTATCTATCATCTATCTACCTACTGATCCGTCCATCCATCCATCCATCCACCTACCACCCAACCACCGATCTATCTATCTATCTATCTATCTATCTATCTATCTATACATCTATCTATCTATCTACCTACTGATCTGTCCATCCATCCATCCATCCATCCACCACCCAACCACCGATCTATCTATCTATCTATCTATCTATCTATCTATCTATCTATCTATCTAGTTGTATCTCCCATCTCTTTGTTGAGAAAGCCAACATATGTAAAAGAAATTACAGATTCAGTTTGGGAACTCACTAAAAAGAGTGTTTAGAAATGGACTGTAGGCAAATACATGTGTAGGACGTATAGATTTTGCCAAAACCTTCTGGTATTGTGCATCATCAACAACAGGGGATTCTCCTGTGTGCCTTCTGCCTACCTTAGTTAAAACAACTCCATAGGGAACTGTCCCTTCCCAAATCACAAGAAGCTTAGTCCAACCTCAGCTAGTCAGTATCAGCCTTGGATCTTTGATAAAGACAGTTCCTAGTCTATGGTGCTATGAATAATTGCTACATGGACAGAATTTTATTTACAGCTGTTCTTAGTCTTTTCCTTCTAGTTTTCTTGAGCATTATCATTCCTTTATTCCTTTACATGTTTATTAATTTAATCCATCAACTACAGGCTTCCACTGTGGTTATTTTATTATCTCATCTGTATGGCTTTTCTGTAAGGCCTCTATAAGCTCTCGAAACTCCACATTGCAGCATGCAGCTTTCATCCTGGATGTACAAAGCCTTTGTTTTCCCCTTGCATGCTTGATGCTGAACACTGATATCTGAGGTTCTTAACAGAGCAATGATCACTGTACTCTTTTAAGCTTTCAAATTAAGGATAAAACTTTCAGGCAAGAATAAACTTTAAAATCCATTTGGTTTCAGTGTCTTCATTTACAAGTATAAGTTGAATCCAGACCAGTTAGCTGGTGTTTAATGCAAACCATCTAACTATTTCACACAAGCATTGCAACCAGAAACCCACTCTTTAAATTATACAATCTATCTTCCTATTATGCCAACCTGTCATTATTTTCTCATCAATAACTGTAAAGTAGAACCCAAGCAAATTTACTCTAATACGTAATTCAAATAAATGCAAACTCTCCAGACAAGAAAAATATACTTGTAAAATAACTAGTTTTTCTAGGACAAGTTGACAGTATTTTTCAGCAAATCTCATGAGTTCCTTAAAAAAGAAACAACATATATTTAAAGGTATCAATTAAAAGCCTTGCAGGTACAGAGCAAACATTCAGGGACAAGATATGCTTTATGTCTTTATTGTTCAAAGTTCTTACAGAAAAAATAAATGTGTGTGTATGTATGTTGATATACACACATATAAATATACACACACATATATAAATATACACACATATATACACATAAATAAATATATACACATACATATGTATACACATAAATACACATATGTATTATATATGTATGCCCAGTTATTCCTTGTAAACTCAATTGGGATCAAAGATAAATGGAAATGCATTCTTTTCTCTTTGTTTTCCTCGGTATTTCTCTGTTGAGTGCTACTCTAAGGGAGTGTAATATAGAATACGTATACACATAATGTTAAATATAGGAGCATATAATTCTAAACTCCATATGTTTTTTAAAATAACACATGTAGTTGATGCACATACTCACTCAGAATTACATCACATGAACAAATATTATATTTGTAACACCAAGCCCTCAAGCTGTGTTTTTTACTGCTCATGTTGGACACACTTGGGAGCTGCTATTTTCAAATCTAAAAATCTTGGCTCTTTCCAATAAGCAGATGTTTTGAAGTCTAATTCTACTTATATACACTCGAATATGTCTATGCTATAAAACTTAACCCCAAAGCAATAAAGACCAACACAAATTCGTAGCCTCAGGCATGTAGAAAATATATTAATTATGAACTCTAACTCCAAAAGAGAAATCAGTGTGTTCTTGCACAGAGAGTTGAATCTGTACAAAGGACAGGTGTGTGGAACACACAGCCTTAAAATGGAAGTTCTTGGTGGGGAGTGTTCATGGAGAAGGGTTCGTGAGGCCTCCGTGATTCCTTACGTTGCTAATGGCAGTTGATGGCTCCTGAGGGAGGAGGAGGTGCTTTTACTTACAGTGGTGTTGCAAATAAAGTTGCCACATTCCTGTAAATAATGCCTCATCCACTCTCATGCAAGGAACTCTAATTAAACAAAGCGGATGTGAAGACATGAACCTAGAAGAAGGATTAGTTGGAGGAAGAGCAAAAAAGAAGATCAATGGGGTGGAAGAGAGATAAGATGAAGCACTTGGGTGAATATAATCAGAATGTATTATGTATGGAGGAAATATAGTTAACATATGCATTACAAGTGTTTTAAGACATGAAAAAGCAGGTTTTCATGAGATGAGTGATCAAGCTGATCAAATCTTAACACTGAAGAGAGATTCAAGTCATTTAACACATTTTCAAGTGATAGCTGTTTGGTCTTGCTCACACATACTCTTTTCATTGAGAACAATATTCTCTCCCAGCCAGTGCCAAGTAAGCAGTGACTGTTACTTTGGTTTTCAGCCTCTGTTCCGCCCTGGCCTAAGATTGGCTGTAGACAGCCTTGCTTTGGTGAGGATGGATGCAGGCCGACCTTTCCTCTTTTTTTTTTTTTTTTTTTCTTTTTTCCAGAAGCCATGTTGTAAAGGTTCATGTAACTATGTCCTTCCCACTGAGACAGAACGGAGCACCTGGCTCTCCTCAGAGCCTGAAAAGTAGCATAAAGCACACCTGTGTCACTCCAGAAAGCAGTAAGGAAGAGCACAAGAACTAATCAACTGGCTGGCATCCATGAACCTCCAAAAAAGCCAGGGCTGTTAAAGAGTAGACCTGGGCAGTGAGCGGGAAGGCAGATGAGCACATTTAAACATAATGAACAGCAATGTGTAGATGGACTCTCGAGCAATCTCTCTCTCTTAATCATGAGCACAAGAGAGAGTTCATTGGTTGTTTCTATGTTAAAACACATTTATATATCATTTTAACATGATTCTATTTCTGGAAAACATGAATGTTCAGTGTAACGCCATTTTAAGATCAATATAGCTTTAGGTTAAAACTATGGGAAGTTTCTAATATGCAAGTAAGCAGGCATCTAGACTTGCTGTACTGTCTTGAGAAGCCACTTCCTTAACGTGACTCATGTAAGGTCCACATGGTAACATATTAAATAGTGACTGCTATAAAGAATGCTTATATTAATAAATAAATACATCAAGCCTTGTGATCACATTCTTTTCCTTAAGACAAAATAAAAAAATTTCAATGGAAAGAAGGCAGCGTGCATTCCCATAAAACCCCAAAGCACTGGAAAGTGCACATGCCCAAGCAGTGTTTTCTCAGTGAGAACAGAGGCAATGTTACCATGGAGGAGTATTAAAGATTACAGCAGTGCTCATCCGAGTGCTATTAATTAAAACTGTGTCAACATTTTGCTTGTAAAACAGATTTTTCAAGGAAGGTTGCACATTAACCATTATAGCTGACTGCAGACATATGACGCATAGGTGATTTTTCCTCTGAGAAACATATTTCAATGGAATCAAATCTTATGAGGGAGGCCCCAGGATCATGCGCTGTAGGAAAAGAAAAACTCTGAAAGGTTTGAAAACAAAGATTCAGCTTAGCAGATGTGATGATAACACGTTCTTTCATTGTTTGTTTAAAATTTTATGAAGTTGGGGCATTGAGAAATGCTTTTATTTTCACCTTTTGCATAAAATGTGTGCTCTAATAAATGTCTTTATATAGACATCAAGGCTCCAAAAGCAAGAGCCCTTGACACCAAACATGAGTCTTACCTACAGAGGAGACTAGAGACCCAGGACTGCAGAAGTTAGGATGAAAACCAGCCTAGGCCTTTCCCTAAGGCCCACCACACACCCACACTCCGGACAGACAGGAGTATAAACCATGAGCGAGCTAAGTTGCCCTTTGGTTTTGTCTCTGGGATTTTTCTGTCTTTTCTTCTTAAAATTTTATTTTATTTTATTTTTACTTACTCATGTTACATCCCACTCACTGCCCCTCCCTCTCATCCCCTCTCACAATCTTTCTCCTGCCACCCCTCCCTTTCTCCTTTGAGGGCTGCCCCTCCACCCTGGCACTTCAAGTCTCTGTGAGGCTAGGCACTCCTCTCCCATTGAGGCCAAACAAGGGAGCTAAGCTAGAAGAACATATCACATGTACAGGCAATAGCTTTTGGGACAGCCCCCATTCCAGTTGTTTGGGACCCACATAAAGCCCAAGCTGCATATCTGCTACATACATGGGATTTTCTTTTAAAAAGCAGTTTCTATACAGGGAAGAAGAGAAATTTCAAATGAAAAAAAAAAAATGAACATTCAGTATTTATTGTTGTAGAGTTGGCTACCATTTTGAGCTGATTTATTTATTTATTTATTTATTTATTTATTTATTTAAAAGCCAGTTCTAAGGAGCAGCATAAAGTGACTATAGTTGTGTTAACTTAAATCTGGCTCCTTTATTCGATTCCCATGTCTGTTTTTGTGGTGGCACCATGCTGTTTTAATCACTGCGGCTCTGTGATGTAACTTGAGATTGGGTATGGTAAGAGTTCCGGCATCACTCTTTTTGCTCATGATGTCCTTGGCCATCTAAGGTCTTTTGTATGTCTATATGAGTGATACTTTTGTATTTGTGTAAAGCACAGCATGGGGATTTGGGTTAGGATTACATGGAATCTATAAATTGCTTTTGGTAGGATGGTCATGGAGGACAGACTTCATCTTCAACAAATTGTGCTGGAAAATTGGACATCCATATATAAAATAAGACTGTTATCTCTCAGTCAACATAACCATAGCTCCAAAAAGATACAAAGACCTCAGCATAAAACTAAACTGCTACTAGAGAAAGTAGGGAGTATACCACAACCTTTACACATAGGGAAGGACTTTCTAAAGTGGAACTCTGGTTGCTAAGGAAATGAGCCCAACAACTGGCAAACGGACTTCATGAAAGCAAGAAGATTCTATGCAATGCAGAAGTGACTGTCTACAGAATGAGGGAAATCTTTGTCACCTATCCGACAGAAGATTAGTTTCTAGAATATACAAAGAATTAGAAAAAATAAGAAAGCAAATAACTCCATCAAAAACAGGCTATGGATCACAACAGAATTTACAAAAGAAGGAATGTGAATGGCTTCTAAAAGGGTCCAACAGTATTAGCCATTACAGAAAAGAAAGCTCTAGAAAATGACATTCTACCTTACCATGTCAGAAGGCCTAACATGGGGAATTTAAATGACAATGAAGGCTGGACAGGATGTGGGAAAGAGCAGTCACTGTTGGTGGAGTACAAAATAATGTAGCTGCTGTGGAAATCAATGAGCAAGCTCAACAAAATCTAGAACTACATCTATCAGATGATCCGGTACCACTCCTGGACACATTTCCGAAGGACTTGGCATCCTACTACAGAGTTACCTGCTCACGCATGTTCATTGCTGTTATTGTAATAGTCAGGAAATGGAATCAGACTGGCTATCAATCAACTACTAACGAATATGAATATACATATACACAATGCACTATTGTTCAGCCATAAATAAAACTGAATGCCCAATGTTCTCCTTATATATGGACCCTAGCTTCAAATATTTTAATTTAGTGCGTTTGATCTAGAGTTTCTGTAGAAGCCAGAGAGGCCACTGAAAGGAGACTTTTGGCTGGAAAGCCCCTGCTTACCTTTGTACAAACGGGGAAATCCCGTCTGCCCATTTCCCCCTAACCCTGCCGGCACTCAGAAAACTCTGAACAAAGGAACAGTGCCAAAAACCCAGTTCTGCATTTGTAACAGCAGATGCAACCCACCTTTCTAACATGGCCAGCCTACCCAAGTACCTGCCCAGGGACTTAGCTTTTGACCATCCTTGGGCACAGTCCCAGCTCCTGGCTGAAAGGTCTATAAATCCCTTGCCTAAGGTCTATAAAACCTACCTGCTTTAGCCTGGGTACAAGACTTCCTCAGCACCATTCTTTGGGACTGATGAGCCCTCTTGGGAGCATCTAATAAACTAGCATTTATCTGCTTTTAATCCGGTCTGAACTGACCTACGTTTGCATCATTGAGAAAGAGAAAAAACACCTAATAGGAGGTATCTTTGAAGAAAAGGAGATGGTAGACTGTTGGTAACGTGGAAGTCACAGGGGGCGAAATACCCACATGGCAAGGTTTAAGCAAAGGGAGAGACGGGGGATGAAGAAGACAAAGGTAGGAGAGAAAGAACTAAAATAGAGGTGTGATGAAAGGCTGTATGACAACAGGCATCCTGCAACCAAGTTAAAAATAGAACGTGTGAAAGAAAAGGAGAAGCTGCAGCTGACACTGGGCCAGCCAATGTCTCTTCGATTATAAATGAGGAAGTTGATAGCCATCTTTCCTTCCTCTGGGTTCCCATCACCTGTGTATCAAAATATTTTAAAATAAAATTCTCCAAAACTCCCATCTGTGGGACAGATAATTAAAAGGAACTGCTGTGCCTGGTATCCAAGCCATGGGTTTCCATAGTATGAAAAGTTTTCAGAAAAACAAAGTGAAACTCTTTTATTTATAATCCTGTACTCAGCAAGAGACCTGCATGTATCCTAAGCTACTTTCTCAATATTACCCACACTTGGAAGAAGAAAGGGTTGATTGACTTACAGGTTATGGTCCATCATCAAAGGAAGTCAAGGCAGAAACTAAAGCAAAGACTATGGAGAAAATCTGCTTAAATGCTTGCAACTCCGGCTTGTTCAACTATCAGGGATGGGACCATCCACAGTGGGCGGAGCCTTCTACCTCAATCAGCAACCAAGAAAATGCCTCACAGACATGTGGCTCAATCTGATGGATGCAATTCTCCGAGTGGGGTTCACTTTCCTAGGGGACTCTAGTTTGTGTGAAGTCAACAAAAGCTAACCAGCACAGCATGTCTGCACGTGAAGCCATATGTACACAGAGACCCACAAGCAGAAAACTGGTTTATAACATGGTTTTATGAGGATTTTCAGTCACCGTGAAGAGCTTTGATCAGAATGTATCATCTAATGTATTAATGCATTAATATATTGTCTTAGGGTTTTACTGCTGTGAACAGACACCATGACCAAGGCAACTCTTAAAAGACCAACATTTAATTGGGACTGGCTTATAAGTTTAAAGGTTCAGTACATTATTATCAAGGTAGGAGCATTGCAGTGTCCAGGCAAGCATGGTGCAGGAGGACCTGAGAGTTCTACATCTTTATCTAAAGGCTGCTAGCAGAATACTGGCTTCCAGGGAGGTTGGCCAGGCCCACAGCGACACACCTACTCCAACAAGGACACACCTACTCCAAGAGGGCTACAACTTCTAATAGTGCCACTCCCTGGGCCCAGCATATACAAACCATCACATATATTAGTAGCTAGATCTCTTATAAATTAATTTCAACTGAAGAAACAAAAACATTTTAAAACTTCAAGATGACTACTTCAAAATGCTACTTATTTAGAATGCCAGAATCAGATATTATATGTAAATAAAATATTTAATATGCTTTTGTACATTAAATTTGTGCCAGAATGGCAAACTTCTTTAATTGCAGGATAATAAAATACAACCAACATGACCCATACAAACATCATCCAATATAACACTCAAGACAACTGAAACTCGTTCTTGCTCACCTCCCATTTGACCAAAACAAACACATAAATAGAGAAGTAATGCCCTATAACTAACCTTCAGTGTTTTTATAACAGTGAGCAGAAGGATGATAGGTATCCATCCAGCCAATGAGACCGAGGATTGTTTCATGGAAGTATATGATAGTAGCTGATGACATAAAATAACTAAGATGCCAGTGTATATCTGATGTGTAGCATACTGGGGGTCTTCGCATTTGGCCAATCAGAAATAAGCATACACTATTGGAATGACCCTGGAATATGAGAGAAAATGCTGCTGTGTCCCACTGATAGACAGGAAATGGAGTACCCTATGTGGCCCACCATTTACATTTTATCCCAAGCACTAAACGTAATGAGGACATTGTCAGGATAACATCATCTGAAATGGCCAGGGAATTGTGGTACCTGTGAAGGGATTGTGGTAAGATACAAAGGAAGAAGGATAGGAGAATAAAAACCTCTTTCCACGATGAGGCTGTAGCTCAGATAAACTGGAGCCTATCTCATATGTGTGAGGATTAGAGCCCCAGCACCCACCCACAAACAAACATTCAACCCACACACTCACAGCTCTCTGTAACGGTGTATCTGTGCATTTAGGAAAACCACCAAGGCAGTGTCAGCATCTGTACACTAGGATGATATTTCCTATGTCACCTGGTTCTGAAGAAGATTATTAATAATATAACATGTGAAAATGCTTGGTAAATTTTATCATTTAAACAATATGTAGAGATATCATTTGAGATGTAACTAATAGGAATTATTTATAAAAAAATTAATAAAATTAAAAAAAACAATATGTAGAAGAAATGTCATGGCAATGTGACACCAAGAAATGGAGTAATTCTTCAATACAAATATTCTCTTGAGTTCAAGATAAACTCATCACATTCCAGCTATTTTTTAAATAAGGCACAGTATTGTGTGATGTTGACATTAACTTGTAGGATAGTTGTGGACTATAAGAAACACAGTATTAAATGTTTCCCATGTTGTAAAGTAACATTACAAACATGACAGTGTAATAGGCCTAAGACAGCCTTTATGATGGTCCTGTCTTTACAAATGATTCCATCCCTGTGGTTTAAGTCGTGTGGCTTTGTTGTTTTGGCCATAAAGGAATAAGTAAACATAAGTAAAAATCCTGAGAGAGAAAGCTACTTGAGTCTAGGGCTTTCCGAAGAATATTTGTTTTTCACCCTTTTAAAAAGTATTTGAATTCTTGTCTACATGAGTCTCTTTGAATCTCAACTCAGTTAACTTACAGGTAATGAAAAACACATACAGACAAGCTCAAGAGTTGGTGAAATCTAAAATATCGATTGCCTGAGCTGACCACTTAACTTTTTGATTTTTGTTTGTTTGTTGTTTTTCTGTGGATAAATGATAGAACCATGAATCTTTCCTTCAGTTTATTTTTCATTCATCCATTTCTCAGTTGCTTGGGAGTTCACTATGTGCCCAGAACGCATACAATGAGAAGGATTCTGACCAGTACATGCACATGGTTTCTTACTTGTCATCCAATTCTCAGTCTACTAGCACCATACCAAGTCACATATCCTGAATCTTTCATAGTATACAGGAATGAAGGTGGAGAATCTTAAAGATCTGGAAGTCACAGTGTTTGGAGACAGAGATTTGGTTGCAGTCATGGACTGTCTTTCTATGCTGCCATTTTGTTGGTGTTTTAATGATGCTAGCACATTTATTTATTTTATGGCTTACAAAACTACTAATTGGTAAATCTGCCTTAGGGCATCCTGATAATATCAAGCCCTTGAATACCTTTTTGTGGCTTGGTTCATGAATAATAAGCAAACAGAAGACAAATTGGGCACTCATACTGCCCAACTAAGATCAAAGCTATAGCATGACCAGATGAACCCTATAGGCTCAAGTATTCAAGCAAAGCCACAATGACAGTCAGTTCTCTCAGGAAGTAATGCTATAGTGAAATGGTACACAGGAAGTGCATAAGTCGCATGAGATTATTCACTGTGAGGAGTCAGCATCCATTCTTACGAGGGTTGGTCATGGAGCAGTTACCAGAACACCAGATAGACCAAGGGAAGGGAAGACAGGGCCTAAGCTGCCAATGTATTAGGGAGCTATGCAGTAATTCCTGTCTTGAGTTTTAGACTTACTACGGATGCTTAAAGAGCATCATTTCATGTGACATTTTCTAACTCATCATCTGCATAGTAGAAATACCTAGGGGAACATGAAGCCCTCTTTCCCATATTGTAACATTTATGTATGCAAAAAACCACAATTTTCACTATAGTCACCATTTTTTTTAACCAAAATAGAACTTTAGAGAAGATTTGAGTCAACAAATAATCAATCAAATGAAAGGGTTGAGGGTGCTGAATGGATCCTCAGACAAGTGAACGTCAAACAAGTCTCGAATTAGGATTCAAGTGTGCAAGAATAATAATGGGTAGAATTTCCCCTCAGAGAAAATAGCTAAGGGCTCAGTTTATGAGTGGTGGCCCGAGGTTCTCCATCAACAGTGTTCATGTGAGGAGGATGACCCTCAGTGAGGACAACCAAGAGCTTTGATGCTTTCTGAAGCGGTGTGATGGAGGGGCGACTACAGTAGCTCACAGAGTGATGATGAAACAGTGGAGGCTCCAAGTGCTCTTCGGTAGGCTATGGGAGATGAGGCTGTACTTTACTTCAGCAGTTTGGACCTCACAGGTGTTTGCTGAGTGAGGGAACAAGGAGTCACTCTGGGACATCACAGTCCTATGTCTTCTCCATAAATTCAATATGGAGAGTACAAAATGGCGGCCGGGGTAGAAAGGGTTCAAGAGGAAAAAAGAAACATGGCCCAGTAACTGAACCCAGTCCCGAAGGACAAGCCAGGCAGTGAAGTGTGGAATGTTGTCCAGGACCTTTGGAGAAGTGCATTTGATGTAGAGGGATACTCCCAGTGGACTAAGTCAGTGTGTGGGTGGAGTGGTAGGTAGGCTTCTGAAAAGACAAGAAAGGCTTCCTATTTTGGAGACAAGTCTTCCACATTCAACACAAACAGGACAATGTTTTGTGGACATTCAGAACCCACTTCAGGACATGACTTCTACTTGTGATAGGAATTGGTTACGGCTTAAGTCTCCTTAACTGGCAAACACAGTGACTCTATGCGGTGGTTTGAATGATAAATGTCCCCTAGAGTTTTTGGCATTTGAATGCTTAGTGCCTAGTTTGTAACTGTTTGCAAGGAGGTTGGCCTTGCAGGAGGAAGTACATTCCTGGAGCAGCTTTGAGGTATCAAAAGCCAAGCACCATTTCCAGTGCACTCACTCTGTTGATGCTCCTGGGTAAAGATGAGAGCGATCAGTTGTTCCTGCTTTCATACCTGATGCTTGATGCAAAGCTTCCCCTGGTGATGGTGATGGTGATAGAGTCTTAACCACAAATAAATTCTTCCGTAAGTTGCCTTGGTCACCATGCTTTCTAACAGCCACAGAAAGGTAATTAAGATACTCTACAACATGAAATGATATTTCCACAGACACCACAAGATAATGACAATTAAGCCTCATACCACCTTTCAAAATATAAAAACAGCCAAAGTATTGATTGGAGCGGTGGACATACTTCTCTCTTTTCCTATTGCTTAAAAAGCAGACATAACTAATCAATAACCCTGTAAAGCATCCCCGAAGGCTATCTCATCCATGCAGTCCACTGAATGAGAGAAAAGTAATGCTTTGTGGTGGAATGTGATGATGAATTTGGTAAAACCACACACGTGAACAATCCTATTCTCATGTCACCTTAAACACACATTCTAAACATCCTAACTGCTTAAGTAAGGGCTGGATTAACATCATCATAGGATTCAACATTTGCCTTCACTTCGGAACCTCAGATGAGACCAAATTATTACCCTAGGACCTTTTTTGCCATTCAAGTACAAATATCTTTCTTAAAAAGACAATAATATATAATATAATCAAAACATAGTGTATGAAATCCTCAAATAATTTATATATGTGTGTGTGATATACACATATAATAAAGCTCACTTATCAAAAAATAAATTTAATTTCTGTAACAGTTATCTACTAAAAGAAAATAAATACTTAACAGCCAGAAATAAATATTCTGAAAACACCTGAACTGAAGTTACAGTGGTTACGGTGCTGACAGTTTAACACCCATAGACATAATTGCTTTATCGCTGTCCCATTAGGAAATAATGTTTAGGGCTAAGTAGAAATACAGCCAGCTTGAGTAGGGCAGATGTAACCACTCAAAAGGCAGAGCAGTAAGATTAGCTCTCAACACCTCCCATGCCAGGCCACCATGCCCAGCCTGGAAATAGAAACATAGAAGTAAATGGTTTTCCTTCCTTCCTCTCTTGTTTTTTCTTTTCTTTTCTTTTCCTTTCTTTTTTTCTTTTTTGAATCTTGTATTTTTCTCTGTAATGGGTTTGGATAAAGCTCATTAGGATATGTGCTACAATCCTGAACACAGCATTATTCGATGCTGGTGTAGACATCTACACTGACCTTCAACCAGGTACAAGGTCTACACAAATTAAAGCTGTAACTTGTTGGGGCTTGAGGAGACAGGAGGGGCTTGCCACACAAACTTGTGGTCCCTGAGTCCAATTCCTAGAACCTATGGAAAATAGGTCAAATGCAAAGCATGATGACACATGCTTGTAATCTCAGGGCTGAGGAGGCGTAGACAGTTGGATCTCTGAACACACTGGCCAGTCGGACCTAGGCAGTGAGAAACTCTGTCTGGAAGAAGACCTATAGTACCTGAAGAACAACACTTAAGCTTGTTTCCTGGCCTCACTCTGTCTCTCTTGTCTTTCTCTGTTTCTCTCTCTCTCTGTTTCTACACACACACACACACAGAGAGAGAGAGAGAGAGAGAGAGAGAGAGAGAGAGAGCACGAGCTTTTTAATATCATTAGCAATTCTTTCTTCCTGTCTTCCCCCTGCTTCCCAGGAAGGAAACAGAGTGAGATGCAGCCTTCGAAGCAGGAATTTGACAAAGCATTGTGAGTAGGCTGTTGAGGGGACAATGAGGGAAAGGGAGACTTCAGGTCCAGTTCTGCACCGGGTTTGACTTCATTGCATGCATTGCTTCTTAGGCAAGATGCAGACCTGCACAGATGGTTACAAATCAGCTAGAGCATCCCTGTCGCTGCAACTTCCCCTCTGCACGATCAGAATGGAAACGTTTGCTCTATTGGAAGGGAGTGATAAGGATGGATTTTTAAAGTTTCCATTTTTAAGTGAAAATGAAAGAAAAATGCTCTCCTAGATGTGTTGTGCCTTTGAGCTCCATTTGGAAAAAGGGGGGGGGAAGGCAGAGAAAGCCGCTGTGAAGGTCACTGAGTGAAAGAACTTCCTCAGGGCACAGAATAAATTAAATCCCAAGGAAAAAAATAAAATGTGATTTCCAGAGTGTGAGGCACAAACTCCAAATGACAATGATTGACAGCCAAACTATATCCGTGCAATATCCAAGACTGCACGTTCTCATTTACCTCAGTGTAGCCAGCAAGCGCCCATTAAACATCCGTCTGATGCCCAAATTAACCTTCTTGGCAAACTGAAAGAGGCACAAACTATCATAATCAACCTTTCATTATCACAGCAGCCTCTAGTTAAAGGGTCAGAATAATTGTGCCATCAGAGCCTTGATTGTTTTCAATCAACAGCCGGCTGGAGTGACAGCTCGGTGATGGAGGAGTCTGATGAAACCGCACCAGTCCTAATCAGAGCAGATGAAAGGAAGGCATGATTGGTGCAAATGAACAGTCGTGCCTCTCCTTTTCATTTACAATCTGAAATTACTCTTAAATTTGTGAGGTTTTTTTTTCCTCCCTTATGAGCACCACTGAAAGAATGTTTGACTTATTATGAGTTCTGACAGTGCAGAGTTATAAAACACAGGTAGGGTTATCAGCTGAGGCTTTAAGTGGGTATTCAGCATAATTCTAACAAATTCACTCTTGAAAAGCACAAAATGACTAAAAAGGCTTCCATGGCCTAACCTCTCAGTGCAGTCTGAGCCGTTTGCTCTGCTCGCTTTGCAAATGCTGAGACGATAGGGCCGAGAACACGCATGCGCCGGAGACGCTTTCATTAGCTCCACAGTACAGGTCCCTCGGTCCCAATCCTTTTTGTTCTCTGAGAACAGGAAGGAACAGGAAGAGCTGAAAAAGACTTCATTCATCAGTGGGTGTGCATCAGATAGAATCAACTGTGGCTAGAAACCTGAAGCTCCCCTGCTATACCACAAGTGCCACAGAAGGGAGCAGAGCCATCAATCCAAAGCTGACATAAAAAGGGTATCCCAAGTGAAGAACGGAAGTTCTACGACAGGGCCAGGTAAATGAGGTACTAAACGGATTTGGAGAAAATGAGACAGTAGAATGTTAGTTCTATAGTGCTTCTTGCGTTAACAAACTGTAGATATTAACATCCTTTAAAATGTAGTGATGAACGGAACTGCAAAAAACAAGCCTCTACCTTCGATTTTCTTAAGTTTGCAATCCACCAGTGACTCATGAAACTGGTAGTTTTTTCAAAGCTACAAAACAAAGGAAAAAGGTTTAGCTATAAAATTCATGTGCATTATTTGCATGTGCACACGTGCATATATGCATGCATGTGTGTGTGGTACAGACTTGGGAGGATTTTAAGTTCTTTAGGATTTGAACATTCGGGACTCCACCTCTCATAGACAGCATTGCTTCGGAATTGTGATCAGCACTAGTGTAAGGGTATCTGCTGGATCAGCTTTCAGGTTAGCTTTTAATGTCTTAACTGAGTAGTTTTACATAAAACTTAGACTGTTTTCTTGGCCAAACTGTTCATTGCAATGACAGGATAAAGGTAAGCAATTCACAGAGTAAAAGAGTGAGTGAACAGAACAACAGGCTTTTCATTTTCCAGGTAGCGATTAGGAAAACAAAACTCCACTGAGACCTAGAGGGAATTCATGTAAGGTCTGTTACCATATACAAATTCACCCAGAAAGTACAAAGTCCTACCCATATGTGCATGGACTTCAGGGTAAAATCCCAATCTTAGGACATTCTGGGGCATCTCTTTGCCCTGTTTTGGTGTTTAAAGCTAACTTTCAAAGGAACATGTAGCAAATAGTTCAAAATTATATTTTCTAAGTCGATTCTTGTACTCTTGCACTTTCTCAGGGACTCAGCTTCTATGGCAGGTCCCATCAATTGGGCACACAGGCACTATAGGGTGTTTCACCAAAGCTCCCAAGGAGCTGTTTCTCTCAATGTAAGGCTAGTTTCTTAAGCCATGGCATCCTTCTGAACAGAAAGTGCTTTGTGTACAGGCTAAACTGGATGGCTTGGTGATACTGATTGCTCATCAGGTTGAAACCAGCACTTTCTTCTGGGTTCAAAAAACATGCAGATGAAAGGCAGGCTGATTTGATTAGGCTCACTTCTAAGGCCTGGAACCCAAGAACCATTCAATGATCTTACATACCCCATATCCCCTTTCTAGCACCCAAATCTTACTTAGGGTAAGAAGAGCAAAACACACCCTTCAGGAACTCTGTCAAGACTCGTGAATTCCTTTATTTACCCTATTGCTTATCCTTCTCTGGATATGCATGGACTTCCTTACACAGAGTATCTACAAAAGTGGGCAGGATGAGGAATCCCTGCAATTTTCATATACAGTGCCAGTCTCACACTGAAAGAGAAGGATGCTTACATGTACCTCTTAACTAAGAAGCAATCTTTCAGAGTGCAGCCTAGTTTTACTTTCAACTGTGAGTAATTTCCCATTGTGATTGGCTGACTTATAGCCAATTTAGTATAATTAATGCCAAATTACATTGTAATTCACATAGAATTACAAATTAAAAGCTATATTAAGAGCAAATGAATTAATCAAAATTAATGCTATTATACTCACTTGTTTTAAAGCATTAATAAGTTGGGCCCTCCTAAAACATTTAATCTTAAGCATAGCATCCATCAGTCCTTTAATTTCCAGATTTACTTGTGTGGCCAGAGGAGGTAGTGTGTGGACATTTCACATCAACAAGAACACACGCCAGGCAGACATAAGTTTTCAGTCTCAAGTGTGACTGGCTCTTTTGACTTGTACTTGAACAAAATATACGTGCCTCTTACCAATACTGACCTGCAATGATTTTATAAACAAAGCAGGAGAATGTTAGACAACTCTAGTGCTTACCTTTAGAAAATATCAAGGTCCTTTTAATGCTCCCTAAAAGTGATTACATCTGCTTCTGCTTTTCCTACCACAATATTGGGATTCATCTGCAGTCTTATTATAATACTCCTGTAACAGAGTGGAGGTGCTTGAACCAAGATGGAGAACATCATCACTGGGAATGTACAACTCTGCAAAATGGGCCCAAAGAGAACCTAAGAATTATCTCCTTTCTATGGGTTCTCATGCTGACTGTGATCTCAGAATCACTTGCTTCCAGGTATTTTGAGTCCAAATGCTCCCCCTCTTATGGTAGAGATGGAATACAGAGCTCATGCGCTCTAGGTAAGTACCCACCATTGCAGTATATCTCAATCAAATTCTTGGTCTTTATTTTATATTTTATCAAAAGTCACAGGGTGAAGGAAGTAGTGCATAAAGATATTAGCAGTAAACAACAAATGCCATGTATTTTTTATACATTCCAGTTAAATGTGAATATTTTTGAGCTTCTGGGCCACCCTACATGAATGCTTTGCTGTACTCTGTGAGAATGCCAGGGCCAGGAAATCAGTATGGTATGGCATGGCCAACCATCATGACCTTCGTAGGCACTTGAGTGACCTGATACTGTAGAACATGGAAGACACTAATACTTACTAAGTCGATAAATTATATTTTCTGTCTCTTGAACTCTGTATCTAGGCTGTTATCTAAGTGTCAACTTCTGTAACATAAATTCCTAAAGTTTCAACATACTGAGCATATAATGAAAACATGAGGATTCATTGTTTCCATTCCTTCTGTATAGTGTCTAGTCCCAGGTAGAAACCATAGCCGACGGACTTCCCCACAGTCTTCCTTACCTACCGCAGTCGAAGGAAAGGAACTCAGCATTCTCTTATATTGATCGATGTTGCCTCACAGGATCTGCAAGTGACTCCACCTTATCAGCCCCCCCACCCCCGCTCTGTATTTCACCACCTCGCATTCTGAAGAATGTAAGATACTTCACTGAGTAATTGAAATTCTCTATCCATTCTTCTTAATTGACCCAGCTAAAGACCCAAATTTTCTGGCAAGACCCTCAACCATATATCCTGATTCTGCTACTGCTGTTATCAGAGTCATTTTTGCTGTTTCTCACACAGTTGTACAAGAAGTTAAAAAGAATGCCGGCCAGTTACTGAAAACATCAACAGCTGATTTCATTCATTATAGGGTTTAGATATAAGATATGGAAGATGTAGGAACTACTTTTATTTATTTGGTTGGGGAGGGGTGCTTGGTATATTCCAAGAGAATACAATGAGATCCCCATCGGAACAAACTGTAAAATGAGTTAGTTATCAATGAATCCCACACTTAAACTCTGCTTTTCTCACTAGTTAAAATTTAGATAAAACTTGCCTCATATACTATAACAAGTTGAGGAAAAGATTCATATGAAATTATGTGTAAAAATTTATTAAAATAGAAAGCTCTTTAGGCTTGTAGGAATTATTATTGTTATTATTGGTGGACTTCTATGCCTGCCCTCAGGGTTTCTACCTCATATAAAGCTTATGGTTGAGTTTTATTTTTAAATCCGTGATAACCCAGGTAGCAGCAATATTACTGCAGGCCACCAATGCGTAAGTAATATTCTCCAGTCATCTTTTCTCTTCTCATAACAACAACAAAAATATCAGTCGGGAAACAACATGAATCAAAATGAAAATTAGAACCAGAAAACATAAATATGTCATATCTCATAAATCACCTTCTTGTTCTGTTGTGTTCAATTCTTTAAACAAAAAAAGAAAAAGAAAAAGAAAAAAGAAAAGAAAGGAAAGGAAACCATTAACTCATGGGACCAGCAGCACATGAATACAAGTTGGCTTTCTTGTAATTTCTGGTAATCACTACCCCTCACAGCTACTTGACAACACACAGCCCTAGTGCTGGGAATTAGCTGCGGCAAAGTCCCTATGAAATGGCTGTGTCATGTGTCTCACAAAGGCATAAAGCCCAGATAAACAACTGCAAAACCACTAGTCTAGCTACTGAGGATGAACCCTCCCAGAGAATTAGCAGCGTGTAGGTCAGGAGGAATGACTAAATATACAGTAGCATCTTCAAGCACCAAGCCTGGAAATATCAGCATTACTCAGTATCCAGCTGGGGGCCCATAAAAGATCCTCAAGACTGCACCATTTGAGATGCAAAGGAGCTGGTGTTTATTTTCTTCACTAACATTTAATAGAATGTAGAAAACTGTATTTGCTGGGTGGAACAGTAGGCAGTTTCAGGGAGAAAATTGAGGACTGGTACAAATTTGATTAGCTTAGGGATTGGTGAATAAAAATACATATGGAAATTAATACATAAATATACCCTGCAAATGCCTGGCTGGGGAAAATATAGCAATACTGTAATATTACAACTCATGCACAAAGACAGACAAGAATAAAATGAAAGATTATCCTTTGGGGGTAAAAGTCTCAGACCTCAGAATCGGACTCCATTTCAAGGTACCAAGATCTATGTATTTAAAATGTGAACTCTATTTGAGGATTTTTTGGATTATATAAGCACACCCTATGATTTGTTTGACTAGGACAGAGACCAGTAGAGATTGTCAAAGCTGTATGAATGTGACTGGCAGTCATCAATGAACAAGTTACTAAAGAAACAACGAAGGAACACTGGGTGCTGTGGGAACGTCCGAACAATTGCACTTTACTTTCTGTTGAAGCAAAGTCATTTCAGTATACCCCAAGTGACAAGCAGGAGCATCCACATCAGACCCACAGCACTCAGGGAAGCAGGACCTGCTGGTCCTTTCTACTACCAAGCATCTAGCACCCATGCTACCGCAGGCAATAAGAGTGCTCAGTAGCATCTGGCCCAACACAGCAGGTCCTCAGTACCTAGTTCTCATGAATGAATGATTGAAGCCCACACCATAGAACACAGAAGAATTAGCAAGATGACAGGCATGGGGCAGGGAGAACAGTCATTCTCCTTCTACTGTTGGTGCTACTGCACAACTACACAGGCAACCAGAATAGCTAAAAATGTCTTCTTACGTTTTCATTTCCTTAGTACTGGTGGTTGGACACAGAGTCTCATTCATAACAGCAAAAACTCTACCACTGAGACACACCCAGCCTTTCCTAATTTTGTTTAAAGGCAAAGGAATATTTGGTGCATTTTGTTTATCGGTCCTTAATAACCTTAGGCTTTTGGCCAGAGTGGATAGGCTCCAAAAGTTAGAGAACAGGAATTCCCAGCTTTATTCTGCCAACTTTCTGTTCACATCATTGGATGAATAAAGTGGTAAATGCAGAAGTATTCTCAAAACTTTGACTCTCTGTGTAAATCAGAAGCACGATGATCTATCAGTTCACTGATTGCCGTGTTTGAGGTCCTTGCTTATGTCTGATCAGAAGTACATTTGGGTCAATTTATCACCTAAGAGATACAAGATGAAACTTGCAGAAGTAGTTCATGGCCTCCACTTTCTGACCATGAAAGGGTAGAAAGCTTACCTTCTGGGGTTACTTTTAAGAAAAATTAAGTTGAAATGCAATGCATGGATTCTGTGGTGCAGATGGTGTGGTCAAAAAAATCAAAAACAAAAAACCAGCACTGCAGAAAGAGGCTGTTGACCACCCTCTACAGTATGTAACTCTCCTTGCTAGAGACCCAATTTCCACTAAGATACAAAAAATATGGATTTTAAAAGGCCAAACTCATTGTCTATACCATGTTTCCTAAAAAGTCAGTACAGTATAATATGGGAGTGGTAGCATATCTTACCAATCATTCCATTTTAATATCAAAGCTCCGCATTATTGTGATTATTATTTATGGGATGCACGAGAACAACATGGTTATACAATGTGAGGATTGAAGGCCCAGCCTCTGTCTCTGGAAGTTCATAATCACAGACAGATGTAAACAGGATTATGGCCAGCTCAAAAGAGATAGCATGGGCCTTTTAAGAATAGGTAGAAAGTGCCTACAAGCCAAGGTCAACAAAGGAATAAAAAAGTATTATTATTAGAGAATATATAGGAAGTGTTAGTAAGTTATTAAAGGGAAATAAAGATTCTCCAAATGAGAATATTAAAATGGAATAAGCCTGATTAAATAACTCAAGATTTACCTTGAATTGTCTGTGGGGGTGGGATCTAATTCCTAACACTATATTTAACATGGTGGTGGTTTGAATATGCTTGGCCCAGGGAGTGGCACTATTAGGAGGTGTGGCCTTGTTGGAGTGGTTATGGCCTTGTTGGAGGAAGTGTGTCACTGTGGGGGTGAGACCTTCCTCCTAGCTTCCTGGAAGTCAGTACTCTCATGTTTGCCTTCAGAACAAGATGTCGAACTCTTGGCTCCTCCAGCACCATGCCTGCCTGGACTCTGCAGCGCTTCACACTATAATGATAACGGACTGAACCTCTTAACCTGTAAGCCAGCCCCAATTAAAGGTTGTCTTTATAATAAAAAGCACAGCAGTTTGTTCACAGCAGTAAAACCCTAACTAAGGCAAGCACATAACAGGTGTCAAAAATATTCAACTTATTTCCCTAAGTTACCTTGATCCATCTAAAAGATATCCTTTTTGTTTCTACTATTTTAGAGACAAAGTCACAGTTCTCAGAGCTGTATTTACAGTTTAAAGCATTGGCTAAGGCTTGGGGAGGAAACAGATTTAGCAAACCTGTGTTCTCTCTTCTACCTCAAGAGACCTCAGTGATCTCAGCTGCTCAGTCCGTGCTGAAAAGAGAGACTTCATTCTCCGTTAGCTTGTCTAGGAACTTGTGCCATGGGAAACTTTTCCTATCAACTTTTCTCCAATAGAAGAGATTCACCTCCTGCTCAAGAGAAACCTATAGAAATAGAATCTGTGACTGAACAAGCAGGAAATGTACCTTTTTTGAGAAGAAAGAGATAAGTAGCCCTTCTGTAGGAAGGTCTTAGAATTATTTCATTCTAAGATGTTTTTCTTTTTCTATTAAAAATGGGTTTTTCATGCAATATATTATGATTATGGTTACCCTTCCCCCAGCACCCCATTCACCCAAATCCACATTCTTATTTGTTTTCTCTCATTAGAAAACAAACAGGCTTCCATGATTGTCCTGTCTGCTTATTTATTTAAAACAATTCTGCTGACAATTAAGCATTGACTATATTAAATGTAGACAGAATGATGAACTGACACATATAAATGTTGCATAATCATTACTACAGTTTAATTAGCATGTCCATTGCCACCCTTGTAGGACATCTAATCTTCAGAATTTGTGAAAAAAAAAAAATTGAACCCTTTGGCCAGCATCTTCATTGGTAGGACCCTTGCATAGGACTCCACAGGGCGAGTCTAGCAGGATATATTTAATAGTATCCTACTAAAACAAAGTCTGGAATTAGAGCTAAGAGCTCTCACTGATCTGAAAGCCAAATCAAAGTGGTAGGAATTTTCCAGGTAACAGTGAGAAACTGCCTGCTCCCAGTTCCTCCATGCTGGCCTGCTCATTTTTTGCTGGTTGTGTTTCTTCTTTCTTTGAGGATAATAATACAGTGATTTTCATTGGGAACTTGAGAAACTATTGTCCTCAAAACATAAGAACAAGGTGTTGAGCTATACTGAGGTAAATCTGAAGTGACATGTATTTAAAATTCTTTTAGGTCATAAAATATCTGACATCGAACTCAGGTTCAAATCTGCTTCCTCTGAAAACATAATAGAAGCTAACCAACAGACAAAGCAATAATTGGCCAAAGGAAGGAAAAACAGTCTGGATCAGACTATGAAATTCTAAGCAAAAGAAGAGTTTTTAAAGGGTCAGACTGTCTGAGTATGGTGGTATACACCTTTAATCTCTGCACTCTGGAGGCAGAGGCAATTGGATAGCTGTGAGTTCAAGGACAGCCTCATCTATTAGTGAGTTCCAGGTCAGCTGAGAATACATAACCCCTGTCTCAAAAAAATAAATAAATAAATAAATAAATCAAATGGACAAAACCAACCAACCAAACAACCAAACAAAACCAAGGTATAATGATGAGGAGATTTAGGAAGCTCATAGATCCACAAAATGGCCATGGCAGGTTGTGACAGATTTTGTCAAAGAGAAGGACAGGAAAAGAAAATGTAAGTAAATAAAGAAATAGTTTGTTCAGTGAGAATAATTTAATGGTTCTTATGACAGGCTTCAGAGCCATATTGGTATATAATGAAAAATTAGACTTTTCATGGAAGAAGGTATTGTCCCAGATTACATTATCACAATGTAGTGAAACAGCCACCTGGGTAAACCTGTGTGTGTTGACTGTGTTTCACCTCAGCTACGGTGCACATATTAATCAAATGGTACTACCCCTTGTCCACGTTTCTATTACCTGCCCTACTTTGTGCCAATTTCCTTTCTCTTCCTCAGCACCTCTTCTTCACTGTTCTTTAAGACATGGGATGGGGATTTGTCAAAGTCAATGAGCACTTTATTACAGTGAGAACGTTCTGTAATGAACAATTCAGCAGTTTAATGAGATTCTGTAGATCTGTCTCCAGCCTGTCCGTCAAGTTTCACTTCTATAAAGCACCCTGACACTAATCCTCTGGCAGACCCAATCTTTACCCTGGGCTGAATATTAGATTCTTCCATGGTATATTACATTACTAGGATAACCTCAGCAAAAAATGATGAACTTAACTATACTTGAGGCAATATAGTTGGTCTGATTTGATTTTTCTTTATTGAGAATGAGGGAATTACTTATTTACTAAGATAAAGCAAAAACAATTTCTTATTGCCTCCTGAATGCCTAAATTGATAATATTTATGGAAGTCTTTTAATTCCTTTTTGGGGATCAGGTCTAACAAACTATCTTATTGCCTGCAGAAACCAGTTTCTAAAATTCTACTTTATAAAACTAGTAGCTCCTAGAAAGGCAATTGTGATAACTTCTAAGCAGACAGAATGGAATTTTTCTGATAGTCAGACATCTGTACTTTACTGTGTCTATCTATAGCAGTGCCTACAACCATGTGAAAATAACAGACAGATGTCACAAGAACAGGTGGCTTCAAATCTCAATCGTGTTAGAAAAAAAATAACATACAGAATCCATTGTGTTTCTTTTTCAAACCTTAATGAAGGGATTTGACTACTTCATTCTCTGAGCTGGCCATAGTACATTCTGATGGTTTATATGGCAGGAGAGAGCTGCAGATTATTGAAATCTCTGTCAGAACCACATCCTCAACAGCACTTGCAACCATGGTAAAAATTCCTAGAAATGCCCAGGATGCAGTAGACGCTTGTAGCTTCTTTTCAAATCAATACTGTAGACTAGTGGGGAGATACAGTAGGTATCAACAGCCTTGGATTAGAAGGGTGGCTCTGCTCTGTAAATGAGAGCCAAGTTCAGATGCCTTTATTCTACTTGTTAGAAAATGGAGACAGTCACTCGTCTGGCCTGTTGTGCGCTAAATCAATAGGTTTCAAATGTCTGTGATGTGGCTGGCCCTAATCTCTTACTATATTCAATAAAAAGAAGAACTGTTGCTGACAAAAGTTCAAAGAAGGAAGGAAGGTATCACAAAAGTTATACATCAGGTGTTAGATGACACATTTTGACCAGTGGTAAAAAGCTCCCTGAATGTGTTTGGTAAGACAGGTGCTTACTCCCTCATCTGTCAATAGAATACTGAACTTTTCCTAGTATAGCAGATAGTCCCTGTTCATTTCATCCTGCAGGCCCGCAATTCCAAGTATCACAGATGTGTAGACATTCTGTAGAATGAGCTAGGTAGTGAAGGGAGAAGGGATAAAATGAGCTCTAGATCCCAAAGACTTCAGGCCATTATCCAAGGACAGTCACTAGGGATGAGCAGAAAAGGACTTAAATTGAATAATCAACTCTCCAACAAAAAGCATCCTCTGTCCCCTAGACAAAGCAGTGACAGGATGTGAAAGGATTCTACAGTCAGGGGAGAAGGAAAGGCTTGTGAGCGCTTGGGTGAATACATAATGAACCAAGGAGGGAAGGTTTTGTTTTCTCATTATAGTGTAGGAAGAACTTGCCCTCTTTTGAGGTCTGAGCTGCTTTCTATTGCCGTAATTAAATGCTGCTGAAAGTAAAAAGGAACTATTGTCAGTATAGGGGTTAGGAGAGCAATAGATCAGGGTACACATGATCAGATCCCTGAAATGGAAAAGGGGGATGGACATTGGGAAGGGGAAAGGGAGATAAACACAAAGGAGGGAGTTACAATAACAGTAAGGCTATATGAAAAAGTCATCAGAAATCACATTATTAGCTATCTGCCTTAAAAAACATAAGTCTACCTGTATACATAAATAGTTTAAAAGAAAATTTCTCACCAGAGATGACAATGTTCTTTCCAAGAGCCAAAGACCATCTAACCAAATCCCCGACATCACG
Source organism: Rhynchomys soricoides (assembly GCA_019843965.1). Classification (NCBI taxonomy): domain Eukaryota; kingdom Metazoa; phylum Chordata; class Mammalia; order Rodentia; family Muridae; genus Rhynchomys; species Rhynchomys soricoides. Next base: position 1,099,604 of record JADRCH010000077.1, on the reverse strand, counting down.
CATAAGAAGCCTTCTTTTGAGTTGTTGATTAGAATTGTCCAAGAGGCTCCCAAACTCACAGGCTATTTCTATTGCCCTTGGCTGCCCTCCAGATGTGGAAGGTGTACCCCTATTGCTAAAGATACCAAGCACTTCAAACACAAAGACCAGAGGCTCCTGAATGGGAACTAACCTTCCTTAAAAGAGTAGCTTTCATGGAAACAGAAAGTGCATGCAAGCTTCAAAATGAGGAAAGCAACCAACAGTACTACTTAGCTCTGATACTTATGAACCACACAGTGACCAGTGTGGCAAGTTAACCTTAAGGGTGCAGTAGTGGCACACATACCTTGGTAGTAACCAAGAACTCTTCAATGGGACTAACGTTCAACTCAACAACAGGGAAATCATGCTTGTTACTGGAAACCTAGCCAACTACCAAAGGCTAGTAAAGTCATGGATTTTGAAGTTGAACCTACAACCATTATTTTACCAAAGCAGCATAATCCCTAACTAAATTCTAAATAGTTTTGCTTATATTCACAGATAAGTATATTCCTTACCCCCATCAAGGAAACTTCTCTTTACTACAGAAGGAGACCACCACAGAAAACCATAACCAATCAAAACGCAGAGTTGAGGAGCCCAGTCACAATGGGTAGATCTCCCAAATACTCCCATACCTAAGGCTCAGGGAACCTTTTGAAAGAGGAGGCAGGAAGACTCTACGAGCAAAAGGATCAGGAAGTTGGCTGTGAAATTATGTCTTCTATTAACGTCAGGAGCTATACTCACAAAGTCTCACCAACATGACCACCCAAACAAGGATGGCAACAATACCCATGACAAGTGGATGGTGGGGGTACCTTTTGAAGCCTCAAGCCTACACAAAGAACTACAGGCAATGAAGGAATGCCAAGAGCAGGAGAAATGTCTCTCTCAGGGAAGAACACACCAGTTGGCTCTCCAATATCAAACGTTCAGCCCTGAAAACATACAGACATACAAGTAACATCACACTGACCGAGCAGATTATATTTAAGAAAATATATGTACATATGTATACATTATATTCATGTAAAACAGTTAATGAGAAAAAGGCCTTGGATTTGACTGACAAAGAGATATATGGAAGGGTCTGGAAGAAAGTAAGGGAAGGAAGAAAATATGTAATTATTTTATAATCTCAAAAACAAAAGAAACAACTTTAAAAAGTCCCAATTCCCTACACATATACACTGTGTTCTTAGTAGGAATTTCAGGAATGGACTCCAACCAAGTACTTTAAAACTCTCACAGATTCCAGAGCACAACCACGTTGAACACTTGTGTTTACCAATGACCTCTTGTATTAATTTACCCACTCACCTTCATTTCATTGACTTGTGGACTTGTCACCCACAATTTTGTCTTCACCCAAAATTAAATCAGCAAAATTAGCCAACTTCAAAACTCATTAACTGCTAAGTTATCTACAAATTAGTTTTAAAAAATCACATGAAAAAAGTTTATTTGAACTACTAGAAGCTATTTCTAAGTTTTTCCTCTCTAAAATGATTTTTAAAAGAAATATTTCTGGATGGTTTTTCCCCAAACCCCTGAATTCCTTCTGTTTCAATGGCTTAAATAGGTATAAAATTGCTTTATAATCCATTCGCTTTACAATCCATTCTTCTTATATTCAGCTTAAGAATTTTTTTTTTTTTTTTTTTTTGGTCTTCGAGAGAAAAATCGCTTCCCTTTTGTAATTTACTGAGGTTTGAGGAAGCCACACAGTATTGGCTTCTTCCCAAGCTAGGCTGCAGACGTGGTACCCGCCAGTGACTTGCCTACCTAGGAAACAGGACTTCAACACATCTGACAGTGAAGCCTCATCAAATAATGGTGGTTGTTCCAAATCCTTCCCTTTTTAATCATGCGCCGCCTTCCTGAGGCAGGTCAGGCACCATGCCCTTACCTGCCAGATCTGCTCCTCGCTCAGGGAGGTCAGGCGGTCACTCTTCAGCACCTCCTGAAGCAGGCAGTAGGGCAGCGTGAGAACATCCTCTGGGCGGCTCTTCAGAAGCTCCGAGAGATGCTTCACTAGGAAATCAATCACTGCCTTCTCCAACAAAGTGAGGTGAAAGAGGTCAGCAAGTCTGTACAGATCCAAGTAATTAAAGCTATTTAGTTCCTGGGTGCCAAAAACATAAACAACAAAAAAAAAATCTCTTAGAAATTCACAAAGAACACGCAAGAAATTAAGTCTACTTACCACTGTTTTTGTAACAGGCAGGGGGGATAGGGTCATTAATCTTAAGACCACCCCCCGGCCCCATCAATTATAAAGCTCTAAGCTTTTATTATTTTATCCTTCTCTAAAGCCATATTCTTTTTAAAAATTTATTTATTTTTATTTTATGCGCATTGGTGTTTTGCCTGAATGTATGTCTGTATGAGGGATCCCCTGGAACTGGAGTTACAGACAGTTGTGAGTTGCCAAGTAGGTGCTTGGAATTGAACCTGGATCCTCTGGAAGAGCAGACAGTGCTCTTAACCACTATGACATCTCTCCAGCCCCCACATCCATATTGTTAAAAACATCTATAAGAGTTAGGACTTCCTGAAAGGCCTTTCTGGGTTTTGTGGGCTGAAATGCTCGTTTACGATCTTTTGAAAACCTTTGGAAGTCCTTACCAAAAAAGAGTGTGATGGTTATTGTTGCTGGTCAACTTGACTACATCTGGAATTAACCAAATCTCACATCTGTGAGAGATTTTTAGCTAATTGAGGCATTTGAGGTCAGAAGACCTACCTTACACCTGGGCCTCACCTTCTCATGACAACCTACATGAAGGACAAGAAAGACTCTTGGCTCTTTCTGCTCTTTAGCTGCTTCCTCTCGCTCTTCTTTCTCTGGCATTGGAGCCTACTATTTGGAGATCTATTATTTACTGAAGACCAGCAACTATTGGAATCTTGGACTTTCCATTGGTAGACAGCCATTGTTGGAGTAGATGGGCCACAAATGGTAAGGCATTCTAATAAATCTCCTTTATATCTATAAACATATACTTTTTGTTTGTTTGTTTGTTTTTTCGAGACAGGGTTTCTTTGTGTAGCCCTGGCTGTCCTGGAACTCACTCTGTAGACCAGGCTGTCCTGGAACTCAGAAAGCCACCTGCCTCTGCCTCCCAAGTGCTGGGGTTAAAGGAGTGTGCACCACTGCCTAGCTAAACACATAAATTTATATATAATATAACATAGACTATTATATATAAAGACTATAATATATAAATTTATATATCTATACAAAGGGAATTTATTATATATATAGTGTATATATAGTATACTATATTATATATAATATACTGTTTTATATATATATATATATACACACACACACACACATACATACATACATACACACACATACTTACATATGCATACTATCAGTTCTATCTATCCTTCAGAGAACCTAGACTAATACAAGGACAGTTATGTGTTCTACCTTTCCTGTATTTCAGTTTAGCTCTTTGTCTACTGATGGCAATATGGGAACAGTTAAGTGGGGACTAAGGACTAAGCACAAAACAAAAAACACACTGACTTCAATTTGTTTCTGAAAATTTTTAACCAAAGTACGTCTGTACGTAAGAGCAACCCATCCTGCCTTAATGGAATTGAAAGATGAAATTTACATGCAAATCTTAGCAAATGGATTAATCTCGCAGAAAAGATTCATGTCTTCAATACTTATATACCAAATTCACCTAAACATGGGCCATGTTTTGTTCGCTTTGAACATTCAGAACACCAACAGCATTCCCTCCTACCCATTCCCAAGACCTGCAGCCATGCTCATATACCCAGGACTCTGGGAAACTATAGCC
>JADRCH010000077.1:1045485-1066672 GCA_019843965.1 Rhynchomys soricoides | reverse complement strand
TTTTTTTGGTTTTTTGAGAAAGAAGCTGAAGTTGGGTGGGCAGGGAGGGAGAGAGAATCTGGAAGGACTTGTGGCAGGAAAAGAATATGATCAAAATATATTTAAATTTGAAAATTGTTCCAAATAATAAAAATGTATACAAAACTGTAGTTGGAAAAGTTCAGTAGTTAATATGAGATTGCTGGGATGGCTGAACATGATGACACATGCCTATAATCCTAGTGCGCTCTCCGCTGAGCAGGGTAGAGGCAACCCCCCCCCCCCCATACCATTACACCTAGTGCGCTCTCGGCTGAGCAGAAGTATTCATGAGGTAGAGGCAAGCTCCCCTGGGATACCCTGTTTCATAAAACAAAATAAGCAACAAAAGGCCAGAACTTAGCTGGGAAAAGGTAGAGTTTGAGAAAGAGCTCAGTACAGCAGCGGGCATGCTGGACCTCTGCCAGTAGGGTTGGTCACTCAGGAAGAGAGCTCCAGGGGTTTCCTCAACCATGTTTACAATAGGGGACAGAATGCATGTAAATGTGGACGCTGACAGGCAAGGCCATGCACACACTCGACAGATCCCATCCTCAGCAATTAATCTTTAATGAACTGGTTTACATTTCCAGAGAAGCTTCTAGAAGAATACAATGGGAAAGGGAGAACAAAGAATCGCTTTTGTTTTATTTCAGACTGAACCTGGGTTGGGGATCTCTCTAAAAAGGCGGAGCCCACACTATGATCCGGAGGTTTCTCCTTTCTTCTCCGGGCTTGGGGGTGGGTTGGGTATTGGGGTAGGGGATGCTGCATCAGCATTCATGTGTCAGAAGTAACCTGCTAATGGCTGAGGAGGCCCAGGGAGCTTCTGCATAGGGTTCTCATAGGACAGTTTTTAAATGAGCACAGGTAAAGAACAGGGGTCCTAGAGGACTGTCCTAACCAAAGAAACAAGAGAAACGTAATGACAACAAATTAATAGGAGACGTCACAGTGGCAACAACGACAACAACAATAATAATAATAATAATTTTTATATTTTCAGCTAAATGATTCTATGTGACATTAAAAATCAGTTAAACAATACTGCCAAGTAAAGATATGTACAGTTGCATTAAAATAATATAATCTAAAAGCAGGTTGACTCAATAGGAAAAGTTTATGCTGAGCGAAGCAACCTCTGTCCTGGAAAGACTGAAATACTGTTGCTTCTACAGACACAAGGCTTGGGCTCCCAGGCACAACATCTGGCATGAATCACTGATACCAAGGCAGATGTCCACAACAGAAGGGAAGGACATTTGTGAAACTGGTGAGATTCAGCCACCGTTTAGAAGTCTGAGTAGTACCTTTTCACAGAACGTAACTTTAGTCAAACTGCACTTTGACTGGAGAGAAACACATGGAAGAGAGCACCTGCAAAGGGTACAGCTACTGAGGTCTCCACAGATTCATCTGACAGGGCAGGAGATGTGCACAGGGCCCCCCAGTCTTCATCCGGTTCTCACTTATAAAGAAGACATCTAGCCATACACAAATAGGCATGATGATACGCCCATGTATCATCCTCAACAGTTATAAGACTATAACCAAGTTCCTGTCTATGTATCACTAAATAATGTCTGCCACAAGAAAGTGAATCCAAGCCGGGCAGTGGTGGCGCACGCCTTTAATCCCAGTTCTCAGGAGGCAGAGGCAGGAGGATTTCTGAGTTCGAGGCCAGCCTGGTCTACAGACTGAGTTTCAGGACAGCCAGGGCTACACAGAGAAACCCTGTCTCAAAAAACAAACAAACAAACAAACAAACAAACAAAAAACAAAAAAGAAAGTGAATCCAGTTGAGCTTCTTAAAGCTCAAGTAGCAGTATTTGATGAGGAAATGTCAAATAAAAATGATTTCAATATCAAAGCCAAGCACACACACACTTCTGACATCTTATAAACTTTTTTGATGGTTCATCTTGACAGCTAGCAAAAGGAAACTGGAAATGGCTCTCCCATATCATCAAAATCTACTGAGAGGAAAGGGAAGGAAAACCAGACAAAAAATAGTTAAACATTACTGTCAGTTAAATGCATTGGGATAATAATAAAAATTTCATATTCTGTGTTTAAAATCTTCCTTAGGTGAACATGGCTGACACTCTCCATACTGACTCTTTGGGAAGGGCTGCTTCCTGTCAGAGAAAATCACCACCACCACCAACCACCACCACCACCACCACCACCAGAAAACAGAAATCATATGAGAGAGCTTTGAAAATTCTGTGATGGGCTGGGCAGCAGGAGTGTAAGATAAAGTACCCAATCACAGCACATTCAGACAAATTCAGAATTATAGGAAATGCTTCTAAAAAAAAGCAACTGGGTAGGAATATAAGGGTTTTTATTACTCATAATGTCATGTATACAGAAATGCTAGAAGAGAAGTGTGTAGGCTCCTTATTTTAATTACTTTGGACTGTCATGATATTCTAATAAATGCAAGGAAGGGCCAGTGAGACCATGGGACAAATGGCAGAAGGGAAAGGTGGTGCTCACTAGTCGTTCTCTCTCTCTCTCTCTCTCTCTCTCTCTCTCTCTCTCTCTCTGTCTCTACACACACACACACACACACACACACACACACACACACACACACGAAAGAGAGAAAGAGAAAGAGAGAGAGGCTGTTAATGATAAAAAGCCCAGAAGACTTGCCCTGCCAAAGACATCAGAGCACATGGACCCCTTCAGTCCCTCCCCACCCTTAAGTTTCTGAATAAAAGAGTTCGATCCCCTTCCAATGTAAGGATACAAATCATTTTAATTAAATGTAATCTTATCCATAAAATAAAAGTCTCAGAGACATGAGGCTTCCATGGCCATCCCACATCTTACTGAAGAGATTTTCCCCTAAAAGAAAAATGATTTTACAAAGTACAAAAGTCCAGTGCTCACCAGCCACACTGCCGAAAGCAAGCTGGGCACACTGCGAACCTCTGACTTTTTTTAATGTATAAATTTGTTGTGAGGAATGAATGCGAAACATTTCTAAATACTCAACAGCATAGTGTGCGTGAATTTTCTTTTCATCTCTCCCAGAGCCGTTCCTAACCATGCAGCAAACCAGGGAAAGGGCGCACAGTTCACTCCTCCCTCCATTTTCCCATCTTTACCACCTTGGAAGTTCCCAGGATAATTCATTATATTTGACTCCAAGACACAACTACTGTTACTGGTCTTCAACGGATGGTCAAGTTTCTTGCATCTGTGGTCATTTCCACAACCAGCATTCCTTTAAACCAGGACCCTTTCTACTATTAGCTCCCCAGGAATCCATGGGGAAGTCTGCACATGGCAGCCGAGACCGTGTGGGGAGGCCTGTACATGGATACCGAGTCAGTCTGCTTCCTGAGGACAATGGTCACCTGGAGTGGACAGGTCACCTGGAGGAAGAACAACATATCCATGTCTATGAAAGGACACAGAAACTGCAGCTGTCTTCCTAGGATCCTCTTATCTGAGTCTTCAAGAACCTACTAGCACGTGCTAGGTTGTAGAAATAAACACACACACACAAATGCACACACACACAAATGCACACACACAAATGCACATATACACACAAATGCACACACACAAATACACACACACACAAATGCACACACACAAATGCACACACACATGCACACACAAACAAATGCACACACACACGCGCACACACAAATGCACACACACACAAATGCACACACACACAGAGCAGATGTCATACCCACAGTGTAGTTTTTTTATCAGTTGGTAGGGGACAGTTCACAACTTCAGGGCAAGGGAACATGAAGGGCAATTAGCAGATGTAAGCACACATACCTGGATGAGATAGTGGGAACACAAATTGAGAAGTTCCAACAGCTGTAGATGGCTGCCAGCTGCTAACACATCCTGGATCACTCCTGGCTCCAACAAAATCTGTTTTGGTTTTTCAATAAAGAGAAAGTGATCAGCTACATGGAACATTGACATGGTAATGCTTAATTTACAGATGCCACATACTGTATTTAGACTGCTACTCTACGAGGTTATTTGGCTGAAAACTGTCGCCATGAAAGTCAGTTCCTGCCTTTGTACCCTACTCATCATTAGACAGGCCCCTCTCACACATGTGACTTCTTTTGTTTTTATGTGGGCCAACAGTTTTCCTACATCCCAAACTTTGCTTAGTTCCTTTGCTTTTGTAGAAAAAATAGGAACATTTTCAAAGAACACAGTAGCCTCTTAGTATTCGTTCTGTAACATAGTCATTCAATGCAAACTTAATCAGTTCTAGTTTTTCAAAGTATATTTCAGACTCATCAGTTCAATCACAGTTTAGGCAGCAGGTGCTTTAGGGCAGGACATTTGTATCTCCTCTAGCCACATCGAGTGGGTACGTAGTATGAGACAGGGGTGGGCATTGAGAGAGAGGGGTGGGCATTGAGAGAGAGAAATGGGCATTGAGAGAGCGGGGTGGGCATTGAGAGAGAGGGTGGGCATTGAGAGAGAGGGTAGGCATTGAGAGAGAGGGGTGGGCATTGAGAGAGAGGGATGGGCATTGAGAGAGAGGGATGGGCATTGAGAGAGAGAAGTGGGCATTGAGAGAGAGGGGTGGGCATTGAGAGAGAGGGGTGGGCATTGAGAGAGAGGGATGGGCATTGAGAGGGGTGGGCATTGAGAGAGAGAGCTGGGCATTGAGAGAGGGGTGGGCATTGAGAGAGAGGGGTGGGCATTGAGAGAGAGGGATGGGCATTGAGAGGGGTGGGCATTGAGAGAGAGAGCTGGGCATTGAGAGAGGGGTGGGCATTGAGAGAGAGGGGTGGGCATTGAGAGAGACGGGTGATCATTGTTCTACTTACAGGCTCTGTACAAAGACAACCTTTCATTGCCTTCATGTGGGTTTTGTTCCTCTAGTCTTCTTTATTTAAAATGTAGCTATCATGTTCATGACATAGTGAGCATCACAAGGAAAGACAACAAGTCATGCATCTGGTGATAGCAATTATCTGCTTTTTTCTGGTTAACCCAACTGTTTGATAGCTAATACTAGCCCACTGAAAAAGGCCAGAGAAAGCCAAACACCATGATGAAGAAATTCACTCCTACAAGGCCCTTGGTCCTGTCCTAGCAGTTGGGTATGGGCAGGGCTTGTCTCAGATTCATGGCAGAGTCAATGTTTTCCCCAGATTAAGGCTCAGGAACATGGCAAAGCCATCCTTTGGTCCAAACACAAGTGTTTATGAATGATTGACCAGTGTGAAATAACTATCAACCACAGCTTCCTCTTCTGGGACGACTACAGCCTAAGATTACTCCCTTCCAAAGACCTCTAGCTGATGTCCCACTATATAATGAAACCTGTCTCCTTGAGCCACATTACCAATCAAATCAGCTTGTTTCCTTTCATCCTCTTCTAGACTTCTACCCAAACTGAGATTCTGGGCTACTGCCAAAGTTGGTACCTTCCATCAAAGTGAACACAGTCCACCCTACCCCAGCTTTGTCTTGCATGTGTCTGAGTGTCTGCCTTTTCTTCACTCTCTTGATGCCTCAGCTGGGTCAATCCCTCAAGCTAGGTAGATCCTGGCAACTTACTGCCACTGCAGCATGGCCTCTTAGCTGTCTAGAGGGCGGCTCAAAGTAAGCACGCCCCAGACTAAACTCTTTATCTTGCCTATCACTCACCAACCCACTCCTTTGATGGTCCTGCCATCTCAGCAAAAAACAGAACACTTCTAGGTGAAAACTCCAGAGCCATTCTTCTTTTTTTAAAAAAATAAAATTATTCTTTATAATTTTATAATGTATATAGCATGTTCACACTCACTCTTTTTTTTTTTTTTTTGATATTTACTTTATTTATATTTCAAATGGTTTCCCCTTTCCAAGTCTCCCCTTCGGAAACCACCTAACCCATCCCCCTTCCCTCTGCCTCTATGAGGATGCTCCCCCACCCACCCACCCACTCCTGTCTTCCCTCCTTAGCATTCGCCTACACTGGGGCATCTAACATCCTCAGGCCCAAGGGTCTCTTCTCCCACTGATGTCCAACAAAGCACTCCTCTGCCACACCATATGTGGCCAGCACCATGGGTCTCTCCATGTATATTCTTTGGTTGGTGGTCCAGTCTCTGGGAGCTCCCTCCATGGAGCTGCAAACCCCCTCAGCTTCTTCAGTTCCTTCTCCAACTCCTCCATCCGGGACCCCACACTCAGACTAATGGTTGGCTGTGAGCATCCGCCTCTGTATTTGTCAGGTTCTGCCTGAGCCTCTCTGGGGACAGCTTATCATGCCTCTATCAGCATGTACTTCCCAGCATCCACAAAAACGTCCAAGTTTGGTGGCTATTTATGGGATGTATCCCCAGGTCAGGCAGTCTCTGGATGGCCTTTTCCTTGAGTCTCTGCTCCATACTTTGCCTTAATATTTCCCCCTGTGAGTATTTTGTTCCCCTTTCTAAGAAACACTGAAGCATCCACATTTTGGTCTTCCTTCTTCTTAGGCTTCATATAGTTTGTGAATTGAATCTTGGGTATTTTGAACTTTTGGGCTAATATCCAATTATCAGTGATCACACTCACTCTTACTTGCTACTAATTCTTTTACTTTGTCTTGCTATATACTTAACAAACTCACTTATTAAAAGTGGAAATACAGCTGTCACTCATTCTTTGGAAAGTACAGAACAACGCTATCTAAGAGGCTTTCTTTTTCTGACCATCCCATGGAAACTAGGACATCACTCCAAAATAGCTATCTTCGTTCCTATCTTTGCTTTCTTTCACATAGCACCTACAGTCCCTTGACACATTGCATATTTATGTGGTTGCTTTCTCTTTCCCTACACTTGAGAATGCTACCTCCAGGAGTTAGGAAGTCTGCCCTGTTCTGCATCCACAGCACATAAGAGCAATGTCTAGGCATGGCTGTGACTTCGCACTGAGGTGCTTATTTAGTTATTGAGTTATTTAGTTAAAACTCTGGATAAGTAACTGATTTCTACACACATGCTTATTTCAAAAATCTATTTTATTAATTAATCTGACACTGGGAAAGAGAAAAAGGATATGCAACTTATATTTTTGGATCATTGGAGTAAACATGTGAAAAGTTAAGCAGAGGGGTCAAACATGCAAACACTCATCTTATTCTGGACTTGTTTTTTTTTTTTTATTTATTTTTTGACATCTCTCTCTTCTGCTAGTAAGAAGAGAAATTTAAATTTCTGCAAATCCTCAAGGAAAAGGCTTTGACTGACATTGAGGAAATGAGTACATCTCCCATCAGAGAAGCAAGAATGGTGAACAGCCTTGCAGAAGAGGCATGGCCTGAGGCAGAGAGCAGGGAATAGACGGATTAGAAAGGATAGTTTTAGCCTTTCAACCCTGTCAGTTGTGTTCATTTCATACAACTGGCGTTCAGGATAACCTCCAAAGTGTGGTAATGCCAAACACAAAGACAGATAACACAGCGAGACAAGATGAATATTCCATAGCATGTATAACACGTCAATGAGCTTGCTGTGAGAAACCCTCGTGGCAGGAACCCATACTGGGATTGTTTTTGTTTTTGTTTTTTATTTTTGTTGTGTAGGCTCTTTCCCCCCTCTCATTATAAGATTTTCTAAAAGAAAGTTCAGCATAGAAAAGTCTCTAAGTTCTTTAGAAAGTTGCCAGAGAGAACTCTGCCAGCAAAACTGGGTTTCAGCTAATAGAAACAACCAGCATGTGTAAGCATTACTGGAAAGCATCTTTGCAGTTGAGCCCTGATGTCATTCTGTGACTGACTTCTCTGCTGCGATTCTCCATAGAATTTGTGCTTGGGCAGGAATAAGCTAAAGCTCAACTCCTTGCGTTTTATAGTATAATGAATCCGAGACCTTCTTGAACAACTGGCCAATAAAGCTCTTTAAAAGGGGGCCTCAAGCACTCACTTTATAGTATACAACTTTCTAGTTGGTTTCCCTTTTGTTGTGATAAAACACTAACCAAAACCAACTTCAGATCCTTCAGACATTATAGTCATCAACATTTAGTCCATCATTCTAACAGACTGGCTTGTGTCTGAGATCACCTACAGGAAGGGAGGTAAGTCCCCTAAAAGCTGAGGGCATACTGTTAAAATAGGAGCTTATCTATGTGACAGGACATACCCACAGTGCTTGGCAGTCTTGAGGAGTGTGGCTCCAATGGAAGCATACAGACATGAATAAGACAAAGTGATAAAGAAAATGCAAGAAATGTAAGACCGAATGTCCTAGAACCCTGTGTCAGAGGGGAAAAAAATATGGAAGAAGCCAACACGAGCTGTGGACTTCTTGATGATGTTCAGCTGTTCTGGTTGGGACAGAGCTGAGGCTCCTGCCGATTTCTAAAAAGGGGTTGAACCCATCAAGAATGTGTATAGGTGGAACCAAATGTCATATGGACGATTTATGATTCTCTCCCCACTATCCACCCACACTTGACCTCCATGTAGAATACAGAGAAGCTACACCTGGCTGTAAGGAATGAGACAGTGCTATCTGGGGTAAATGACAATCATATAATTTGAGTCAAGCTCAAGGATTGTCCCCATAAGCAATGTCACTTGAACAAAGACGCTCTATGATCCCTCTTCCCAAACGCTGAGACCACGGTCTCATTTTTGCTAACTAGATAAGACTTACTCAATGGCTGTGAGCAGCTTGGCTCTGGGTTGTGGAGAGCTGAAGAAGCCCTGAGTAAGTGTGAGAAGGGCTGACAGAGTCCTGAGTGAGTGTGTGTTGTTAATGTGGGCATGGCCTTATTAAGGACCCCAGTCCTTCAGTCCTATGGGAGTGGGAAAACCTTTCCATGGGGCTGAGGTTCAGAGGGATGGCAAAAACCTTCCTCTAGTCTGAGTGGGAATGTTGGTAGTGTGTGCCAAAACTGGTGACTGTAGGTAGCTTCCTCCAGTCAGATGGTTACAACTTGATTCTTTACCTACAGAATCTTCTTACCAAGAAGAGCTAACCCCTCCTCCTGTGCTGTCCATGGTGAAAGTGCTGAAGCTCCTGGCTTTGGTTACATAGTAGGTGTGCTCTACCAGAGTGACCACATTACTTCCAACCCCAGCTTTTCTGTAGGTGTGTCTGTTCTTTCTTCTTTTGTCTTCGCTCCAGTCTGGCTTCCAGGACAAAGCCCCATGGGTTATGGTGCTGGATCCAGTAGTGTGACAAAATACTAGAGTTTACACCCCAAGTTCAATAGAAGATGACAGATTCCTGAAACATTTTGACACAAGAACTTGGCAATAAAGAAATGGGTGCCACTGCCTTCCTGACAGGAGGGATTCTGGAATGCTTCATCTCATTTGGTCAATGCTTGACTGAAGCTGGCTGTACAGGACTGATTTGAACCATTTATGAGGAACACCCCTCAAACTGAGAGAAGGCTTGTGCACCTGTCCTTACAGTATCTTTAGGCAGGAGATGGAGCTAAGAAGTTGTGTAAAAGGACCAAGATGGAGCTTGTTACAATTCTACATACAGCATCACACACAGCACCTAGGAGGTGATGGGAAAGCCAACTAGACCTGACAAACAGGAGCAGAAGCCCCACATACACTCCGTGTGCTTCCTGTTCATCCCTTAGCGCATTCTCTGGTGCCATCCATCATTCATCCCCCTCCTCCCAACCTTGCCTCCTGGATTCGCTTCTGGTAACAATTGCCTTTGCATGCCTATGAAAAGTTTCAGTGTGGCCTTCTTTCTGTCTGTGAATAACTGAATTGGTACCTTCAAAAATTGTAACTTTAGTGCTAGAAGGTATGCCCTGATTGCTTGTTCAGGAAGGTATTAGTTTACTGTCTTTTGATTTCATGACTAGAGCAGGCTAGGAGTGTGATAACATTAAACCCAGACAACTAAGGTTTGCAAGTACATCCCTGAAAACAATCACCTTTTTAGCACAAGGACTAATGCATTTTAAGTTAGATGTGGTCTAATATCATTTATCAGAATAAGTGAGGACATTTCCTCTTGACACATTTGAAATTCACTTTTTTCATATGGTCTAGAAAACTGTCAAATTAACACAATCTGAACTTACAAGGCATCAGGTAAACTGAGGAAAGGGAGCATAAGTAAATTTACTAGTCAGATATTCAACACATACAAGGACTTGCATGAAGCATTTCTATATAACAAAAGTCATATAGGTGGGACATAAAACAAAATTTACTTTTGGCTTCAATATTATTTTACTAAAGATTGTTTATCCACAAGGTGGCACCCTTGTTTAAAGCAAAATGATTTTCTGGTCCTTGTGACCTCTGTCAGACTTACTGTAGTTTTAAGAAGAAAATACAATTGAAATGAGGGTAAGAAAGCCTAAGGATTTACTTTCCAGGCATTCCTTACATACTGACAATGCTATCTACCTCGTAAGGGTTGTAGAGACAATGTATGTGTATGTTAGGACAAACAGAGGAGCAAATAGGGTAAATACTGGAGCTCAGTGTTTAAGTAAAGCAGGAAGACCCTGATGGGACTGTGATGGTGTAGTGTTTCAGTAGACATGTGATCCTGGAGGAGTTCTTGGCTAGGAATGCCAGATTTAATTGAAAAACCCTGAAGATGAATATGAAATGACTTGGTCTTTTCACAGCCTAGAGAAAACTCCGTTTCTTATGGTCCGTTCTTCATTAGAATTATTCTAGCATTTCAAGGTCTTGAGATTAATAGTATTGTCAGCTAGTCATTTCCAGCATGGTTTTCTTCATTATATTTAAATTAATAAGATGCATTATTTAACAGAATGTAAAGATAAATTATACATACTTACATCACCTTTACAAATGTGGCTAATTATTTGAAAAAGCAGAATACATTTTTGATAGTTTCTAACTGTAAGAGAAAGAAGCAGTTGTAGCAAATTAAAGTATAATGAAACATGAAGGTCATTATAGGTTAAAAGAAAAGCTGGATTAATTATTAAGACCTACTTAATAACCAGTATTCTTTCAAATGCGATGAAGATGGTAGATTCCATCCCTCACAGCATTATCATGGAACTGGGATTCTCCATAATATAGCCAATTTTGTAACACAGGGGCAATTCTCCATAACAGAGCCAGCTTCATAATACAGGGGCAGATTCTCCAGAACATGAGGGTAAAACCAGAGAAACCCCTGACTTTCAACTACTAGCACATGGAGATAGAAGCTCTCTTAAAGAATGTGCAGGGTTGACGCCAATTTTCTTTATTTTTAAGGGATTACTCTCCTTTTATTTTATTCCTGTGTACAGGTGTTTTGCCTGCAAGTCTGTTGACCATGTGCATGCAGTACTGCAGAGGCCAGAAGAGAGTGTCATTCTCTGATGGTTTTCTGCCCCAACCTGAGTGCTGAAAACCAAACCTGGGTCCTCTGGCAAGCAGCCGGTGCTCTTGACTGCTGAATCATCTTTCCAGTCCCCTTGGTACCAATTTTCAAGTGTAGGGGTGACTTAACAATGTCACTGCTGGGTACTGAATGGAGAGAGAAGACGGAGCTGAATGCATTTATTAAGTCTGTGGTGTGACTAATGCAATGACAGCACGCACACAGAACATTGCTGAGGGAACTGGGGATTGAAGCTGTCTAATTTCATTAGAGATGTCATAGAAATAAGCCGCGGTGTGCAAAGCGCGAGCATCAGCTCACAGTCCTGTGCTCCTTTGGGAAATTCCTTGCACAAGCTTTGGAAAAGATAAAGATAAAAACGCATCTTTAGAGTTTGCCAAGGAAGTTAGGTAAGCCATTGACATTTACCTACCTAGCATCATCTCATAAAAGAATATATGACCAGTACTTGTTTTCAAAAACTTTGTGGCTGGTGAAAATGGGGTACCCAGATAAAGTGCTTAGGAAAATGACTGTTCTGATTTATAGAGTGAAAATGTTTCTATTGATAATCTCATAAAAAGCAAATGTAACTTTACCTCAAGCGTTTCCGTACGATCTACTATCTGACAGATATCATGTGACCATTTCATTTACAACACCTTGCCCTTTCTGTAGTACCATTTTCCGCTTCTCACCTTTGTAAGTAGATATAACTACCGTATGAAAATGAGGAAACTGAGGGTAAGGGAGCACAGTTATTCAGCAGCAAGTCTGTTCTTATCCTAGAATTCTAGGTATCTTTCTAGACTCTGTGGAGATAACCACCGCTACCCAAACACACACCCTTGTTGCCAGGGTGCACAGAGTTTAGCTGTCAGTCCACTAGTGCCTCTACTTACAAGAGCAAAACCTGGAGCATGCTGGTTTGGAGGAAGGTCAAGAGTTGAGTTTTGAGGTATGTTAGGTCTGTGATGTGTCATCCATATAAACAACCACATGCATTCAGGTGGCAAAGTACGACTCCCAGACCATATCTTTCTAATCACATTCATTTGTACAGCGTGTGGGCAAAGCATTAATATTTCTTGCTTTTAAATTTTAATTAATTGGCTATTTTTAAAGCAGTTTTTTCCTGTAGCAAAATTTAACAAAAATAGAGTTCTCATATCCATCCCGTTCCTACACATATATGACATTCCCATATCACCAACGCCTACAAAATGACACACTTGCCATAACCCGTAAGACCATATTGATATATTGTTTTCTCCCACAGTCCATGGCTTTCTCTAGTGTTCATTCTGGGTTTTTTATACTCTATAGGTTTTGACAAATGTATAACATGTATTTGACATTGTAAGCCCACCCATAATAGTTTCACCGTCCTGAATATTCTCTGTACTTGGCTAATTCACTGCTACCTTCCTCACCCTAACGCCTGGAAGCCACTGTTCTTTTTACTCTCTTTAGTTTTCCAGCTTTTAAAATGTCATGGAATTAGAATCCCATAGTATGTAGTCGTTTTAAACTGGCTTCCTTCATCTGTCAATGAGCACCTGCATTCCCTGCAAGTCTTTTTATAGTTAGGTAGCTCATTTCTTCCAGCACTAAATTCCATCCACAGTTAAGGTATCCATTCATTTACCATAGAAATGCATTTTGTTTGCTTCCATGTTGTGAAATACAGATTATTAAAGACCACATTGTGTATTTAACAATATTTTGTCTGGACTGGAGAGACGCCTCACTGGTTAGGAGTGCTTCCTCCATAATCCTGAGTCCAGCACTAAGGTAACAATGCTGGCATCTTAGCTCTGATATGTGCATGCTTGTGGCATGCGTGCACGCACACACACACACACACAATCTCAAAATGTTTTTTGTCACACATACAGTTACCTACAGAAAAATGTCTCCTATGTTATAAACGGGTCCTGGGAGTGTACTTGGCTTGTGTTTTACATTTTTGAAGATCCATGCATAGACTTGCTAGGGATTTGCAGGCGGAGGTCCAGTTGAACCAGTATCATTAATCAAAGAGATTTTCTTTCCTCTATTGCATTTTATTTCTTCCCCCATTGATGATCTATCAATTTTGTTGATGTGGTCTGTTTCTGGGTTCTCCATTCTGTTCTACCGATCTCCTGATGGACTCTTGTCTGTATCACACTGACATCGGGGAACTGTCAGTTTCCCACCTGTGTTATCTTTTTTAATATTATTTTGGCTGTTCTTGGTCTTTTTGCTATTTCATCTGAGTAGTGTAGTCAGTTTGCTTAGCTCCTATTCTGAAATTTGGTTTGGATGCACTGAATCTGTAATCAAGGTGTAAAGTGCTGCTTTCTTGACAATACCTAGTCTTCCTTTCTCTGAACAGAGTTTTGAAGTTTTCATTGTGTAGACCTTACACATTTTTGTTGAATTGATGCCCATGTATTTCACTGTTGAGGGTACTGGTTTTTATTTATAATCAAAACAGCCCCAATGGTGTGGAATATGTTGTGACATGTGAAAATTACATGAAATTAAAATGTCAGTGCCAACTGAGTTTTACAGATTTGATCTGTCTCTGGCAGTTTGTGAGTTACAACAGGAAGCTCAAAGAAGCAATGACATGGCCCGTGATGAAAAAATTGTGTATTATCTGTCCTCTTACAAAAATCATTTGCTGATATTTGTTGTAGAGGAACTTTGAGAGCAGAGAGTCAGTAACACAAAATTGCAGTAAGCAAAGTCTACACGGCATTAGCAAGGATGCTAGTTAGCCTATGCAGGCCAGTTTTGATACATGAGGGATTCCAAGATTCAGGAAGAGAAGGAAAAAACAAAGACCTATAAAAAAAATTAGGTATGGGTTCAGGGTGCCTGGAATCATCAGCCAAGAGTGTGATCTGAAAGCTCAGAGAGAAAAGCCTTCCATGGAGATTGACCAACTGTAGTCCCTGGAGCTGAGTGGCCATAGGGGAGAGCACTTAGTTTGGATTTCCCAATATCTATGTCTGTTAAGAACAGGTTCTCAAGCTGAGGGCATGGTGGTACACGCCTTTAAGCCCAGCACTCTGGAGGCAGAGGCAGGTGGATCTCTGAGTTTGAAGTCAGTCTGATCTACTATGCAGAGAAACCCTGTTCAAAAAAGAACAGTTTTCCTAGAATGCTAAAGGTAGAAGCTTTCAGACTTGAGGAGTGGAAAGGTGTGTAACAGCTGAGTAAAACTGAGGGAAAACAGGTTTGTGGGATTACATTCTGCAGATGAAAAAGGTTTGGCTTTCCTTTTTAAGATTGAGTAATACAGTGTGTCTGTGTGCTGTGGATGCACAAATGCAGTAGAGAAGAAGAAATGGAGAACAGAGAGACTGTTGCAAAGATCACAGGCAGGAGGACCAAGCCAAAGACTGAGAGCCTACGGTGAACCATCAGCCCCTCGACATTCAGGGATACGCACCTTTCACAGGGAAAGATGGAAACACGCAGAATAGAAACAGATACGGACATGTCTAAGGACATGATGACAGGCAGATGCAGCTCTCCCTGCCTAATCCCCACAGGAGATGAATTTCCCCCATGATGGATGCTATAGGGAAGGTAGTTGAAAAGACAGATGAAGTAAGAAACTTGTCAACAAATGGAGCGAGGCAGAACAGATTAGCATCACCTCAAAAGGATGTGGATCGGCCCTAGCTGTAGATCACAGATCTGAGTTGGGACCTTCAGCAACAGTCAACAAGAGGTGATTCTCACTACTGGATTCAAGCAGGACTCCTCAGATGGTGCTACAAGTGGGAGTCAAGGCTGCTTCTCTCTCAAGTCAGTGCCTGGTTCATGTTGTCCCAAAATTCTGACACATAGGCCCCTTGGAAGCTGCTCCTATTCAATCACCACGGAGAAAATGACTACCTTTTCTCCCCGCCAAACAATGAAAGTTAGTATTTTAAACTGTGCTCTGAAAATCACTATAGCTCAGTTACTCAGTATCACATCTGAATTTGTACAGTTTGGGGGTGTGGAGCTCCCATGGTTTTTAAATATATTTCATATGACACACATTTCAAAATGCCACTCCCATCCTGTATCTTTAAAACTGCAATCATACATCAATCTGTCGATGCCAATCACAGTGTGATATCTCTTTAAAAAGCATTTACTGTAATTCCCCCGTCAGTGTTCTCCTTGTCCCCAGTAAGTCCTCGACACACAGTAAGACATCATTAAGTATTTGCTAAATTAATGAATTTCATTTGAGAGCAAAATATTAAGAGATGGTTCTTATGACATACAAAGAATATAAAATATTCAGAAATTAATGTAGCCCATTCAAATTAATTCCTTCATTTGTATGTTCTTAATGATACTTTGCTCAAATGGAATACTTGCAAAATAAATCCTTTGACAAGCTCTATTTGAGGGCTGTGCATACAGCTCAGTGGAAAAGCACTTAACTAGCATGTGTGAAGTCTTGGGTTCAATCTCCAGTACTGGAAAAAATTAGCTAGGCATCTATTCATTATATTATTCATCAGAAAAAAAAAACAAACGTATATTGCTATCATTTTGTCTAAAAAAATTTAGAATTACAAAACACCTACGCCAACTATCTTGTACAAATACTCAATGTCTCCAGCAGAGGGCTCAAGGACTCCATTTTTTTAGGGAAAAGTTTCCAATCTCATTCCCTAACACTAGCCTTCTTTAGTAAAACTCTCTGAGGAGCAGTTCTCGGAGCCATGCTTTTCCTCTGGTCAAATCATCAAACATCTCTGAGTCCACTTAAAAATAACCAAAATGAAAAGAAATGCAATTACAGTAAAGCATCATTATTTATGTGCCCAGCACTTGCAGATTAGCATATTTGACTAATTCTAAGAAAGACAGTGAAGTAAATTACAGCATGTGTTTTGTTTGTTTTTATTTGTTCACTTGTATTTTAAGGCAGGAGCTCACTATGAAGCTCAGGATGCCCTCAAATGAACTGATCTTGAAGGTGTGATCCTCCTGCCTCATCTCCCAAGAGCTGATATTACAGGCAGGTACAATCATAATCCAGTCTATGTAACTATTTCAATATCAGAAACATAAAAGTTAAAGAAAACAGGAAATTGAAAGCAATATAAGGTCAGAGAAGAATATAAATAAATAATGTTAGAAATAATGTAATAAATAATCCATCACACACAATCTCTATGTCTTGCCTGCAATCTCCATGTTCGTACTATTACATGTGGGCCTCAAAACTAAACCAGAGGACTGAAGAGCTGGGCCAGTGAGTAACGTTCTTACTGTAGCAACCTGAAGGCCTGAGCTCAGATCCCAAGCACCTGTGTATAGGATGGTGTGGCCATGTACATATAACCCCAGAGACTGGGGCAGAACCTTCCTCATCTCTCAAAAGAATAGGGAGTTTGCTGAAGAGAAAGTCTACATAACTGGTGAGCTCTAGGTTCATTGGGAGACTTTAAAAGACAATTTTTTATGGACAATGATAGGGGAAGATACTGTCCTCCATTTATTCAGGCACACACATCCACGGACACACATCAAAACAAATACAACGATGTAACCTTAAGTGGTGAAAACACTAAAGATAATTCTAATTCCTATAGACCCAGAGATCTACAACAAGTTTTCTTACAGATATTAAGATCTGGAATATTTTTCTTGGTAATACTTTAAATAACATCAAAAGGAAAAAGGAAAATCTATATCTATATCTATATATCTATATATCTGTTTAAAATCCAAGCATTGTTTTCTGATTTTATGGTTGCTCTCAGTATAAAGCCCAGAATATAACCAGTGTTTCTTAAAGGAGTCTGTATACGTCTCTAGGGGACAAATGAGAAACTCACATGGACATCTCCAGTCATCCAGAAAGGAGGCCAGACATCAGGCACTGTAAAGAGCAGTCATCAAGAATGTCTCTACAGCTGGAAGCCTAAATGCACTAAAGTAATGCACATGTAAGATGTTTATTTTTAAAGATGAAAATCCAACCCTTGATTCTGCCTGACAGGTAACCACATTTTTACTGTTTCCCTGTGTGACTGTGACAAGACATTCCGTTTCCAGTGCTGTACGATGGTAGAAGATGAGCAGAAGTCCCTTAATGTACTTTTCTTGGAATTACTCACTATTTTGTCACAGTACAGGGCCAAGAATATGCTCTGGGGTATGTCTGTTGTGACTAAAACATTCATGATTAAGTCAACTGCCCCAGGCATGGCCCAGTCACCTATACATGTAGACAAGTGAGTATGTCCCCACCTCTGAGAATAATTAGGCCCAATATATACCCATTGACATGATTTTAAATGTAAGATGATTTCCTTGTATTCATCCTTTACATGTAGTCATGTCATTTCATCGGGGCTTAGAGTAACTTATGTAAGTCAGTTAAAAACTGGCTATATCCTGTAGCCAGGCAGGACCTCCAGTTGAGTGAGTGATAAGGACAGCAACCCACCCACAAAACTTTCCACCAAAATGTCTATCTGCAAGAAATGCAAGGACAAAAATGGAGCAGAGATTAAGGGATTGGCCAACCAGTAACTGGCCTAACTTGAGACCTATCTCATGGGCAAGAACCAATCCTTGATATTATTAATGATGCTCTGTTATGTTTGCAGACAGGAGCCTAGCATAACTGTCTTCTGAGAGGCTCCACTCAGCAGCTGACTAAAATGATATAGAGGCCCACAGCCAAACACTGGATGGAGCTAGGAAGTCTTATGGAAGAGTTGGGGGAAGGATTGAGGGACCCAAACAGGATAGGAACTTCATAGGAAGACCAACAGGGTCCACTAGCCTGGATGCTTGTAGGGCTCTCAGAGACTGAACCACCAAAGAGCATACACAGGCTGGACCTAAGTCCCCACACATATGCGGCAGATGTGCAGCTTGGTCTTCATGTGGATCCCAGACAACTGGAGCAGGGGCTATCCCGAAAGCTGTTGCCTGTCTGTAGATTCTGTTCCCCTAACTAGGACACCTTGTCTGGCCTCAGTGAGAGGATGCACCTAGCACTGCAGAGCCTTGATATGGCAGGGTGGGGTAGCAGGGTGGGGGAGATACCCAGGGTGGTCTATATCCTCTGGATGGAGAAAGTGTGAGGGGGGACTGGGAAGAAGTGAAGGTAGCCATAATGATATAATATGAATAAATTAATGAAAACAAAACAAAGAACTTCATTTCAAGATAGTAAAGACCTTTCCATATTAAAATCTTATAGATGAGGCTGGGAATTGAAAATCTGGATAAAAAGACCATGGTATCTCTTAAGAAACCTTCCTGTTTATATTTTTTCTCTTCTGGAACGTTTCAAAAGAGCTATACAGCCACAGGCTAGATGGCACTCATCTTCTTTTTCTGAACAAAGAAAAGTTCAGGTACTTTAATAAGCTGACATCTCTTGACGAAAACAAAGGAGCTACCAAGATGAGGCATGAAATAAGTGGCTAACTTCCTACTCAGGTAATTTCAGCAAAGATCCTGGGTACAGCCACAACTCAGTAATTCCAATGGTCAAGAACAATCGTTGTTTAGAAATTCTTCAAACAGGAGTACTACCTATCCACTGCGGTGTAGATGTATACTTGAGACAGACTAGACAATGGAACTTCCTTCTGAAACATTCAAGATAAGTAAGTGTCCTGAAGTAAAAACCCACACAAAGTAAGCAGGTGTGTTTATCTACTTTTATTAGTTGCTGGATGCCAAAATATTTCTATGCATGATGATGTCAGCAAGGAAAACAATGGCTGCTTCCTGTGCTACTACTGACAATATACCATCAAGAAGAGCATTAGGAATACTTATCTTCTGGTTCCCTGCCCTGGCAGTGGGAACAGGAGCTACAGAGAGCTGCAAACACGGTGAGAAGAAGAAAAGCAACAAACCCAGATCATGTAATGACGGCGGGTTAAAAACACTGTGGGTCACACCCATACTGGTCATTAAATATGGTCTCGGACACTGGGAGCCTCTCATTTCTAGTAGTTCAGCATCAGCATCAGTTCAAGTCCCTTGGCTTCCAATGGACTCTTGAAGCAGACTGAGGCTGAGAAGGAATACAGAAGCCTTGGACATATCCATTTTGTTTTCATTAAATGACTTGAATTTAACAATTTCTCAATATCTGTGCCTAAAACATGAACATTGCGTGAGGGATTTCTAATGTTTAACTGCCGGAAGATTTTGAGCCCTGCACACCCTTCTTCCTCACAACAGGGCAAGAGGAAAAGAAAGTTCCGAAGTCCTTCTACATAAGCCTTTGTCTACAAAAAGAACCCTTAGCTCAGTCTATGTCTTATATCAAACAAAAGACAGTGCTCCCCCAAGTCACTTTTGGGCCTCCTTCAGTAACTCCCATGAACTGTAAACTTTTCAACAACCCGGCCTTCTCTGTGTTATCGTTATTATAAACATCTAAATCAAATTCAGGAGTGGTGAGATCCTGTTTTTTCGAATGGCTCTAAGACGATGTTTAAATTTAAAATACCCCCATCCCTGTGTCATCCCAATCTCCCTTGCCCTCTGCTCCCTCGACTCATTTAATCCTCCTGTTCTAATCTCCCTTCATCTCTTTATAACAGTACATTCTGTTGCCCCTTCCTTGGAAGATTCCCCGACTCCTCTTCTAGTCCCTAACTGGCTACCTAACCTTATGGATATTCTAAACAAAGTACAAATATATAAAATATAAAAGCTGACCTCCATATATAAGAAAAAACACGCAACTTGTTTTTTGAGGTCTGAGTTACCTCATTCAGCTCCATCCATTTCCTACAAATTTTATTTTTCTTAACAGTGGAATAATACTCCATCGTGTGGATGGGCCAATTTCATTATCTATTCATCAGTTGATGGACATCTAGGCTGTTTCAGACTTCTGGATAGTATGACAGAACAGCAAGGACCATGAATGTACAAAGTATCTATCTCTGTAGTAAGATACAGAGTAATTTGGGCACATGCCCAAGAGAAGTATAGCAGGGTGTCATGGTAGATCTATTTTAAGCTTTTGGAAGCCCCTCCACACTGATTTCAAAAGTGGCTGTACTGATTTGTACCACCTCCAGCAATGAGTAAGTGCACCCCATTCTGTATCCACACCAGCATCTGCTGTCATTTGATCTTGGCCATTCTGAGTGGAGTAAGATGAAGTCTAAAAGTAATTCTAATTTCCATCCTCCTAAAGGCTAAGGATAATGAACATTTTAAAGGTATTTCTCAGCCATTTGTGTTTCATCTTTTGAAAACTGTTTAGCTCCCTTGATTTTCAAGTTCCTTATACATTAGATACTAACCATCTATCAGATTAAAAACTGGTACGAAAGATGTTTCCTATCCTGTAGGCTACCATTTTGCTTGAATGATGGTGTGTCCTTTGCTGTACAGGAGCATTTAGCTTTATAAAAGCCCACTTATAAATAAACTTTAAGTCTTAGGACTTGAGCTTTCAGGGTCCTGTTCAAAATTTCCTTTCCCATGCCAATGAATTCAAGCATATTTTCTACTTCTTCCTCTGCAAGACTAAGGGTATCAGGTCCTATGTTGAGTTCCCTGATTCATTTGAAGTTGAGTTTTATGCAGTGTGAAAGATACTAATATATTTTCATTGTTAATATGCAGATATCAAATTTGACCAGAACCGCTTGTTGAAGATGCTGTCTTTTCTACAGTATGTGGTGTTTGCTTCTTTGTCAAAAAAAAAAAAAATGGTGTTTGTAGATGTGTGGACTCATGTCCAGGTCTTCAATTCTATTCAATTAATCAGCATGTCTGTTTTATTCATATGAAAGCCTACTACTATCAAACTTCCTAAACTACACACACACACACACACACACACACAC
>JADRCH010000077.1:951691-1045475 GCA_019843965.1 Rhynchomys soricoides | reverse complement strand
AAAAGCCCACACTAGAAATGGGCTGTTCCTGTTTGAGATATTGGCCAATGGAGGCCCACAGATTCCCCAAACATTATAGGAGGCCCACAGATTCCCCAAACATTATAGGAGGCCCACAGATTCCCCAAACATTATAGGAGGTCCACAGATTCCCCAAACATTATAGGAGGCCCACAGATTCCCCAAACACTATAGGAGGTCCACAGATTCCCCAAACATTATAGGAGGTCCACAGATTCCCCAAACATTATAGGAGGTCCACAGATTCCCCAAACACTATAGGAGGTCCACAGATTCCCCAAACATTATAGGAGGCCCACAGATTCCCCAAACACTATAGGCTACTATCAATGTAAGTGGTAGTCCTCCACAACTTATTGGTAAGAACGATAATCTTTTCCACATCTGGCCTCCAGTGTGTTATTGTTATTATAAACATGATATATATGTATATACATATGTGTGTGAGTGTGTACTCAATTGGAAACCTTACCCTTTATTCCTAGAATTTATAGTGTTGGAAGGTGATATATGTATATATAGATATAGATATAGAGATAGAGATATAGAGATATAGATATATAGATATATAGAGAGATATATTTCGAGAGAGACTCGACTGGAACCCTCACCCTTCACTGGCTAGAATTCATAGTGCTGGAAGGTGCTATACATGCTACTACAAAAGAAAAGTAATCATTAGTCTCACCCAGCTACGGACCCTTCGAATTACAATAGCTACCGACTGTAAGATATACCCACTTGTATAATCAGCGGCACAAATGGTATGGAAGTAACCAGATAGCTTTTGAAGTGAATTTAAGGCCTGCTCTATAGGTTGGAACCCATTGATACTGTTAATGAAGCCAAGAACCTGAGACTAAGGTCATGGGCTTAGGGGAAATCTACAACTATAATTATGCCATATAAACAGAGCAATAAAATGATTCCTGGCGACATATTTCTATACTCCTAGATTAATACATTGTTTAGCCCTCATCAGAATGAACATAGAAAACTAACTATTGGATAGCATGCAGAAAATAAGAAACTTTGAATGTTCAGCCATAAATATCATAACCTTCCTGCTAAGTCTCAGGAATCGATGCAGAAGAGGTGTCAGGAAGATTCTAAGAGCCACAGGTAGTGGACGACCTTGAGAAATAGCATTTAAAGGTACAATAAGGCAGAAGCACAAAATCACACATGGACTGACAAATGTTGTGACAGAGTGCCAGTGTCTATATAATCTCAACCTAGGAAAAGAAATCCTATCATAGAGTCGAGAAGTAGACATAAGCCCCACCACTGCCAACAAAGATAAGCAAAATTGATAGCTGCAGAGAGGAGAATAGGTATTTTTCAATGAAGTGACACTAGATGTACCATTACATGCCAGGGCAGGCTCCGTGGTTGGGGGTAGTTGGCCACACAAACTGGACTTCATGAGATTTTCTTTCCTTTTGTTTCGGTTCATTTCATTTCCTTTCCTTTTCCTGTCTTTTCTTTTCTTTCCTTCCGTCCTCTCTTTCTTTTTCAGAGAGAGAAAGAACATGAAGGTAGGTGGATAGAGGGTCTGGAAGGAGTTGGGGAAGGGAGGGAATGTAATAGAATACATCATACAAAATTCTCAAAAATAAACAAAACACTAATTAAAAACAGAAAAAATAATCTAAAAAGATAAAGACTGGAAAAGTAGAAAAAAATATTTATTAAAAATCAGCATATCAGGTCTGCTACTGGGTTGGCATCTATCTGATCCCTGAAGTGTACTATAGTGAGAATTTTGGCTTCTTGAAAAAGCACAGAAATATTAAAGAACATGTTTTCAGTTTAATCCCAGGTGTGGGATATGGTGCTGCTTCAGATTGTCCCCAGCCACTGGCTATGATTTTCCTTGTGAGGGGGCTGGGGGTGTGTGTGATTCTGGTAGCTGCAGATAGTTTCTGTGATTGTGTGACATTTGGAATCCTGGGGTTCTTTTCAGAGGGTGTGTGAATAATAGGGCCCCAAGAGGCATGGGGACTTGTTAGTTGATGTTGGTTAATGTTCTTTTAAGTAGTTATGGGTAAAGAAGGGAGGGAGGGAGGAAGGGAGGGAAGGAGAGAGGGGGGAGAAAGGGAGGGAGGGAGGAGGAAGAGAAAGAGAAATTAACTATCCTGACTGTAAGATTAAACTTACCCCAAGGAAGAAGACACCCCTAGTCAGCAGGAAGCATTCTAATGGTAACATAGCCTCCTTTCCCCTAGATCCTTTTTTTTTTTTTTTTTTTTGGCCCTTATCTATTGTTAGGGAGTTGAAAGGGTAGAAAAGGGATGGAGAAGGGTGGAAGAGAACCCAAAGTAGCAAATGCCGCTACAGTGTACCCATAATTCCCCTTCCTCATCTTCAGCTGTTTCAGACATTATGTACTGAAGGAGTGGCTTTACAGTTCTTTAAGTGTAAAGGACAATGAGCTGAGGACAATCTGAGGAGACCACGCACAGATATTTAGGAAGGAAGGTGATGGGCATGAAATAGAAGCCCTTTCTATAGCTCTTCTGTGTATCGCCATTTCCTGGGCACCAGCCCTCTCCATGAGGAACAGGCAGGCACTGGGCACATACACAGGCACAAGCACACACAGGCACATGCACACACAGGCACTGGGCACATAGGCACATGCACACACAGGCACAAGCACACATAGGCACTGGGCACATACACAGGCACAAGCACACACAGGCGCATGCACACACAGGCACTGGGCACATACACAGGCACAAGCACACACAGGCACAAGCACACACAGGCACTGGGCACATGCACAGGCACAAGCACACACAGGCACAAGCACACACAGGCACACACACATGCTTGCGTGAGATTGGACATTTAACCTATTGTTATTATTTCTGAACAGCGAAAGAGCCAAGCTCTACTACTTCACTTCACATTGGGCAACAATGAAAATCCCATTGGCATCTAGCATCTAAAGCCACAGTAGAAGCTTTTATAAGGGGCAGATATAGTCTATGGAACATGACCAACTTCACTCCAGCTCAGGAAGCTTACTATTCCACTTCTTCTTTCAATAATAAAAGGGAAAAATCTTCCCAGAGGCAAATAACATTGAGTTCCAAACAAGTCACGAAAGAAACAGAAGTGACCGATAAAGCTTGGAATTTCTCTCTTGTTAAATTTCTCTCTTCTTAAATCTCCGTGTAGAAAGAGCCAACGCTTGAAAAGAATTAGGTGAGAAGAAAATGACTTTTTTTTCAAAACTAAAAATATTGTCCTTTAGAATGTGGATTTCAGGCTGTACTCTGCAGATCCTGAGACACAGTTGAAAGCCTTTCACCCTGCAGGCTTCTACAGATATTGTCAGAGGAATACAGAGTCTTGAAATTAAAATACTAAAACAACTATTAAATAATCTTAATGCTGATCCCAATAGGCACACTTGGGCAAATTTTCTTCTAGAATTGTTTTATGTGCTACAGGCAGGGGAGGCTCATAAGTAAATCTCATGGAGACTTTTTCCATACAAAGTGACACATTTACCCCTGAAGGAATCACCCATGGCAAAGCACTTCCAATTAAGATTGCTGTCATTTTGCTGCCTAGTTGGATGCTCAGGCCTCTAGAGAAAAGTAGTCTGTTGTGGAGAATAAATATAGTTTCAGCCAAATAAAGTGCTACATATACATACCTCCCAGTAGGCTTCCTGTTCAGTATGCCGTTATGGTGGTGTTTAGAAGTGACTACAGGGCAGGAACTGTCATCAATACCTTGCAAATGTTTGAATAAGGTAACACACACACACACACACACACACACACAAACTAATAAAAATCAGGAAAAAAAATCCCTCGATATGTGAGAACATGAAAACTAAAGGAAAATTTCCTTTGATTTTCAATTCTCACTTGTGTGAATAGTTGTATATGATGGCCCTTATATATGAGACTATTCTTCATTTGTCAGAATATCACATTTTTAAAATGATTTCTAAAAGGCTTACAAATGGGAAGAGTTACAAAAATATTTCCTAATGCATATTATACTAAATCAATCTCTGGACTGGAGAAATGCAATTGGGATGTGTGTCTGTAAAGACACATTCTTTCCTGAACTCACAAACCCAGGGCCAGAGTCCGTGGCCACTGAAGAGAACAAGGCGATAACAGCACTCCTTTTCTTCATCAGATGATTGTACAGCTGGCTCATAGCTGACAAAGGTAGCAATATTTGGACATGGACTGGCTTAAAGAAGACTAAGGGTGTCACTATTGTTTGACACATTGTTTTTCCTTCTACTTTGGGCTTTTAGAGCTTCTCTCTCGGGTTACAGGTAATACAGCAAGAAACAGAGCTCTCTGGAAATGAAATCAGAACCAATAACTCCGTACACAGTGGATCCATGGCATTACTTGCCACACCCTGTTGACGTCACACCCAGAATGCTCAATGGGTAACCTATGGCCCTGAATTCCACTTGCTTGCACGCTGACACTAAGTAACTCAGTTGCTAGCGGTTACTCTAGAACCACTGCGTTAGCTGTCCTACTTCCTAGCATTCTTTCCTTCATAAACTAGCCTCAGTGTTACATGTTCTTCACTGTCTAGATGGATGTTTTTGTCCGTCTATCTGTCTGTCTTTCTGTTTGAAAACAATACTTGCCCGTTTCTGTGAGTGAGCATTTTCCTATATGGGAATGAGGTGCCATATCCAGTGTGTCTGTCTCATCTTTCTCATGTCTCTTCTATTCCAGACTGGTCTGAAATATGAGAAAGTAAGAAGGAGGAGGCCAAAACACAGGAACCATCTTCTTACACACCAGGAGAAGTAAAAGCCAGGGCTTTCTTGCCTTCTAAGGCAGATCGTTCCTGTGACAGTTTCCAGAACAAGGCCTGTTATTGCTGTCCCATGGCTCTTCTCCATTGTAATCCTAACAGTTGTTTGTAGCTGTGCAAGGACACCCCAAGGACCACAACGCATGCTGAGCCTTGCTCAAGCAATTTGTGAGCAGCGTGTAGATAGAGGAAGAACACTTGCCAATGAGTGTCAAGACAAGTATATGCATGTGAGCCATGCGTTTGTGAAGGCACAGGAAGAGCGCACACATGTTCAGAGGAACTATTAGCAGTGGGGGAAATTTTGACTTTTCTTCAACACTTCCTGGATGAAATCTGTGGGATGATTTTGAGAAGGCTGTGCTCAGAACTGTGTGTAGGAGGAACACACACACACTGTTGCACTTAGCAGTATTCATTCATCACTCCCACACTGTACTCCACACTTCTCTCCAAGACAGCGGCAATTGTGAGACACTTAAAATACCTTCATTTTATACTATGCTTACTACTAAACTAAACTTATGATCAACTGTCAGCACGCCATGTGTGTACGCGCAATATTTGTCTTCCTACACAGTTATAAAGTGCATATATCTGCACACACTTTATATATGATACACACTATATAATTTATATTATACACACACACACACACACACACACACTATATATATATACAAATAATGGTTAAAAACCACTGAAAGTCCATTATGATCAATCCCAATGAAGAAACTGAAAAGCCATGCTTACATTGATACCACCACATGCCAGATTCGTCTATACTTGACTCTAATTTCAACTCCACATCATGAGAAGTCATCTTTGCACGTTTCTTGGATATATTATAATGCATTGGTTTGCCATCATCTGTATCCCAGTTTTGAGGCACATTTATTACAAGGTCATTTTTTGACGCAAGGACTCACTATGTAACCCTGAGTGGTGTGGAATTTGCAATGTTGACCGGGCTGACCTCGAATTCACAGATATCCACCTGCCTCTGCCTTTGGGGTATGGAGATTAAAGGTGTGCGCCACCACACCTGACTACACAGTGATTTTGTGTTTAAGAAGCCAAAGTTCCTTGGATGCTTTAAGAAATGCTGCTTCATCTACTGGTTTGTAGCAGAGCTATGGCATAGAGGGAACATGAATGAAAACTCAAACCTTACCGACATAGGAGGCTCCCCCATACCCCCCGTTGCCCAAAATGGAGTTCTTTCAAACCTCTCCAAGCACTTCTGTGCCTCTTTAAGCATGATGCTAACAAACATGACATGTCTCTTTCTTGATGGCATTCAGAAAAGGAAAACAGACCTGGAATTAGGATGATATTTCAACAACTAGGTCAAAATTCATAGGTGAATGATTTTAGTCAGTCAATTGCACCTCCTTGTTCTTGGTTTGGTTTGGTATGGTTTGTTTTCCTGAGATAGTCCTGCTATCCTGGAGTTTAATATGTAGACCAAGCTATCCTAGAACTCCAGAGATTCTCCTGCCTCCACCTGAAATCCAAGGCTTATGCCCAACAGATCTTGCTGCTTTTCCCGAAAGGTCACCATATTCCTCAAGGCTGTTTTACAAATCAGGTCAACGAGAACCCATAAAGTACACAGCACTGTGCCCTCGTTCCTTCACAATGTTCTGTGACACAGATGCTCCTTCCTGCCCTGTCAGGACACAATCTGAACAGCCAAGTTGATGCTGTGTGCCCTAGATGCAGTATCTCTCTGTGACTACTTTCCAGAGTTGGCCTCTGGTCTCCAGAAAGAATGAACACAAGGCTATGATAGGTTTGAGGCCTTGTATTCTTTTCTTTTAAAAATAAATGTCACTATAATTGCTACAAATATGTTTTCTATTACTGTGACAAACACCATGATCAAAAGCAACTTGGGGAGGAAAGAGTTTATTTTATCTTACAATTTACAGTCTACCATTGAGGTATGTCAGGGCAAGAACTCAAGAAAGGAAGCTGGAGGTAGGAACTGAAGCACAAACTACGAAGAAATGCTATTTACTGGTTTTCTTGCTCTCCATGGCTTGCTCAGCCTATGTTTTATACCACCCTAAACCACCTGCTCAGAGGCCTAAGCCTTCCCACATTAATCATTAATGAAGAAAATGTCCCAAAAGAACAATCTGAGGGAAGTGTTTGTTAATTAAGATTCTTCCCAAATGACTTTGGTTTGTGTCAAGTTGACAAAAATTAATCAGTACAATTGATCCCTTGTCAACTTGATACAAATACTCATCACTGTTAATCTAAGACCTTTTATTGTTTCTCCCTAAGATCTCATGTTAATATCACAATATAAAACAGTATAACTTTACCAGTCCAACTTTAAAATTTCAGTCTCTCAAAATACCCATCTCTTTAAAACTCCAAAGTGCCTCAGCTATGGGCTCCTGTAAACTAAAAAAAATTACTTGTCAGTACCTACTTCCAAAAGAGAAAAACCAGAACACAGTAGCAATCAGATCAAAACAAAACTAAACACCAGTAGTGTTGCTCAATGTCCAAGAAAGATCTTGAACATACTCAGTATCTTCTGAGCTCCAAAGAACTTGAAGAGCTACCCTACTCTGGCTCTGCCATCCACAGCACACACAAGAGGCAGGCTCCACTTCACACCTGCCATAGTCCTTGCTAGTTGTCTCACAGTACTGCCATGTGAAATATGCAGGACTAGTCACTACAACTGAGGCTGTACCCTCATCAATAGCCTTCTGGACACTCTTCAGGGACCCTGACCCTGTCCCATGATCCCAAGCCTCAATTTTCTTCCATGAAGACAGGCAATGTAGATATGACAAAAATTCAGGTATCAAGAGAGAACTGCACACATTAAATAATTTAGAAGTAATATATTAATTTATATATGTGAACCAAAAAGCATAAAATATATTATTTACTAACTTCACTACAAAAATGTATGGTAACTCTGTATCATAGCTGCCAGCCTTAGTTTCCTAAGACATAAACTTTGACTAGGCTAACCTTGAATCTGCATCCACAGAGGCAGTCTGATGCCCAAAGAGGCAAGAAGAACATATTAATCACCTAGGCCTAGAGTTACATATGCTTGTCAGGTCCCATGTGGGTGGTGGGAATTGAACCTGTGTTCTCTAGAAGGTCACCCAGAACTCTGAACCATTGAACCATCTCTCCAGTCCTGAATATTACACCTTCCAATAATCATCTAAAGAAAAATCAGAGGAAAGGTAAACCTCACATTCTTCAAGGTCTAAATACCATCTTCTCTGTGAAATGCTTTGCTCATGGTCCCTGGTGACCATGTTCCACTCTTTTTTTTTTTCCTTTTATTGGACTTTTTCTATTTACATTTTGAGTGTTATCCCATTTCCAGGTCTCCCCTCCAGAAACCTCCCATCCCATCCTCCTCCCCTGCCTCTACGAGGGTGCTCCCCCACCCACACACCTACTCCCCCTTCCGGCCCTGGTATACCCCTACACTGGAGCATCAAACCCCCACAGGACCAAGGGTCGCTCCTACCACTGATGTCCAACAAGGCCATCCTCTGCCACATATGTGGCCAGAGCCATGGGTCCCTCCGTGTGTACACTTTGGTTGGTGGTCCAGTCCCTGGGAGCTCGGGGGGGGGGGGGGGAGGTCTGGCCTGTTGACACTGTTGTTCCCACCACGGGGCTGCTAACCCCCTCGGCTGCTTCAGTTCTTTCTCCAACTCCTCCATCGGAGACCCCGTGCTCAGTCCAATGGTTGGGTGTAAGCATCCATCTCTGTATTTGTCAGGCTCTGGCAGAGCCTCTCAGGAGACAGCCATATCAAACTCCTACAAGCAAGTACTTCTTGACATCAGCAATAGCTTCCAGGTTTGGCGGCTGTATATGGGATGAATTCCAAGGTGGCATGCCCCACTCTTTTGTGTGAGTTTTCTGCGTCTACCATAACTCTCAAATCTTGAGATTTTAATAGTGTTGTGCTGCCTAATTTTAGAGGTCAACTTGACACAAGCTATAGTCATCTGAGAGGAGGAAAACTGAGAGAAGGACCACATAAGATCAGGCTGTGGGAAAGCCTATAGGGCATTTTATTAATTAGTGTTTGAGGTGGGTGGGCCCGGCCCATTGTAAGTGGTTCCACCCCAGGGGTTATAGTCCTGAGTTCCATAAGAAAGTAGGATGAGAAATGCACGGAGAGCAATCCAATAAGCAGCAGTCCTCCACATCAGCTCTTGCCTCCAAGTTACTGCCCTATTTTGATTCCTGGACTGACTTCTTTCTATGATGAACAGTTATATGGAAAAGTGAGAAAAATAAATAATCCCCCCCAAGTTGCTTTCGGTTATGGTGTTTCACCACAGCAATCTAACTAATACAGAAATTGGTACCAGGAGTGAGATACTGCTGTGACAGACCTGACCATGTGGTTTCTAGGTGGACTGTAGAGGGACTTTGGAACTTTGGGTTGCAAAAGCCATTGAGTATTGAGAGTTTTGTAAGCTGCTCTGTGGGAGGTTGGAAGATAAGAGTATTGAGAGAAATGCAAACATTGGAAGCCTGACTTATGAAGTTTCCGAGGAAAGCAAAGATTCTACTAGACCATCTGTGTTAAGAATCTGTGGTATCTAGTCAGCTGAAGCTGAAGAGTCAGTTGTAACTGACAAGAGACCAGAACCATTAAAGTAAAACCTTTGCTTTGCAAGGACAATGGATGCTGGTCTCCTGGGGCCAAAGAGTCCGCTGTGATTAAGAAGAGACCAGCATCTTTGAACTATAGTCTTTTAAGAAATGTTTCCTCATAGTCAGCACACAGAAGCTATATTCTAGAGGAAGCCAAAGGCTGTATCTCATGCTGAATAACTGACTATTCTAACAGTCATTCAGGTGTACTGGCTTTTAAGGCATGAAGCAATCATGGAGAGCAGTTGAGACATTTCACTGTGTGACAGGGCTGGAGTCCCTAAAGAGAGTCCAGGGGAGGGAACTGGTGAAAAGTGCAGCCCAGTTGCAGTAGGAGACCCCAGAAGTTTGGACACACCAGTACCATCGAGGAATGTCCAAGAACAAGAGCAGCCATGGAACGGAGCTGGCCTAAGCCTACTAGACAAGCCTTGTGTATGCTGTGGCAAGCCCTTCGGGGGAATCCAGAAAACAGTGAATCCCAGAAGTTTGACACTGAGATTTATACTGTTGGACTTTTGTTTTGCTTTGTTCAGATTGTGACTGTGCCCTGGTTCTTCCCTCTTGGAGTAAGAAAGTATTTATTACTGCTTTTACAAAAGGCCACCATCGAGAGTCTTGGAACTATTAAGATTTTAGAGATTTGGAAACTGGATTTTTGAGAGACTTTGCCTTTTAAAAGAGACTGGATATTTTAAAGATATTGAACTTTTAAAGTTGTTTAAATATATAAATACTGTAGGACTTTTAGGTTTGTAATATTTTATACTGTGATATTTATCAAGATGAGATCTTGAGGATAAACTAAAAGTGAACGTTATAGTAAATTGTGCATGTCAAATTGACAAGAGGCCAATTGTGCTCACTTATTTAATGTTGGCTTAACACATGTACAGTCATCAAAGAGAAGATCAGGCTGTACAGATATATATAGGACATTTTCTTAATTAGTGATTGATGGGGAGAGCCTCAGTCCATCATGTGTGGAGCCACTACTGAGCTAGCCTTGAGTTCTGTAAGTTGAGTAAGCCGTGGACATAAGCCAGTAAGCAGCATTCTTCCAGGGCTTCTCCATCAGCTCTCACCTAGGTTCCTGCCCTATTTGAGGTCCTGGCCTGACTGCCTCCTATGTTGAATTGTGGTGTAACATTTTCCTCTTGAACATGCTTTTAGTCGTGGTGTTTCATCACACAAATAATAACCCTAACTAATATTTTGATTTTGTTCTTTGTGACTATGGGTCTTGTTCACTCTACCACTGGGCTATAGCTATTGCCCTGTTTTACTCTTGATTTTAAGACAATAAAGCCATAATTGGGTCACTGAGCTTAAGTGATAACTAGAATTCAACTAACTGCAACTCTTTTCCTTTTGATAGTACTTTGGATTGTGAGAAACCAATCTCCACAACCACATAGTTCGAATTAAAATGCTATGTTTCTGGATAACACTAAAAAGCAAATGGCTTTACTCACCTGTCTGTTACATCAGTTATAAAATTAGGCAGATGTGAATTTTTGTAAACATTAAAATGAGCATAATGTACAGCAACTAAATCATATCCACTGAAGGTAAGTTCCTTTGACTGAACACAGTTAATAAGCAAAGCTGCTCTTATCACCTTTGGCACCATACCTGTCCTGTGTATGCAAACTCCAGAGCCTGCTTTAAGCCCAGGCTGGTCACACCACGTAAATTCACTTCATCGGCTCCACTTTCCACCATACAAAGACTGAACATTGCCTGAAATGAGGAAAGTGAGAAAGAAAAGACTAAATTATGGGATTTAAAAGGCAAGAGAGATAGATAATGTCCTAGAGAAACTAGGAAAAAATAGAGCTTTTCAATTGAAATGTAATTTTGGTTTCTGAAACACTTCCACAGAGCTTCATTTGCCTCTGCATCCATCTGATAGCTAAACAGTAAACACATACACACACACACACACACACACACACATGCATACACACACATACACACACACATACACACACATACACACGCATACACACACATAAACACACACACACACACACACACACACACACACCCACTGCATGTATCTCTCAGCACACTCATCCAGCCAATAATGTTCATGCTCACTGAACTCATTTCTCTATCTGGGACAAAAACATCACACGAGGTGCAGCCATACTAAACGTTCTACCCAATGGACATGAAGAGACAGGTCTCTTTTGATGTTTGTGTCTTTATAATCTTGCTTCTCTTCTCACACTGAATAATCCTTGCCTTGTTCTGTTTCAGTCACCAACATCCAAACACAGTTTGACAACTTAAATGCAAAATACTAAAAGTGAACCACACATTGTGCACGACAGCGTGGTGACATCTTCGGTGTGCATCCTTTCTCTACTGTATCCATGCCATGTGTTCTACCTGCCCTTTAGGGACTGTCTTAGGGTTTCTATTCCTGCACAAACATCATGACCCAGATGCAAGTTGGGGAGGAAAGGGTTTATCGAGCTTACACTTCCATGCTCCTGCTCATCACCAAAGGAAGACAAGACTGGAACTCAACCAGGTCAGGAAGCAGGAGCTAATGCAGAGGACATGGGGGGATGTAACACACTGGCTTGCTTGCTACCCCTGGCTTGCTCAGCCTGCTTTCTTATAGAACCCAAGACTACCAGCCCACAGAATGGTACCCCCCTCACAAGGAGCCCTCCCCCCTTGATCACTAATTGAGAAAATGCCTTACCGATGGATCTCATGGAGGCATTTTCTCAACTGAAACTCCTTTCTCTGTGATAACTCCAGCTTGTGTCAAGTTGACACACAAAACCAGCCAGTATGGGGACTTAGGAGCCATTTAGTTAGCACACCAATTGGCATGGCATCACAGGCCAGCCTAATGCAGGTTGTAACATCTCTATCAATAGCTTGACATCACATTTCTCTCAAGGTGGAAAAGCAAAGGCAGATGGACAACCTGAGTATGGACACTTGAGCATGAGTGGGCAAGCACTTACTTAGCATCTCAGCCAACTTTCTCCACTGAAGAATGGGACTAAAACTGAACCCATTTTGTTGGGTGGTGGTGGAAGAATAGCTTACTGGTTAAGAGAACATACTGCCTCTGATCTTTACCCCCTCTCTGAGCTCCTCCAAATACAATACTCCAGTCTCATCCCTACCCCTACAGCAGACAACCTGCTGAGGTGTCCCCTTCTCCTCTCCCCCGTCACTAAGTGGACCACACAGATCTTCCCTCCTAATTTCATTCACTGAACTTGTTGCATTAGCCCAGTTCCCAACTCCAACAGACATTCCCTGGGAAGCTGCAGGTTGCTCTGTCCAGGGAAGCAGGAGGCTAGATGCAGATCATATAGATCTCTACCTCTCTGTTTCCAAAACCAATCTAATGGTGGCTTTATCCCCAGCTCAGTAATAGAACAGCGGTGGCAGCCTCTTTCCCTCCCCGCACTTCTGAGTGGATCTCACAGATCAACCCCTGTAAACCTCATTCCCTTGAGTCATTGCTTTATCCCAGCCCCCAACTCTAACAGGCTTCCTCTGGGCACACCTGGGCCATTTTAGTCACCAAAGCAGGTGAGCTAACTACAGAACTGTGGGGCAGTGATCTGGCAGGCAGTCTGGCACACTGGTTGAGCACAGGCAAAGTCTGGGAGACCCCGTGAAGTAATTCGCAAGGGACCGGAAATGTTATGCCAAAGCTCCTAGGAGGCTTTTTGGGTCCAGCCACGGTCACATATCATGCCCCGGTAGAGGCGTGGTCACACAGCCCCAAGCTGTACCTATGTTGGTGAGACACCTAGAGGCTTAGCCACACCCCTTCCCAGTTACTATATCTGCCCCGCCTCTCTGGAAGAGGCGGAAGGTACAGTTCCATCCATGCCACTTTCCACATGAGGAAAATAAACGCCTTAGAATTATGGACTGTCTCTTCATATGGACCCACTGTGGGAAGCGAGGGATCTGGCCCTCGATTAATGAGCCGCAGCTAACCTCTCGATGTGGGAATCCCAGAGTTCCTAGACCATACCCATACACCCAAGCCTAAGCAGCTAGCCTGGCACCCAAAGCAGCTGAGACCTGGTCCTGGCGGTGGGAACCCCAGCTACTCTCCAGCTAACCCGTCTGCAGCACCCTGCGGCAACTGCGGTACCCCAGGCTAGAGAACCCAAGGAGATGGCTGCCACACGTTCCCTGGGAATGGCTCCCTCCCCCACCCACGAGCAGGGCCCGCAGAGGCTTTGCACAGCCCCCCACCTGCCCATCGGACTGTGGGGGAAGATGCGCAGCCACTTCCTACATGTCCTGTCCCACCCAGAGCCGCAGTGCCCCAGGACAGGTACTTGGGGCTTCGTTCCACAGAGACAAGTGTGTTCCCATCACAGATCTTTGCCTCACCTTTCATTCCTCCAAGTCAAATCCACCAATCTCATCTCAAGCCCTATAACGGACAACCCACCGTGCCTCTGCTCATTCTTTGTCTCCATTCCCAGGGGACTAAGCAGTTTCTGGTGGAACACTACCCTGAACATACTCATCCTCCTCAACCTAGCAAATTCCCATTTCTAAATGACAGCTTCCAATACCTAGAAACACATTTTTACCAAGAACCCATGGTGGACATATCTATCAGGATCTCAGAAGAATTTTCCTACCATGCAACACATAGCCCACAACCTTCTCTAAGAACCAGAGAGAAAACAAACAAGGGACCAAAACATCCAGCAAACACAAGACCAGATATCAGCACCTAGAATTATAGTTTTCCCATACCCAGATGACTAGAGTTAAGCATAAAAAACATGATCCACAACAGTCAGGAAAATGTTTTTACTAGAGTCTAGTAACATATACCACAGCAGGCCTTGAGAACTACAACACAGCTGAAGCACAAGACAAAGACCAGGAAGCAGCCTTTATGAAAATAACAGAGCTCCTTGAAGAGAAAATGAATAAATCTCTTACAGAAACCTAGAAAGACATGAACAGTGGAAGAAACCAGTAAAATCATTAAAGACCTGACAGTGGAAATAAAATCAATAAAGAAAATCCAAACTGATGGAAATCTAGAAATGAAAAATTTAGGAACTTAAAACTGAGTTTCATCACTAGAACACAGGAGGTAGAACAGAGAATATCAGGGAATTGAGGACATGATATAAGAAATGGACATCTCAATAAAGGAATATGTTAAATCCTAGCTCAAATATTGAAAGAAAATGTTAAACTCATAGCTCAAAAGATCTGGGACTCTGTGAAAAGACCAAATCTAAGAAGAAGAAGGAAAAGAAACACAGGTCAAAAGAATACAAAACATTTTCAGCAAAATCATGGAAGAAAAATTTCCTAACCTAAAGCAGGAGATGCCTATCAAGGTTCAAGAGGCATACAAAACACCAAATAGACTGTACTAGAAATAAAAATTCCTCTCAGCACATAATAAATCAAACACTAAGTGTACAGAACAATAAAATAGTATTAAAGTCTGCAAAATAAAAAGACCAAGTAATGTATAAAGGTAGACTGGCTAGAGTAACACTTGGCTTCTCAGTTGAAATGATAAAAGCCAGAAAGGCATAGACAAGTGTGCAGCAGACTCTAAAATACCACAAATGCCCACACAGAGTGCTACACCTACCAAAACTTTCAGTCACCACGGATGAAAAAAAATAAGACATTCCACGATAAAAATAAATTTAAGCATTGTTTACCTATAAATCCAGCCCTACAGAAGGCACTAGAAGGAAAACTCCAATATAAAGAGTTTGACCACACCCAAGAAAACACAAGGAATAAATTTTATCCCAGAAGCAAATCAGTAAAAGGGAAACATTCTCTCTCTCTCTCTTTCTCTCTCTCTCTCTCTCTCTCTCTCTCTCTCTCTCTCTCTCTCTCTCTCACACACACACACACACACACACACACACACACACCAATACTTAACAACGACCAAACAGGAATCAACAACAAACATTGTTCATTGATAACTCTCAACATAAGCAATTTCAAGAAAAAGACACAAACAAAATGGATGTGAAAACAGGATCCATCCTTCGTCTGCATCCAGGAAAGAAACCTAAACTTCAAGAACAGATATCACCTCAGGGTACAGTGATGGAAAAAAATAATTCCAAACTAATACACTTAGGAAGCAAGTTGGTGTATCTATTGGACAAAATAGACATCAAGCCAAAACTAATGAGAAGAGACAGGAAAGAACACTATATACTCATCAATGGAAAAATCCCCTAAGAAGACATTTCAATTCTTAATATCTATGTTCCAAGCACAAGGACACCCAATTTTGTAAAAGACAGAGCTTAAATCACATATTGACCCTCACTCATGGATACTGGGAGACTTCAATAACTCATTCTCACCAATAACTCATTCTCATCAGACAAAAACTAAACAGAGAAATGCTTAAACTAGCTGATGGTACAGGCCAAATGAACCTGACATGTTTACAGAACATTTCAACCAAACACAAGAAAATATATCTTTTTCTCAGAACTTCGTTGAACTTTCTCCAAAACTGACCACATATTGGGACACAAAGTCTCAACAGATGCAAGAAAATTGAAATACCACCATGCATTCTTTCTGATTACCATGGGCTAAAGCTGGATATCAACAATAACAGAATCCTGAGTAGTAAAAGAACTATGGGAGGTATGATG
The DNA here is from genome assembly GCA_019843965.1 of Rhynchomys soricoides. NCBI lineage: Eukaryota > Metazoa > Chordata > Mammalia > Rodentia > Muridae > Rhynchomys > Rhynchomys soricoides. The sequence continues at coordinate 1,029,297 of JADRCH010000077.1, read as the reverse complement.
ATCTCTAATTTCAAGATGTACTACCAAACTATAACAAAAAAAGAGCACAGCATTGGATCTAAACCAGACACTTTGATGAAGGGATTCAAATTGAAGACCCAAACATCAATCCACACACCTAGGGACACCTGATTTTCAACAAATGGCGCTGTCCAACATGGATGGCTGCATGTAGAAGAATAAAAATACATCCATAATTATCACCCTGCACAAAACTCAAGTCCACACGGATTGATGACCTCAATATAAAACAAGACACACTTAACCTGATAGAAGAGAAAGTTGGGAATAGCCTTCAAATCATCTGTAAGAGAAGACTTTATGAACAGAATACGGTTAGCACAGGCACTGATACCAACAATTAATAACTGGGCCCTCATGAAAATGAAAAGCTCTGTAAGGGAAAGGACACCATCGTTCAAACAAAGTGGCAGCCTACAAAATAGAAAAGGAGTTTACCAACTCCACAGCTTGCAGAGGACTAATACCAAAAACATAAATAAACTTCAGAAGCTAGACATCATGAAACAATCCAATTTAAAAATGGAGCACAGATCTAGAGAACTCTCAATAGAAGAAACTCAAATGGCTGAGGAACAACGAAATGCAAATAAAAGTTCCTGTGAGAGTTCATCTTTCATGATGGCTAAGATCAATGAAACAAATGACAAGTCTTGACAGTGAGGATGTGGAGCAAAGGGAAACATTTATTGCTGGTGGGAGTGCAAACTTTTTCAGCCATGATGGAAATTGGTGTAGCAGTTACTCGGGAAGATGGTAATCAACATACCTCAAGATCCAGCTATACCACTCTTGGGTATATACCCAAGACATTTTATCCAGCTACAAAGCCATTTGCTCAACCATTGCTGCTCCATTCATAATAGCTCAAACTGGAAACAACCTAAATGTCCCTCAACAGAAGAATGGATAAAGGAAATGTGGTACATTTACACAGTGGAGTATTAAAAATAACACTATGAAATTTGAAGGTAAATGAGTGGAACTAGAAAGAGCCATTCCAACTGAAGTATCTAGGATACAGAAAGACAAATATGGTATATATTCACTTATATGTAGCTATTAGCTGTTATGTCAATGATGAGCAAACTACAGTTAATATAACCACAGAGGGTGGGTATAAAGGAAGGGACTAGGAGGCACATATCTTGTCAGGAAAAGAAAATATGATATATAGTTATTTATTGAGGGGAAAGTTTTTAGGGAAAGTCACGTGGGGAGTGAGAAGGGAGAAGGAACAAGGGAGTACAGAGAGAGGCCATTTAAGGTATAGTATAGAAACTGAATCCAGTAGGAGCTTCCTAAAATATGTACATATATAAAGGTGGTATAAAAAAAATCACCAAATGATGGGAAGAGAGAGCCCCAAGTGCACTTCTTTAGTCACCAAAAGAAGCCTCTGGGAATGGGTTACATCTAACTGAATTGTTGGTCAAATTGTTGGGTTCCCATGGGAACCCAAAAAAAAAATCCAGACTGTTTCCACAAAATGATGACAAGACCCCCACTGCTGAAGACAACACCTACACAACCCATAGAACACGAGGAAGTTCACTGGTGCCTACACAGTGCTTTTACCCCTATGTTCTATGGAATAGTTAACATCAACCTGGCCACAAAATCTTTGACCCGCAATGATACTCTGCCTCTAAGATACTAGAGTAATAGTAGCACAAAGTTTATGAGAGTAATCAACCAGTATCTGATTTGGCTTATGGCTCATTTCAAGGGATAGAACTCATATCAGATACTGCTTGGGTGACCAATAATCTGAGAGTAGATATCCCGGTGACTTAGGGTAAGACCAAATACTGGTCTAAAAAAAATGTAGCAATAAAATAACTCCTAATAACATTCTGCTATAGACATAGATAAGTGCTTTGTTCAGCCATCATCAAAAAAGCTTCCTCTTGCAACAGATGGGAACAAATACACAAACCCACAGCCAAACAATATGCAGAGAGTTAGAAACCTTGGATCACTCACCCCTAACCAGGATGTCTCTCTCAAATCCCTCCCTTCAGGGCTCAGGGAACCCACTAAAGAGGAGACAGAATTTAAGAGCCAGAAGAGATGGAGGACACCAAAAAAAATAAATCCTTCTAAATCAACATGATCAAAGCTCATATGAACTCACAGAGCCTACAAAGATCTACACTAAGTCCCTGGCTTATTTATATATTATGGCAGAAGAGGGACTGAAAGAATGTTTCCTAATGAGAGATAGAACAGGAGTAGACCTATATCAGAGAGGAGGTGAGGAGAAACTGAGAGGAGTAGAGGGAAGGGAACTGTAATCAGCATATATTATATAACAAAAATCATTTTTAAAAACTAAAGTGAAAAAATTCAAAAGAAGAGACCATATTGCTATTGTGGAATACTAGAGAATTTAGTACTCAGCACCACCCTAATCAGGTGGTTCACAGCCACCTATACCTTCAGCCAACAGATTAGATACCCTCTTGTAGCCTCTAAAGATCCTACACTCATGTACACACACACACACACACACACACACACACACAAACTTAATAATAATAATATTCAATTTAATGAACTTGATGACTACATGCTAGTGATGCATATAAAGTACTCAGAATACTACTTTAAATATGACAAATTCTTAACAAAATTTATATTTTTGTAATAAGAAAGAAACAAAGTTAAGTTTCCTTTCTATATTTCTTAGAGAAAATAATACAACCAGAGAATACCGAAAACCCAGGGTATAGATTGCTATAGATAAAAACAACTAACAGAGTTACCTTTAGAGTTTATGGATCTGCTTATGTATTTAGAAGATACCCTGACATTATTAGGGTTACCATACAGTGATGAAACACCATGACCAAACCAAGTTTGGGAGGAAAGTCTTTATTCAGCTAACACTTCCACATCAAAGGAAGTCAGGAATTCAAACAGGGCAGGAACCTGGAGCTGATGAAGAGGTTATGGTGGGATGCTGGTTACTGCCTTGATCAGCATGTGATCTTATAGGAATCAGGACCACCAGTCCAGGGATGGCACCACTCTCAGGTAAATGAATGAAGAAGCCACCATGTATCTCAAAACCTCCATACTAATGATCTACTGTTATAGCATCAAAAGCAAGAAGAACTTGTTCTAAGAAAATATTTTACATGCTAGATATGGACATATAAAACTTGTATTTGTTAGAAAGAACATCTAACATAAGCTACACACTTCAAGCAAGTTCAAAGCTAGACATTTAGAGACAAAACACACGCACACAAAACATATGGCCACAACATTCTGCCAATGCCCAGGAGCCAGTTATTCCGAAGGGTATAAGAACGCAGCTCAGACTCTTGTTTGGTTCACACTGTCTTGTGTCTGGGAGAGCCATGGCCAGGCTGATATTTACAGTCCTCACAGCTTACTCTTAGCTGGTAATGTGCTTCCACAGCCACAAATCTTTCTAATTGAAAAGCCATTTTGTGGGAATGCGGTCAACTTGCAGTGCCCACCACAGAGGGAGCTGTGGATTTATGATGCATTATTCTCTCTTTATCCACATGGAAATGACACAAATTGAGTTCTAAAAATCACAGTCCATGAATTAAGCTGGCTTGGATCACATGGGTTGTCATTCAGTCACAAGATGAACTACAACCACAGTGAAGTCAGTACATAAGGCCTCAAGACAGACAGAAAGTGACACGTTCACTGATTAGTAAGACAGCAGGTGACAGATGTGCTGAAATGTGGTGGCTTTTTACCAGGTAATCTGCAGCTTTGCTGTTAGCACTGTATGTGAGCAAGTCGTACTTATTAGCAATCTGAATAACCTTAATAAATGAGCAAAATAACTTAATTGTTGGGGGGAACACATTCGTAGCTCACTTTTTATAATAGAAACTAAAATGAGAGTAAACAGTAGGTTTCAAGAAGCCACTTATAAAAAGCCACTTTTGATAATAACTACAGAAGATCTAGTCTGGGCTTCTGCATCTTCTATATACCCTGTCCTATCTAATTAGTCCACAATCTTTCCCACAGTCGTGAGATGTTGCTGAGATCTGAACTAACTTCTGAATCAACATAGATTATACATTTTGCTTAATTAAATATTTGATATAGTTTTATAGTCATAGTTTACTGCATATTGAATACAGCTCATGCACAGAACAAGTAGCAAGCTTCAGTTAATGAGACCATTCACTTAATTCCAACCACATCTTTGCCCTCTACAGAGAAGGAGAGGACCCTGACACAACTGCTCTTTTAGCTCACAAATGTAGTAACCCAAACCATTTGGGGACAGCCACTGCCAGAAAGAGTACAGGGATTCAGTGGGAAGCTTTTTAGTCTGCAATACATTTAGAAGCATTTTAAGTTTTCTCCAATGCTCTCAGGTAACAGGACACCACAAGGAAACCAAAACAGTACAATTATAAGGCCATAGATATCCTTTGTAGGCTGTTCTGGAAATACCAACTTCCTCTTACCTCAACTACACAGAATAAAGGAAAATTATATGGAGATCATTATGAAAATCACAGTCAAAAAAATGCAGAAACCAAGTGACCAGGTGGTGTCCAGCCCTGACTGTCACACTGTCCATTAACACAACTCCTGCACCTAAGGCTCAGGGCAGAGCCAGAGGAACAGGAAGTCTACTGTGAGACTCCGTCTCAGAGGAATGTCAGAGAGTAGTACGCTCCTTCTCAGCTGATCAGGGACGAGAAGGTGACAGAAACAGGAAAGGCCAAGGCATGAAAGAAAGTGACCCAGCATGACATCATCCTCCAGAAATGCCTGGACTGGAACTCTCTCTATTGATCAAGCTGGTCTCAAACTCCAGAGATCTACCTGCCTCTGTCTCCAGAGTGCTGGGGTTAAAGGCATGAACCGCCATGGCTCTTCTTGTACGCTGTAAGGTGCTTTCCCTCCAGAAGTGGTTCTTCTGGAGTAGACAATAACAGGATGAAAAAAAAAAACCATGCATTCCAAGTTGTTCCTGGCTAACATTAACATAAATGTGAAAGTCAAAGTTTACTGACTACCACAGAGATGGATCAACCTCTGAAGGAAAGTATCCATGAGAGCTGTTATGTCCTCTGGAGGATGATGTCATGATGGGTCACTTTCTTTCAGGCCTTGGCCTTTCCTACTTTTTTGGTACCTCATCTTCAGAACACTTCCCTGTGCAGAGTGCTAGCCTGTCTCCAGATGGCAGCTGATCCTGCTTTTCAAAGCTTTATTTGGGCACCTGGATTTCCTGCATGTAGACAGGTATCCTAAGGCAAAATTAGGGTTTGTACAAGCAAACACAATGGAAGAATCTGTACTGAAGAATATCAAACAGGAATTCAGGGGAAATCCTGTAACAAAGAAGAAGCTTTGAGGTGTTCTGGGTGTGTTTAGGAATCACAACTAAACCAACTTCTCTCCAACAAGTGTGCTTCTTACACTCTTTGATGTGTTAACTGTTGGGCATTTGTTTCTCACTGAGAAGTTCTTACTCTGTAAGTTAGATTGTGTTTGAACTCCAGATCCTCCTGTTCCAGCCTCTAATTGCATCACCGAGCACAACTCGTATCTAAAAACTAAGGGCTGAAGAGATGGTTCAGCAACTGAGAGTGTTGGTTACTCTTCCAGAAGACCCAGACTGAGTTCCAGCATGTACATAATGGCTTACCACCATCTGTAACTCCAGTCCCAGGGACTGGGCTCAATGGGCACTGCGTGCAAGTGATAAATAGATATATATGAAGGTAAAACATTCATTTACACAACGTAAATAATAAAGTTAATTTTTTCCAACATAATAGATATTTCAGAGATAGCTTGGCTGTTATTCAGATGTCATCTCTGAACTACTAGCATTAACTTCACCAAAGAACCTGATAAATGTGAAGAATCCTGGATACCACCCCACACTCATTGAATGGGAAATTATGTTTTAATGACAACTCCAGATGGACCTCAGACATATGAATGTTTGCGAAGTACAGGTACTGTCAATCCACCACCACCATCACTTCTTGCATGACTGGATATCTGAAGTTATGAGATACCCAATGACCTTGCTGAAGAAGAGTTAGTAAAACTCTCAATAAGGGTATCAAATCATATTTGCTGCCTTCTCCTCTCTCTTATACAGTACTAGTGAATTCTGTCACTTCTGCTTATTAGCCCTTCAGATGTCTAGTTTCCCCTCTAGAAAGAACAGCTAACTCTGAATTCTGAGTCCTGTTAGAAACCTTGCTGTCCAAATTTCAACAAGTTCAACTTATACCTAGATTCAGAGGGGGTTGAGAAAAAAATGCCTCTGAGGAAATAAAACTTATTTTTTTAAAAAAGAGGTGAACATAAATTCCAGCTGTTTTTTGAAAGCGTTATCATCCCATTACAGAAGTCAGAGCCTTGTGGCAAATACTTCACCCTACCACTTCCCCCACTCCTGTGGGTTGATTTTCTCTGGTTTGTTTTCCTCTTTTCATATTTTCCTGAAGAGGAACTTCAAGTGCTTGCCTCAGAGCTGTTTTCACACAAACCACTTAAAATATAACTTTGAAACTCAAAACATAGAATCTTGAAGCAGTTACAGCTTGCTTGGAAAAATGGCAAGGAATCTCTTTTTTTGTCCAATCTGATATCAGCAATGGCTTCCTGGAGCCTGTCTGAACATTGAGATCACACTCATTTCACATGAGTATGGGAGTATGTCTACCATGTAGCCATAATGCAAATAACCAAGAGCCAGGAGAAAACACACACTAAATCATAGCTTTGCCCTACAAATTACAATGCCACCCACAAAAGCCCATTGCACTTTTGATACAGAACTTTTTAAAGGATTTTGAAAGGTAACAGTATGGTTTGAGGTCAATTAAAACTTATTATTCTACTCTCTTACAGCCCAATACAAATCCACACATGACACCTATAATCCCAACACTAGAGAGGGTGAAGCAGGCCAGACTAGGCTGAGAGACAAGCTAAGTCTTATATATAGTATTAGCCTAACTTGAGTAAGGCTTTGGGTCCCATCCCCATCACCACAAAAATAAACAAATCCCATGGAAGCAAAAGAGTATTCAAAAATTTAACCTAAAATGTTTATAGTTCTCTTCTTTTGTGTTAAATTCAACCTCTGTGATGGCTATTCTTGGTTTTCACCTTGACTACAGCTTGAATTAACTAAAACACTGGGTACACTTGTGACAGACTTTTCTAATAAAACATTTGAAGCGGGAAGACTTTCTAATCTGTATCTTCCGAAGTAGGAAGATTCACCTTTAATCTGGGCCATACATACCTTCTCCTGATAGCCTATATAAAAGACATGGAATATTGCTCTCTTTGCCTGCTTGCTCTTGCACTCACTGGCAAGGCAATTCTTTCACTGGCATTAGAGCCAACTTCTTTAGGATTCTGGCATCTACTGAAGACATATAGCCTCATGGACTGAGCTACTGGATTCTTGAATCTTTTATTAGTAGACAGCCATTGTTGAACTACCTGGACCACAGCCTGTAAGCCATTCCAATAAATAACTCTGCATCACACACACACACACACACACACACACACACACACACACACAATCAGTTCTGTTCCTCTGAAGAACCCTGACTAATACAGGTATTGGTACCAAATATGGTTCTAGAGTAACAGAAATATAAAGATGAATTTTTAAATATATAGAATCTTTAAAAAATGAAATAGGCTTTCTAATTTGCTAATACCTATAGTTGCTGAAGCCTTTCCAAACACTTTCCAAAGGAAAGCCCATGGTGTGAAGTATTTTACAAACTTAAAGGAAAAAATATATTTGATTTTCCTGATTCACCTGTTCTGAGAGGCAATAAAAGTTATGTACAAAAAAGTTATGACAGTTGTTGGATAGATAAGAAAAATGAGGGTGCTGGCTAGTTTCTCCTAGCATCTCTGGATAAACTGACAAAGGAAAAGAATGAGCTCTGCCACAAAATCAACCAGCTTCTAGCATCTCAGAATATGGTGAGAATAGCAATGAACTCAGTAATAAAACTGACTGGCTCCAGCTGCACATAAGCAGTCTAAAGGTTTCTAAGTGTTCCCTGGAAGAGAATCTTATCTCCATCAGTCAAGGGTGTCACCAGTTAAGTAAGGGTGTTAATTGGTAATGAATGGGATCTTGTAAACCTTCAGATTCACAAAGGTCTATTTCACCTAGGAAAGTAGTCTTGACATCCTTAGCAAAAGATATATTAACCCCCAACCCCTGAAAAATTGACTTTTCCTCCCTTGACTGAGGAAATTAATCCTTCATTGTCTGCTACCTGCAGTAACTTTCTCTGAAGGAGATTTGAGGTAAGACAACACTGATGTCCTTCAGTGCCCACCAATAGTTGCCTCTAGACTTATAACCTGACCTGAGGCAAGGCAGTATTCCAGAGGGGAGAGTGAAAGTGTAGTCCAGGAGGAGGTAGGTGCACTACACTACTAAAAAGCTTAATGAGTCTGCTAATTCACTCAAGAGAAAGTCTGGGAAACTTGTGTGGGTTTTAAGGGTGTGGGATAATGGTGGATGAAATCTAAAACTGAATCATGCTGGTTGTACTGATCTGGGTCCTCTGAGTGGAGATTCCAGGTATAAGTTGGAAGCTTGTACAGTTTTGTTTTGGTTTTTTTTTTTTTTGGTTTTTATGTCAAAAGTTTGTTTAAATGGTTGGCTGAAGCATTTGTCAAAAGATGACATACTGAAATGGAGTAGGAGATGCCTGATATCTCTTGGCTTAATGTTGATGACAGATTCAGGAAAATTGCAATGCTAGAGTGGGTATACTATATGAAACCTAATTGCCCATAATGGGAAGGCCCAGGAGACTTGCCCTTTACTAATCCTGTAAGAAACAAAACAGTGAAAGGACACCAGCACATTGAAAGAGATTTGGTGTCATCTTTGCCTAGTGTCAGACATTAGGGTTGGAGATGTTGATGCTCAGTTGGATGAATGAAATGCAATGGGTTTAATTGTGCCCTGACGTAGCAGGGACTGGGTGGCAGCTCTAAATCACTAAAGACAAGGTGGCTGTTGTCAAGATTCACCAGGAAGATGTGAGAAGATAGACACAGGGTACCTGAGCATAGGTAACCAGCCCTGTGGCAGGAGGTAGGCTAGAATAAATGGCATATGTTACGTTATATCCAGTCAGAGAAGAGCCAAGGTATTTGTAAGTATATTTTGAGTCTGAGTCTTATTTCTGGGAGCATGGGGCTGTGAGGAAGAACCGGGACAAAACGTCCACAGATTGTAGCATTTGTTGTTTTTTTCTTTTGTTTTGTTTTTTGTTTTTGTTTTTTGTTTTTGTTTTTTATTAATCATTCCATTCATTTACATCTCAAATGAGATCCCACTTTCCAACCCCCATCCCACATAAGCCCTCCCTTCTCCCCTTTGCCTGTATGAGGGTGTTCCCCCACGTACCCACACTCTCCTGCCTCACCGCTCCAGCATCAAACCTACTCTACATCTTCCTACTCTGGGGCATCAAACCTCCCCAGGACAGTAGCATTTGTAATAGCATAGGCAAAGCAATGGCCTTATGCCTGATGGTTAGCACAAGCAGTGATTCTTATGGTGAACCATATGACTTGTTACTGGTTAGTCAATCATGCTATTTTCAGGCATGAACTAGATACTGAATTTAAGATCGATCTATATAAGCAGAAAATTTCTCAAACAAAGGAACAAAGGCTGCATTGGATAGTGGCAAAAGGGAATCTTGGTCTATGAAACAATTTTCAAACTTGACGCAGTTTATAGACACAGAACCCCTTAAATAAAGGAATAGCCAGGTTCCATTTGAGGAAGGGCCTTGAGAAAATACCCAAAAGTTTTAGTGTTAGTCTTTTTCCAGTCCTTCCCTAGAGGGAACTAAGGCCTTTTACAAGGGTAACTGTACGCTGGAGGACAGGAAATAAGCAGACTTTCCGGGGTTTATTGGGTACTCATTTTGAATTGATGGTAATTGTGGGAAGATCCCAAGAAACACTGCAGCCCTCCAATTAAAGTAGGGGTTTAAGGTGCCCGGTGATTAATGATGATTGGCTGGTGTCTCATCGTAAGTCCATTGGATCCCTAAACTTAACCTGTAGTTATTTTCCTAGTCCCTGAATGTATAATTGGGAAAGATATATTTAGAACTTGGCAGAATTTCCACAGTTGGTTCCTTGACCTGTGAAGTGAGGGCTATTATGGTTGGAAAGGCGACATGGAAGTTTTAAGACTTCCTCCACCAAGGGAAAGTGAATCACAAACAGGATCGCATTCCTAGAAGAATGTAATCATAGTGGCAGAAAGTAATGCCACTATTAAGGATTTAAAAGACGCAAGGTGGTGGTTCCCACCACATCTCCCTTTAACTCTCCTATCTGGCCAGTGAAAAAGACAGAGAGAATGCAGAATGGCAGTTGACTATCAAATCAATCAGGTAGTGACTCCAATTGTAGCTGTGGTATCAGAGGTGGTGTCCTTCCTTGGAGCAGATTAACACATCTCCTGGCACATGGTATACAGCTACTGATCTAGCAATGCCTTTCATTTAGGACCTCTACATGAAGATGACTGAAAGTAGTTTGCATCAAGGACATATTACTCTCCAGCCCTGTGTAATATCTTAGTTAGAAGGGATCTTGATTGTCTCTCAACAAAATATCACATTGGTACACTATATTAATGACATTATTTGACTGAAGAAAGCAAGAAGGTGGTAGCGACCATTTTGAACTTATTGGTAATACATATGTGCACAAGAGGATGGGAAATAAATCCAACCAAAATTCAAGGGCCCCCTCAGTGAAATTCAGAGATAGTCCTTCTGAGGCACCCATTCTCAACCCATAGGTTCAGACCCCTCTGTTGAGGCTGAATGACTCTTTCTTGGGGTCGGCATATTAGATCTCCTATATATCAGAGATTCACATTAAAACTCAATAACAGTAGCAAAATTACAGTTATGAAGTAGCAATAAAAATACTTTTGTAGGGAGTGGTCACAACAACATGAGGAACTATATTAAAGGGTCACAGCCCTATGTAGTTTGAGAGCCACTGTTCTAAAGGGAAGGCTAGATTATTGAACCTAGGGTCCCCCACCATCAAGAAAGAAACACAACCTTATCAAGCCTGTACGGATTCTGGAGACAGTGCATTCCTCACTTGGGTGTGTTACCCCAGCTCATATATCAAGAGACTCAGAAAGCTGCTAGCTTTATGTGGAGCCTGGAATAGGAAAAAGCTCTTCAACAACACAGGCTGCTGAACAAATTGCTCCGTCATGCAGACCATATGATCCATCAGACCTGATGGTAAGGATGCTGTATGGAACCTTTGTCAGGCCCCTACAAGTGAATCAGAGAGAAGCTTTTGGTACTCTGGAGCAAGGCTCTACCATAATCTTCAAGCAACTATGTTCCCTTTGAGAGATAGCTTATCAGCCTGCTATTTATTGATTCTTCATGGAAAATGAATATTTGACCATGGGCCACCAAGTTACCATTCGACCTGAGCTGCCCCATCATGAGCTATGTGTTATCTGACTCACCAAATCATAAAGTAGGAAGTGCACAGCAGTAATTCATTATCAAATAGAAGTGGTATATATATCATCAGGTCTGAGCAGATCCCAATAGCACTAAAGCAAATTGCTTGAAGAAGTTGCTAAATGCATAGTGTTTCTACTCTCACTACAAGGGCATCCCTGTCATCGGCCAAAGTGCACACGGATAAAGTGGCCATAGTGGCAGAGATGGAGGTTATTAATGGATTTTCACTCACCAAAGCTTACCAAGCTACAGCTGCTGCTGAGTAGCAGATCTGCCAACAGCAGAGACCAACACTAAACTCCAGATATGACACCATTCCCTGAAATGAACAGCCAGTGGTCTGGTGGCAAGTTGACTACATTGGACCACTGCCTCGGTAGAAAGGACTTTTTGTCCTTACTGAATAGATATTTCTTCTGGTTATAGATTTGCCTTGCCTACATGTAACGTTTCTGCCAAAACCACCATCTGTGGATTTACAGAATGCCTTATCCGTCATCATGGTATTCCGTTTGCTTCTGACCAAGGAACTCACTCACAGCCAGAGAAGGGTCCATGATCATGAAATCCACTGGTCTTACCATGTTCTAGACTATTTCAAAGCAGTTGGCCTGACAGAAAGATGGAATGGCCTTTTAAAGACACAGTTACAGTGCCAATCAGGTGGCAGCAGCCTGGAGGGCTGGGGCAAGGTTCTCTGGAAGGAAATATGCTTTGAATCGGGTTCTAATACATGGTACAGCTTCCCCCATAGTTGGGATCCACGGAATCAAAGGGAATAGTTCCACTCATTATTACCTCTAGCAATCCACTAGGAAAATGTTTGTTTCCTGTTCCCATTACCTTAAGTCTGCTGGCCTACATGTTTGGTCCTAGAGAGGAGAGCACTTTTTCCAGGAGACACAACAAATGCTTTATTGAACTGGAAGTTCACACTCCACCTCCCCTCCAGCCACTTTGGCCTTCTGATGACCTTAAACCTACAGGCCAACAAATGAATATGGGTGAGAAAGGGGTGACTGATCCAAATTACCAAAAGGAAATTGGGTAACTCCTCCATGATGGAGGTAAGAAAGATTATGTCTGGAGTGCAGGAGATCTTTTAGCACATCTCTTGCTGCTACTAGGTCCTGTGATTAAAGTCAGTGTGAAACTACAACAGCCTAATCCAGACAGGATGAGAAAGGACACAGACCCTTCAGGAATGAAGGTGTCACTCCTCCATAAAAAGAGCAGAGACCTACTGAGGTGCCTGCTGAGGGTGGAGGAAACTCAAATGTATGGTAGAGGAAGAGAGCTGTAAATGCTAGCTAACACCACATGGCCAGTTACAGAAATAAGAATGATAATTATAACGACTGTTTCTGTAATATTTTGTTAAGAATGTGTTTATTTGACCAGTATGAAGTGTCCTTTCTTATCTTTTTTTGATAACTTCTGGTTGAAAGTTGATTTTATTTGATATTAGAATGGCTACTCCAGCTTGTTTCTTGGGACCATTTGCTTGGAAAATTGTTTTCAAACCTTTTACTCTGAGGTAGTGCCTGTCTTTGTCACTGAGGTTCACGTCCTGTGTGCAGCACAATGCTGGGTCCTGTTTATGTATCCAGTCTGTTCGTCTATGGCTTTTTATTGGGGAATTGAGTCATTGCCTCAGGAAAAGATTTTCTGAACAGAACACCATTAGCACAGGCACTAAAATAAATGATTAAATAAATGGAGCCTCATGAAACTGAGAAGCTTCTGCATGGCAAACAACAAAAATGTCAACCTACAGAATGAGAAGAGATTTTGATCAAATTTTATACTAATTTATAATTAATGGATTTCTCCAAAGTTATACATAAGTATATTTATATTTGCATATATATCAACCATCTTGATTTCTTTCTTAATTGAGTGAAATAAACTTTTTTTTGATAATTAGGAAGATGGTTCAGCAGGTAAAGACCCCTGCTGCTGAGAGGACTGAGTTAACCAGAGCCAAGCTAACTCCATTACACGCTGCAAACTGACAGGTCAGGAGAGTAGACCTAAGTTGCTGATTCCCAGAAATGAAAACCTGGATCCAGGAACCTGTGGTCAGCCAAGTACAGCCAAGGGCAGCCAATCCTAGGACATCTGGCCTAAAGCAAAAATAGGTAGCTAGAATGAGTAGTACCCTGGAAAGTCCCCAGATCCTAACTACTTATAGAATCAGTCAGACCCCTAGAGACAGAACTAACCAATAAATGTAAAAGGGCACATATCCCTCCATGGAATTCCCCTAACTGACAATAAAAGCTGAGCCTTCGAGTCCATTGGGTGTCTCCGTTTTAGTGGATGGAGATCCCTGCATGCTGGTAATTTCTGTAGAATAAATACTCTCTGCATTTGCATACTATTTGAGTCTGGGATATCATTCTTCTGTGAATCGCAGACCCTTACACTACCAAGCATGACAACCTGAGTTCAATCCCCAGGATGTACGTGACAGAAGGAGGTCACTGTTTCACAGGTTACCTCCGACCTCCACACACGTACTGTGCCATGAATACCCCCAACCTATTCATTGAGTGAATGAATAAGTAAATGTAAATATAATTTTAGTAATTTCTAAGAATAAATAACTTTTTCTGGTTACTCTATTACCTCATTTAGACAGGAGGAAACTGAAAACACTAGAACTGTAGTGATTAGCCAAGTTGAGAAGGCTGCTAAGTGGTCAAAACAGGATTTGAATCCACAGACTTTACCATTATTCTTCACTTTTGACTCTCTCTCTCAAGAATAAAGGGATTATCTGAGAAAGCAGTGGGTCTTTACATTCAAAGAAAAACAGAGGCATCTGACTGTTTAGATGTCTAGAAGTTCTCTCTTTTGCCTCTCCCATCCGCAGATGATACCAAAGGGTAAATACTTGCTGCCTGCTTGGTCACTGCATTTTACCACCTATTATTGAATCTCACAGGAGGCTGATTTCCCCAGACTGTGGCAGGATCTGAGAACATGCCGTAGATGGATTATGAACACAACATAATAAGAATAATTTGGTATAAAAATCTCTCATCACTTTAGATTCAAATATTTCTAAATGAGAAGAATACTGATAATTCAATTTTTCAGGAATCCAGGCATGCAAGCCCAGAATTCAATCAACATCAGATAGATAGGCTAATTAAATGCAATTGATTCAACAAGCAGCTGGATCATCCCACAGTGTGGACAATTCCTTCTGAGTGAGTTTTAACAAAGATGATGAACAGAGTCGCAGCTTATGTACAGATCCCAGCAACTATTCATCAGATTGGCACGATCAGTCAGCTTTTCCTTCTTTTATAAGACATCTGTGTTAGCTCAATAGTCAATTTTAAAGTTTTAAAGATTTCATCAGCTTTATTGTCCTTTGAACATGCTATTCAGATCAAGCTGACATTGTGTGTAAACATGAGAAAGATAAGCAGGAGTGAAAATTTCATTGCAACTAAACCTTCCCATGAAAGCTATAATTTTGAAAGCATTAAAAAGATATTAAAACAAAAAGAAAATCACTTTCTCACACACATTTGAATAAAATACTTATAAAGGGCTTTGCACAATAGCAGGTAGAGTGTAAATGATGCCAAACATTAGCCAGTATGGTTACTTCATAAATATTTTTCTCTCTTCATATTATTTACATTGAGTGGAAATGAATCCTTCAAATAAAGACATAACACATACAAACCAGAGTTCACCACTCTCCATTCAGGATAAAGAATACAGGGAGCCATAAGTATATCAATAAACAAAAGTCACCATGCTCACCTGGAAACAATTTCTCTATCACTGATTCAAATCCCTCAAAAGAGGAATACCATGATGTCTTTCAGGTATTTTGTTTTTTCTAAAGACGATATAATGTTTGGTCACTATCACTACTAACTGATATCTACATTTTGAGTACAAAAAGAATCCAATTTTTAATGAATGTCCTCAGTATAGGGAAATTATGAAGCTATTATCTTTAAAAATAAACCCATACCGCTCATGGGAGTCACAGCTCCTTCCAAAAGCTGCTTACATCTAAATCAGCCTTCCCACAGCATTCCCACTGTATGCTGCATCCACAGCAGCAGATGGGAAGCCGCTAATTGTCAGCCAGACAATTAGTGCTTAGCTGATGTCCATCAAACGTTGAGACTTGGTAACAGGCTGGCTAGATAATGTCACATGATTGCTTCATTTGGCTTTGCTGAATGTCAAGGCCATAAGTAGGAAGACTAGCTGGGGTGGAAAGAAACCATGAAAGGATGTGGAGATAAATGTGATATGAACACATTATATACATGCATGAAATTATTAGGCAATCAATTTTGTATAGCAAAATGTTGAATTTTTCTCTTGACTGGTTTTCCAGTTATACTAATAATATATGAATATAGTTTTCTATAATAATTAGGTTTAGGTAAAATTAAACCCTTACTTCCTGAAAAGGCAATATTTTAGCAAACAGCAAAAGAAGCAGCTTTGTAGGAGAAGATAATTCCAGGAGAGGGTGACTGTGGACAGGTCCCTGGTGGAGTGTTCCAGGCAAGGATGGCAGGTAATGAGGCAACAGATGGTGGGAATGTTAGGAGGGATCGGCTTTCCTTCTGCAGCAGAGTAGACAGCACCATAAGGTATTGAGAAGGTGTGAAAATCTGAGTTGCATTTTCAACAGGGTCACTGGGGCAGCAACTCTGAAATAGCCTCTGTGAGACAGAAGGTTGAAATAAGAAGATGGTCTAACAGAGTTCTTTACAACTCCATGCAAAAGATGATGGTAGCTTAGATCAGAGTGACAGGAGCAGAAGTGGTTGAGACTTGTCTATATATTTTAAAGGCAGACCCGTGAGACTTGTTAACAGTCAAGGATAACACAGGTATTTGGATCCTGTCGTCGCAGGATTTTCCCTATCCAATTACATTAGGGCAGCAGGGGGCCTGTGATTGGACAGGGAAACGGGAGGCAGAGCTAAGAGTTGCAGAGACCGAGAGTGTCTCAGGAGGGAGAGGGTAGCAGGCAGAAAGGAAGATGGCTGCGAACGTGAACCAGGGTGGCTATAATCGGCCACAGGTGGTTATGATATCGTAAGGTTAGAATAATTGGGATAAAGTTTTATCATTATAAATTGGTTCTGAAATTATTGTATTGGCATCTTGTAAATTGAGAATTTATTGATGCATACATCTGATTGGTTAATTATAAGGTTCAAGGGTTTTGATTTACTTGGTTACTGGAATGTGGGACTGCGGATGGCAGAGAGGGAACTAGCAACTCAGCCAGATTCTGCGGTGGGTGTGTGTGTGTGTGTGTGGGTCTAGCTGGAGAGAGTAGCCCGGCGGCAGGAGTGCCGGAGCAAGGTCCGGCCCTGCTGGGGAGTTGGAGGGTTGAAAGAAGCAGTAGTGCAGAGAGTTGGCGGGTTCATTTTTATTGAATATTTCCCGCAACACCCTGTATGGATTATAAAGCTATGATGGGGAAACCTGCACAATAAGTAGCTTTGTGAGCTGAACGGAGACTTTAATAGTGGATATCTTCGCTTTATATTGCTTCCTAAACATTTGACTACAGGTATTTTGAAGCCTGTTACGTGTAGTGTTTGGGGTTTAGGAAAGAGCTGTTAGTCAGTACACCAAGCTTCATGTCTCAGCAGCCAAGGACTGTGGGAAAGGGATGGAGCTCTCCAGGAGATACACCAAGGCTATCCTGGGTTGCCAGGAGGAACTTGCCAAAAGAAGATCTTGGGATGCAGTTAAAATGGGCCAAGCCAATTCCTTATAATAAACATCTTTTCTACTACAAATGCGTCTTACTGGTTCTGTAGAACTCTATGCATATGTACACACTAGAAATGTAGGGATGAGTTGGAGAGAAAATGGAGAAACGAAACTCTGAAATTCCCACGGAGGCAAGAGTATTTGTGTAAACCGAAGGGCAAGGACTGAGCCTGACTAAATCCAATTTTGAGAAGTTTGATGAAATTAGACAAAACTACCAGCCGGTATGTAAAAGGAAAACCTGGAGAATGTGGGACGCCAAAGTCAAAGGAATTATTAAAATTTAGGTAAATATTTAAAAATTAAGATGCTGAGTAAAGGAGAGCTGGATGTCGATTACTGGATTTGACTATAATTTATTTAGAATTTGTGTGCATATTATAGTAAGCAAGATACAGATCTCCCTTGGCTACCCTTGTTGGACTTTGGTAACAGAATTTTGGTAGTCATAACATAGGCGTGTGGTTTTCTATCCTCTGATGGGTCAGCTCAGATTTATATAGTGTGAGGAACAGCTTCTAAGTAAGGCATAGGAAGTCTGGGTCCATTGCTTATCTGAGGAGGTGTGTGATTATTCTGGCTACTACCCACATTCTTTATATTTTCTTTCTTCTTTGGTACAGTTTTGGTAATTTATATTTCCCAGAAACTTATTTGTCAAGGTTGTAAGTTAATTGGTATAATTTCTATAGCATTTCTAATAGTCGTTTTTTTCTTTATTTTCATCTTAAATGTCACCATTTTATTTCTTATATTGCATTCCTTTCAAAAAATATTAAATATTTTGGTCAAAGGTTAGCGAGTGATAATCTACTGAACCGTCTCCCTGGTTCCTTGCTCCATATTTCTGTGTAGAGAATGTGGGCATAGGTCCCAGTCTTGTCATATAGTCAACACTACTTGTATTATCAGCCTGTCTCTGTACCATGGAATACTGCTAACAATCCTTAATCTATACAGAGCACAGAGCAGCCAGTCCCTTCACGGAAAGTTCTTGGGGTAGCCAGAAACTCTGTGTAGGAACTCTAGAGTTCTAGAATCTACCATTGGAATTTTATTTACCCTCTGCCTCTAGAATCTAGTAGAATCTTGTAGACATACCAAGTTGACTCCATTAGTCACTGCCTAGACTGTCTGTAAAGATATGTCCTGGGTTCTCCTCCTTTGAAAGTAACTGTTATAAAATGGTCTGCTAATTCGTCGTCAAACTTCCATTCATATGAGTCTTCATACCAGGACCCATTCCAACCTTAATCAACTGTTCAGCAAAAGAAGGACACAAATGAACAGGGGGTGAAATTTTGGAGCTAAATAGACTAGGGTTTGCATCTAAGCTACAGCTCTCATTTTCTATTTGACTTTGACTGGACATAGCGGCTTATTACTAATTCAGTGTGTTACAGTAAGTACAGCTTGTCTTGGTTCTCATGGTACACTGTTTTCTTCCTTTGCATTAGTAGATGACAGACATTCAGCTTTGGGAATACTAGAAAATTAATGTACATTCTGAGTGAAGACATTTGTTGAACTTACTGAATGTTTAAGTTACTTATGAAGTATTACTTTCTCCATCCATAGACCCAAAAGGTTCTCATTGTTAGAATCGGTGAGGGTGTATGTGTGTGTTGGGGGCAGGGGCATTTTTTTCCTATTAATAACAAAAAATATCCAGAATTGTTGCAACTTTTTAACCTTTTCTATGTACTGTTACTGTATCAGTAGACTTTTAAAGATGATAAAAAAGATATTGCCACATCCCTTTAGAAAGAAAACACTTGTACTGGCCAACTACTTGTGAATATGGAGACTGCTCACTAGTGTGGCTGATTTATCCAGTGCCACACCATTGATCAAAACTGATTTTTCCCTCTCCTGGTATCAATCAATTGTAAATAGCTTCTTGGCTAGGATTTATTTTATTTTATTTTTTACAGAAAGAGAAATAACATGAAGTTGGCAGCAAGGAAGGTTCTAGAATGAGTTTAGACAGGGTATAGAATATGATCAAAATATATTTTATGAAAAAATTTTAAATGAAACAAGCAAGAAAAAACAAACAAACAAACAGAAACCAGAGCCCCCAAAACTGATGATCACTCCCTTCCTAAGATCATATGACACTAAAAACACTAAAGACACTAAAAACTCTTAACACGAGGTCCTCATGTTTCCTGGGATGTTAGCAAAGAAATGGAACAAACAGATACTGGAATCTGTCTTATACAACAAAGGACTTTACAAATTCTCTCCTTATAAAGACTGAAAGAGTTATTTCCCGTAGAGGCATTCAAAATTTATTTCAAGAGCCCTTACTATGGCTCACTTATTCCATACTTAGGAGAAGCAAGTATCCTTTTCTCTCAAGATGACATTCCATGGACTTGCTGCTGTTTATGGATACAAAAGTTCCTTACAAGCACCTCTAGGGAACGAACACACCAGTCTCTGTGTTCATGAGGTGCTAGGGCGTGAATGTGAAATATAGACAGATGTTCATGTAGACAGTGCAGTCCTCAATGCTGCAGTGCTGAGAGGTGACCTTAGCACTGTGATGGGTCGTGAGGGCTCCAGGGTTACCTAATGCATTAATCCACCGATATATTCTTATATTCATGTATTGGTGGATTACAGCAGGCAGTGGAAACTTTTGGGGGTGGTGCCTAGTTGGAAGCAGTAGGCCACCAGGAGGGTATACAGTATGTCCAGGTACTTCCTTTCTCTCTTTGCTTCCTGGCTGCCAGGAAATAAGAAGGCTCTCTTAGTACATAATTCCATGCTGATGATTCTCTGACTCAAATTCGGCCCAAAACACTGTTGCCAGCTGACCATGTTTGAAACCTGATAATGTCTGGCTAAACAGTATTTGCTCCTTGACAGTGACCTGCTTCATGTATTTTTTTCACTGTGATGGAAAGTTGACTAACATGCACACAACACTGAAATGTTAAAAGGGGGACATTGACATTATAATACTGAGGTAGGAATGTTAAAAACGAAACAAAACAAAATCATAACAATGTCTACTACACTGTTCAGTTTCAATCCTGGGACAAATGGTTCAGGTGCTTATTTAACATATCAGAGCAGACACTGCCCCCACCAGGCTCTTCTGCATTTCTCAGGCCCTATCTGTTACAGGGCTGACAAACCCCTCTCCTTACCCTGAACTCTCCAGTCCATGAGGCTGGGATGTTAGTCCCTATATAATTCAATCACTTTGGTTACCTGCTCTTTCTGTAACTTTGGGCTGCCTGGTTGCTGCACCTGGTTCCTCCGCTCTCCCTTCTCCCTTCCCCTCCCAACATGGCCAAGCTCAGGCTGGTCATGTCCACTCTGGACTCTCGCAGATGTTCCCGCTTCTCGCTATGCTCTCCCACGTAACTATAATAAACTGTCTCCTCCATCACACCTAGGAGAAGTCACGTTCTTTCTTTTTTCTTTTCTTCATTCATACACCGAGCATGCCATTCTCTCCGTCATTCTCTCTTTTTGTAAAGGATAATTAATAAAATAAAAGAAATAATACAATAAGAAAAAAGCAAAAGCTAATACATCAGAATAGGACAAACATATAGAAGGAAAAGAGCCCAAGAGAAAACACAAGAAATAAATACAAACACAGGGACCTACTCATTTTCACACCCAGTAATCTCATGAAGAGATTAAACAGGAAGCATATATATAGTCACCTTGTGTATGTCTGTGCATGATGCCTCAATCTCTGTGAGTTCATATGCGTGTCCTTCCTGTTAATTAGGAGGGCCTTGTTTTCTTGGTGTCTTCCATCCCCTCTGGCTCTTACATTCCCTCCAATTCCTGGTCCTCAGGGTTCCCTGAGCCCTAGGAAACGGATTTGAAGGAGATATCCCATTTACAGCTGGGTGTTCCCAGGTTTCTCATTCTTTGAATATTGGCCATCTGTGAATCTCTGTACTTGTTCCCATCTGTTGCAGGAGGAAGCTTCTCTGATGATGCAATGTACTAATCTATGAGTGTAGCAGAACATTATTAGGAGTCATTTTATTACTTTAGTTTGTTGCTTTTGTTTTTATTTTTGTTTTAGATCAGTAGTATTTGGTTTTACCTTAGATCTCTGGGCTATATAGTACCAGGTTCTTGGTCATCAAAGCAGTGTTGGGTATTGGTTCCATCTCATGGAGTGGGCCTTAAATCAACTCAGATATTGGTTGGTAACACCCATAAGGTTTGTGTCACCATTGCAGTAGCATATCTTGCAGTCAGGACACCACTGTAGATCAAAGGGTTTGTGACTGGATTAGTGTTTATATTTATCCTTTGGTACCTTCTTGAACCAAAGATGGTAACAAGTAGGGATGAAAGCTCTATGTAGACACCAGTGTGACTTTTTCATATTCAATGAGTTGTGCAGATGTTGTCTTCAACAATAGGGACTTGACATCATTTTGTGGAGAGCGACAGCTTGGGTTGTTTGGCGGTTTACATGGGACCCCCTTGGCAAATAACTCAGTGAGGTGCAGTGCAATCCCAGTACTGGACGCTTCATTTGGTGATAACAAATGTGCATGTGGGGCTCTGCCTCCACCATTATTTGGTGATATCCTTTAGATTACCTTCATATACATATATATTTTAGGAAGTTTCTACTGTATTAGGGTTTCTATATTGGGTTCATCATTCCCCAAACTCAAATTGTACTGCAGAGCTATAGTATAAAAACACCATGGTATTGGCACAAAACCAGAAATGAAATTGAATTGAAGACTAAAACCATCAGAGCATGGTTCAAGAATGGACTCATGGGAGGAGAATTTTGAGTGCATATTAGAAAACTCCAAGAAAACAATAGAAGAGTCTTTCAATCTCAATTTCTTTAAGATGCAGAACTGTCCTTGGAATGTGTTTTCATGCTACTCCCAGGTACTTCAGACTAATTATGGCAGGCTGGTGTTATTCAATTAAATGTTTATATGCCACTATGAAAAAGGAAATGCCACATGCAGCTTATCCTCATGACTGTATACAGCTTGAACTCATGATAACTTTACTTAGATGATCCTTCTTAACCCTCAGAGTATAAATTGTCTGATGCTCTGAATAAAGCTGGCTGTTGCATAAGACTTTAGTCAGTCTTATGCATTCGCTCAATTCTCTCAGGTCCCACTGCCTCAAGAGTAGTAAACACCAAACATAAATCCACACATCCATGGACATCTGATCTTTCATAAAGAAGTCAAAAATATGGATTGGAAAAAAAGACATAATCTTCAATAAATGGTGCTAGTCAAATTGGATGGCTGCATATAGAAGAATCCAAATAGATCCATACTTACTACCCTGCACAAAACTCAACTCCAAATGCATCAGACACTTCAACATACAACAAGATACACTCACTGAACCTGATAGAAGAGAAAGTGAAGAATACCGTGAAGTCATTAGCACAGGAAAAGACTTTTTGAACAGAACACCATTAGTACAGGCACTAAGATAAAAAAGAAACTTTAAAAGCTTCTGCATGGCAAAGAACACATCATCATTTGGACAAAGGAGCAACCCAAAGAATGGGGAAAGATTTTTACCAACTACACACTCATTAGAGAACTAAAGTCCAAACTATATAAAGTAAAAACTAGATATCTAGAAAACA
Source organism: Rhynchomys soricoides (assembly GCA_019843965.1). Lineage (NCBI taxonomy): Eukaryota > Metazoa > Chordata > Mammalia > Rodentia > Muridae > Rhynchomys > Rhynchomys soricoides. The sequence goes on along the minus strand of JADRCH010000077.1, from coordinate 1,006,305 downwards.
ACACAATTTAAAAATGGGGAAGGGATCTACAAAGAGAATTTTCAGTAGAGGAAATGCAAATGACTGAGAAACACTTACAGAAATAAATGCTCAACATCCTTAGTTATCAGGAAAATACAAATCAAACCTACTTTGAGATTTCATCTTATAGCTGTCAGAATATCTAAGTCCAACCACACAAGTGACAGCTCATGCTGCTGAGGATAGGGAGTAAGAGGAACACTCCATTGCATAGTGTACAGTCGCTATGTAAGTCAGTGTCAGAGTTCCTCAGGAAGATGGGAATTGATCTACTTCAAGATCCAGTTTTACCACTCTTGGGTATAAAGGATGTTTCATCCTGCCACAGAGGAGTCTGCTCAACCTTGTCGCCTGTTACTCTATTCATAGTAGCCAAAAATTGAAAACCACAATTTGTTGACAGAAAAATGGATAAAAGAAAAAAGTAGTATATTTACACAATGGAATATTACTCAGCCACTTTAAAAAGCTAAATCATAACATTTACAGATAACTGATTATAGCTAGAAAACATCATCTGGAGTAAAGTAATCCAGATCCAGAAAGACAAATGTGGTATGTATTCATTTTTCAGTGGATATTAGCTATTTAGTAAATGATAACCAAATTATAATCCATAGAACCACAGAGCTTAGATTTAGAATAGATGTCTTGGGGGGCATATTAGGTCTTTCTAAAAAGAGTTGTGAATGGATGAGGGGGGAGTAGAATGGGAAGAGAAAAAGAAGGAGATGAGGGATGGAATGAGGAGGGACAGCTAAAATTAAGGGCCCTGTGAGGGGTGATATGGAAACCTAAAAAAGTAGAAGCTCCCTAAAATATGTCATGCTTTGTTTTCAGATAAGGAATACATTTGCTTATCATACAATGAACCTTTTATATGGCTTGATTCCTCCTAATTCCTACAATCTATAATTTCCTTTGCATTCTTTACATCGTTAGATAGCATCTACGAGGCCAGGATAGTAGAATCAACAGTGTACAAACGCACATCTGACAGTTCATAGAAACTTCAGGAACATACTCATGCCAGATAACTATAGTTAAGGCTCTTGTATTAATAGTCTTGCTGCTATGGTAAGGCCACAAACTCAGTCTCTTAAAATGGCACAAATATTATTATCTTATGTTTCTGGAGGTCACAGGTTTAAAATGGGTTTCACTGAACTAAGATCAAGTTGCCAACAGGGATGTGTTACTTTTAGGGTCTGTAGAGAGGACCTGCTCGTTATCTTTCCAGCTTCTAGAAGTCACGCTTTCTTCTAACAATAGCAAGCATGTCACTCAAACTTGGCTTCCTCCATCACTTCTCTAACTTTTGTACCTGTCTTAAACCCTGATGTCTCCAGGGATAGCACCAGGTCTAACTATGCAATATGGGAGAATCTAAACTAAACGAAGGACTTTACCTTAATCACAGGCTCTAAGCATTAGGATGTGGACAGCACTGGAGGACTGTTTTCTGTTCAGAATGCTAAATAGCCAACGATAATCTTAAGACAAAGTATTCTGGGTTCCACACAGTTTGATGCAGTAAAACGTTTAGCACATTAGAAGCCTATAGAATGGGGACTGGACCCGTATTCAACACCTATATGATGTAAATAACTCAATATTTATTAAGTTTAATTATTTGTAAGTAGTAATGTCTATACTTAAAGGTTACTAAAGCAAGCTGAAGAGTATAAATATGTCTGTTACTGAAGCTAGCAAAGACAGTTTATAAATTGTAGTATTCCTTCCAGACTGATAACAATCAGTATTTCCTTCCTAACAAATATCTTCATGTTCTAACCTGTGGTGGCTTGAGTGAGAATGCTTCCCATAGGCTCATATGATTGAATCTGTGGTCCGCTATTGAAGGAACTGTTTGGGAAGGATTAGGAGGTATAGCCTTGTTAGGAGGATGACTTTGGGGTTTTGAAAGACTAGTGCCATTCTCAGTGTACTCTCTGGGGTCAAGATGGGAGCTCTCAGCTAATCCTGACACCATGCCTTTGCTCAACCATCATGGTTCTAATAATCCAAAATTATAAAGCCAATTAAATGCTTTCTCTTATAAGTTGACTTGGCCATGGTGTTTTTTCACAGAAGTGGAAACCCTACCTATTGTGTGGAGTATTGTTGCACTATCAATATCCTTTTTCTGCAAACATTCAAATAATTTTATTCTAGCATTTATACAGCCAGATTAGTTTGTACCAACTCTGGTATTTAATTTGAGTTTAAGATAAAAAAAATCACATTGAAATCATATTGATTTAGTATACTTCAGCATTTGGAGTTGTAAGTAAATATATAGACTCTTTTAACAATGGTGCAAGGGAAACAAAACATTTTGATAGTTTAAATTTTTCACTAGCCCGTTAAAGCAACTTTTTCCATTTCATACATAAAAGGCACTCATTTCTCTTACACTGTTGAGATCTGTTTCCACCACAAATAAGTTTTGCAGTATGTAACTAATAATTGTCAACACTGTTAGAAAGCCCGTATGTTCCAACCATTAGGACATATTTCACTGTTCTGTTATAGATAATTTACCAAAGAAGTTCACAACATCTATGTGGGCAGCTTACAACTGCCAGCAACTCAAGCTTCAGGAGATCCAATGATCTCTTCTGGTACCACAAGCATGCAAATGCATGTATTCACACTCACAAATAAAAATAAAAATTGTAAAGGCTAACAGAAACATAAGGAAGGGCCTGGCCTTTCATTCTTTTATGCATTTTATTAACTCTAAAACAAAACACTGATATTTCTTCCCCTGGGTGGAAAGTTTGAAGGCCTTTGGACATTTCTTGCTAACATATGAATCAAAAGATAATATCCCAATGCACATTAAAGGACATGCTTTCCTAGTGTTACATAGGAAAACACTTTTGCATTTGGTTCTTCCTTCTTATACACAAGAGCATGAGGAACATAAGTTCTATGGTGTGTTGGTTAATTTTCATCAACTTGATATAAATTCCTGTCACTCAGGAAGAGAAAACCTTCAATTAAGGAAATGCCTCTGTCAGTTTGGCCTATAGGCATGTCTGGGATTTTTGGTGATTAATGGTTAATTATGGATGATGCCACCCCTGGGCAGGTGGTTTTTTGCTGTATAAGAAAAGTAGCTGAGCAAGGCATGAGGGCAAATAGGTAAGCAATACTCTGTCATAGCTTCTGCTTTAGTTCCTGCCTTGACTGCTTGCCCTGACCTTCTCAATGATGGATTATAAAGTATAAGATGAAATAAACTCTTTTCTCCCCAAGTTGGTTTCTGTCAGTGTTTTATCACTGTAACAAAAACCAAAGGAGAACACAGTGCCAAGATAGCATAAGCTATACAATCAGAATAACTAAAGGGATCATAATTCCTGTTGTACCCACAAGAGTGTTTCTGGATGAGATTAACATTTGAATTGTTAAGCTGAGTGCAGCAAATCATGCTCTGTGATTGGGTGAGGCTTGTCCAGTGTGTAGAAGATACAGATTAAATAAAAGGGTGAATAAGATGCTCCACTATGTTCATAGCAGCCTTATTCATAATAGCCAGAAACTGGAAAGAACCCAGATGTCCCTCAACGAAGGAATGGATACAGAAATGTGGTACATTTACACAATGGAATACTACTCAGCAATTTAAAACAATGACTTCATGAAATTCTTAGGCAAATGGATAGAACTTGAAAATATCATCCTGAGTGAGGTAACTCAGTCACAAAAGAGCAAACAGAGTATGTAACTCACTGATAAGTGGATATTAGCCAAAACCTCAGAATACCCACGCTACAACTCACAGACCATATGAAGCTTAAGAAGGAAGACCAAAGTGTGGATGCTTTAATCCTACTTAGAAGGGGGAACAAAATACTCATGGGAGATAGAAGGAGGGACATAGAGGGAGGGAGGGAACTAGGAGGGAGAGAGGAGGTGGAGGATAAAAGGGGCTGCAGAATCAAGTATGGGAAGAGACAGAAGTACAGAGGGTCAGGAAAATGAATAAAAATATGTAGCAGTGGGGGATGGAAAGCTGGGGGTAGCCACTAGAAGGTCCCAGACTCCAGGGAATCGAGAGGATCCCAGGTCACAATGGGAATGACATTAGCCAAAATACCCAACAAAGAGGAGGTACAACCTGTAGAGATCACCTCCAGTAGATAGGCACAGCCCCCAGCTGAGGGATGGAGCCACCCACCCATCTCAAAACTTTTAACCCAGAAATGTTCCTGTCTAAAGGAAATACAGGGACAAAAAAAAAAAAAAAAAATGGAGCAGAGATTGCAGAATAGGCCATCCAGAGACTGCCCCACCTGGGGATCCATCCCATCCACAGACACCAAACCCCAACACTATTGCTGATGCCAAGAAGTATTTGCTGACAGGAGTCTGGTATAGCTGTCCCCTGAGAGGCTCTACCAGCATACGACTAACACAGATATAAATACTCACAGCCAACCATTGGGCCAAGCATGGGGATCCCAATGGAAGAGTTAAGGGGAGGAATGAAGGAGCTGAAGGGGATTGCAACCCCATAGGAAGAACAATATCAACTAACCGGAATCCCCAGACCTCCTTCAGAGATCCCAGGGAATAAATCACGAACCAAAGAATACACATGGAGGGACCCATGGCTCCAGCCACATATGTAGCAGAGGATGGCCTTATCTGGCATCAGTGGAAGGGGAGGCCCTTGCTCCTGTGGAGGCTCGATGACCCAGAGTAGGGGGATGGTAGATGGGTGAGGAGGGGGTGGGTGGGTAGAGAAGCACCCTCACAGAGGCAAAGGGGAGAGAGGATGGGATAGGGGGTTTTCAGACAGGAAACTAGGAAGGGGGACAACATTTGAAGTGAAAATAAATAAAGTAACCAATTTTAAAATAAAGAATTGTCTGTGTTAAGCTTGGGCATTGGTTTTTCACCTTAGAACTCAGACTTGGACTGGACCATTAATGGCTGGCTTCCTCCTACTTCTCCAGGCTTCTCATGTGGATAACTGTACCATCAGCTCCCCCTAGATATCCAGTTTGCCTCCTAAGAATGGACAAAGCCTTAGCCTCTCCCGCCATGTAAATCCCTATAGATCTGTCTTTTGACTTAGCTACATATTTTCTATTGGTTTTGCTTCTTTGGATCTTCAGAATATATTGTATACTATTTGTTATCCTTGGAACATCATCATTACTAGATTGGGCATATATTTAGGTCCTTAACATGCTGTCTGAATGAATGATGACACTCTGCAGTGGAAGAGCCAGTCAGCTTTGGTGCACTTCTCTTGATTTAAAAATATCCTCTCTTGATTTTCTTAGAATTCTTTTCTGTGAAACTAAGATCTAAGTGTATTAAAGCTGTCAGTTCTTCAAGGGGGTATTCATTTTTTATAAATATTTTTCATAAATATAAAATATATAATAAATATAAAAATATTCATTTGTAACAAGCTAATCATTAACTTGGTGTTTAAAAACTGGAGCCTTCACTAGAAGTTCACTTTCCCTAACTACAACAAACCAATTATTAGGAAGCCATTAATAAGGTCCAATGTTTATATTATGATTCCATCCTGGTAGTGTCCATTTACCCTTTGCTATCTGTCAACTCCTACAATGGTCAAGCTGGTGATAACTACTCTTTATTCCCCTCTCCAACAGTTTTTCCCAGAAGGTCATATATTTGGGATTGTACAGAACCATCTTCACTCTAGCTTCTTTCACTTTCACAGCATCATCTGCGACTTTCCACAGCTTCATAAATCATTCTTCATCAATTATTGAGTATTATTCCACGGTATGAATGGACCACAGTTTCCCTATTTGTCTAGTGAAGGATACCATGGTAGCTCTGTGTTAGAGTAATTATGTACAATGGTAGAGAGTGTCTTTCAATGAGGAGATGTAAACAAAAGCAACGCTGCAGGTGTCCAGTGATAATGCTGGCAGGAATTATTACAGGGGAAATTTCTTGACAGTCTCATTTGATGTCTACAAAACAGCAGAATTATTTTCAATAAAAACTTCTGTCACACCATACGCTATGTAACAATGAACTTCTAAAGTGTTTCTTAAAATGGAATGCCCATGTCAAAATATACATTCACTCAGGACTTCACACCCAGGGCTTCCTATGTGTCCTACAAACCATTTGATGGAAAATAATAACCAATCTACAAAACAATGATAGTTTATAAGAGTGCTACTTAGGTGCCTTTGTGATCGATATGTGATGTTACTTGTCAGAGAAAGGAAAAAATAAGCACACAAGCATTAAGATGCAAGACTGTGGCGGCACACATGCTTCATAACCACGTGATTCAGGAGAGCTTGTCTACGCATGCTTCATAACCATTGATTCAGGAGAACTTGTCTACGCGTGCTTCATAACCACGTGATTCAGGAGAACTTGTCTACGTGTGCTTCATAACCACGTGATTCAGGAGAACTTGTCTACGCGTGCTTCATAACCACATGATTCAGAAGAACATGTCTGACCTCCAGCAAAGCAATGAATAACGGAACAGGCTACTATAGTGCTGACTATGGAAAATACTGAGCATTTGTGACTTCATTTTGATGATATTTATGTATAAATTAATAGCTACAGAGTCTGTTTGCTATCTAAAACAATAGGAGATACTATGGTACATACTTACTTACAAAGTAAACAAAATATGGGGCTTTGGGTTAGTTTACTGTTGTCTTTGTTTTTTTCTGAAATGAAGGTCCAAGAAGTAAGTTCCACTCAGTTAAAACATAACTTAAAAACTTGTTCTAATCAGAATGTGAGGTACCTCTGCAGCATAAATGAGCAGCCATCAATTATGCCACTGACTCCAGTGACTGCTCAGAACATGGACACAAGAAAGCTATAGCACAGTGACTGAGTGATAGATTAAAATGGGGGTGGGTGATTATCTGACCTTTAATATCCATGTACCACCTGTAAGTTTATAAGTCCATTTGTTCTTATTAATTTTATCTTTAAGTGAAAAGATAATTTCACAGAATTGATTTGTGTTTGAGGAACAGGCCAGAAATAGAGACAGAAGGCATCCAGCTTGGGAGCTGAAAGCAACACAACTGTCAACGATATGGTTTTTGAATCCTTTATAATAAGCATTATCTGTCTGCACATTATCTGTGGTGACTGAACAGCAGGCAGTACAATGCTGCAATGACCCGCCCCCCTTTCATGAGCAGTACTATTAGCCTCAAGTCTTTAAAGGACACTGTATTAGGTGCTAAGACAAATGAATATATTAAAGAGATCTATGCCTATATGTATACATATATAATTATATATGCTCAAATATAAATTCATGATAAAAATACATATATCTGAGCAGAAGGAAGTTCTTAGACGGGTATTAGAGATTCAACACAGCAAGAAACTTTTTCAGTTAGATTTCAATAGGGAAAATGAAGATGGGGACCTATGAGGTCCTTGGCACTGCAGTGGGCTCTGGGATCCAAACATCACCGTAGAGAATATAACCTTGGCTCTCCCCCATGTAGAGGACTGAAAGAAACCTCTTTATACAGAAGCCTTTCTCTATTGCTCCTTTGGTGGTACACCTCCTTTAAAAGTCTTGTGGCCACTCTTTTCCTCGCTTCCTTCATACCTCAGGCATGTGAACAGCAAGAACATCCCTTCGTCCTACTATCGAGATACTCATGTATCCGGCCTTAAGTCTGAACTCTGAAGTTTTACCTCTCCTTCCTTCCCTATCCATAAGTCTGTCAACTCTACATCCTCCTAACCACGCTTTGGAAAGATTTTTATCTTTCTAGACATCGACTCTTCCCTGAATCCAGGCTACCAGTCACTTCTTAGGACCCTAGTAAGCACTATTGATGCCTTTTCTTTATTTCTGAATGAACATTATGATACTAATATCCATCTTACAGACGTCTTTGGAGAATGAATATTAATCTACATAAAGCATTTAGAATACATGCATAGAGCACAGGAAATGCTTATCCATAGCAGTCACATTTATCATTGCTGTAACTGACTAGAAATTCCCAAATAAACATGGGCTAAAAACAAATGCAAACCCAAACTCCTAAACCCTGGCATTCATTATGTTATATTGAAGTAATCTGTACACCTGTCTGTATATTCCATCAGACTATGGATTCATTCAATGCCTAGAAAATAACAGGCTTACAACAAATGTTTATTGAATTGAAATTTTCTAATTATGCACTATATTCTCATTTAATAATCATTTGTGCCATTTACTCCAATAATGACTGGAGAATAGAATTACAAAAATACTTGGAACAAAGCCCGTTTTTTCAATATTATGGGCTTTTGTCCTTCTCTCAAATCTGAAAATTACACAACACATGCAGGCTCTAAGGGGAAACAATGCTCAAATATTTAACTTTTTAAGGCATCACATTTGAATCATTTTAGCAACACATACATGAACATATGTTAGGAAGTCAAGACATCAGATGGCAAGTTTGAAACAGCCTCCAGAACCCATAGATACTTCATGAACCACAAAGTGGCCCATAACTCAGGACTGTTCAAACAGGGTCCTATGACCTTACTTATGAGCTCCCTGGGTCAGAAGGACTTCCAAAAAGTGGGGATTCACAGTTGACTCGCACTCACTCATTACACACACACACACACACACACACACACACACAATCACAAGGCTTCTGCCTGACTTCTCTTGTTACCTCTAATATTTTCCAAGTCAGTTTTATTCAACAATACCTCTATGGATTTCACTACCTTGGCTAGTCATAGTACCTCTCGAAGATGCTACTGACCAAGGTACATGATCTTCGGTTCTTTGAAGGAGACAAGCTAAATTTTAAATGTTGAAAAATGGGAGATTTTATGAATGTAGGAACGTGGCAGAGGAGAGTCAACATAGAGGCTCGTGAGAGCCGTCAGCCATGTTGGTTGTTATAAACCTTGGTAGAGAGGTAAACTGGGAGGCCAAGAGTCCAACACTGAGAGGTGCAAAAGCCTGAGATGAAACAGACCATGCTTGGCAGCCAGTGCTATGCAGCACTGAAGGAACAGATGAGAGATGGGAGGGGCTGTGGTGGTGCTGAGACAATGGGAAGGCTGAGCCTAGCCCCCAAGCAGGCAATGACCATGACCGTTCATTGCACAGCCCTGCACAAAGGTTCAGAAAATAGCCAGAGAAGGAGAAAAGTCAGGCGGCTATTGATGGTTTCTAAGAAGGAAGGGGATTTCAGATTCAGAAAATGCAAAGGTGGAAAAGGATAAAACCAAGCTAGTCTAAACTATCAAAAGGTGAGTGAGCCTGCAAGCAGCTGGGCCCATAAAAAGAGCAAATGGATGGAACTTGAAAATATCATCCTGAGTGAGGTAACTCAGTCACAGAAGAACAAACACGGCATGTACTAAGTGGATATTAGCCCAAAGTTCAGAATACCCAAGGTTCAATTCACAGACCTAAGAAGCCTAAGAAGGAAGACCAAAATGTGGATGCTTCAGTGCTTTTTAGAAGGGTGAACAAAATACTCACAGGAGGAAATATTGAGACAAAGTGTGGAACAGAGACTGAAGGAAAGGCCATCCAGAGACTGCCCCACCTGGGGATCCATCCTATATACAGACACCAAACCCGGACATTATTGTGGATGCTGGGAAGTGCTTGCTGATGGAAGGAAGAATGATAAGCTGTCTCCTGAGGGGCTCTGCTAGAGCCTGACAAATATAGATGCAGAAGCTCACAGCCAACCATTGCACTGAGCTCGGAGGTCCCTGATGGAGGAGTTGGAGAAGGGACTGAAGGAGCTGAGGGGGTTTGTAGCCCCATAGAGAGAGCAACAGTTTCAACAGGCCAGACCCCCCCTCATACTCCCCTCCCCCCGAGCTCCCAAGAAATGGACCACCAACTAAAGAATACACATGGAGCGACTCATGGCGCTGGCCACATAAGTGGCAGAGGAGGGCCTTGTTGGCCATCAGTGGGAGGAGAGGCCCTTGGGCCTGAGGGTGTTAGATGCCCCAGTGTAGGTGCATGCCAGGGCAGGAGGATGGGAGTGGGTGGGTGGGTGGGGGAGCACCCTCATAGAGGCAGGGGGAGGGGGAATGGGATAGGGGGTTTCCAAAGGGGAGACCTGGAAAGGGGAAAATATTTGAAATGTAAATAAAGTAAATATCTAATTTAAAAAAAAAAAAAAGAGCTGAGCTTTTCTTTCCACTAGCACCCAGGTGTAGCATGGCACCACTAATCAATCCAAGAAGCTAACTAACCTTTAGTGAGACTGTGCCAAGGGTGAGATTCTACACATCGCTGAATCTGCAGCACCCATCCACAGGTCTGCGGAAGAGAGATAACCTGCCCGTGTTTATACAGCACAGCGGGTAAAGAGGAGGAACCCAACAATTATTAATTGAAGTAGAGCCTTCCATTTGCTAAGCACTGTGGAAAACAACTGCAGGCTGCAGAACTCAGACTCCTGAGCTCACCCATCTCATCTCCCCACTGCTGCATTACCCTCTTCAGGAATTGCAGCTCTAATTTAGTGATATGTTTGACAAATAACATGCTGTGCATACACCACTAGAGTTAGACCTAAGATGTAGGTTTCTTTTTTTTTTTTAAGTCATTATTACTTGACTCAATAATTTTTTATACTTCCTTTTAAAATGTTAATAATCACAGGAAGTCCAAGCGCTTTGTGCTCAACTGCTCTTTCATTATTCATGTTGTAAGTGAGAAAATCTATTGTTAACTCGAGGGGCAGTATCATGGAACAGTTTACACCAAAGTGTGGGCCTGCTGACTCCTGAAGTCTTATATTTTCTGAATCAAACAAGAAGCATGTTAGCTTCACAATCATGTGCTAAATATGACACTTTAGAGCGTAAGAGCCCAGTTTTCACTTAAGTATTTACTTGACTTCATAAAGTCCTAACAGAAGGGGAAATGCACAAATAAGTCACACGTATTTTGTATATACACATTTAGTTTTTAAGATCTTAAGAACTGAATGCTACATGAATAACTATGAAAATTAGGAAACACTTCATTAATTAAATGAATTATTTACTGAGCACTTACAAAGTATGAGACAACATTATATTGTTGCAAGAGAAATGGAAATTTCCAAAGACAGCAAGACATTGTATCTAGGTATTTCAATATAGAACATAAGCTACAAGAGCGAATTATAATTCTAAATTAAGGTAAGTGGTTGGGAGAAGCAGTCCTTTATGAGTCTCTCAAATTTCTGCATGCACTCAGAATGAATCAATGTTCTAGTTTGCCTTTACCACTGTAAAAAAAAAAAAGGCAAACTAAAACAAACAAAACGAAACAAAGCAAAAAAAGCCACGACCAAAATCAACTTGGAGGTAGAGAGTTTAGTTTATAGTCCATCATGGAGGAACTCAAGGCAGGAACTGAAGCAAAGGCATGAAGGAACACTGCTTACTGGTTTAATTCCATGGCTTGCTCAGACCCAGGGTCATTGACCAGGACAAACAATGACCATTTCTTTATCTAAATTTTCCTCCCAGGGATGCTTCTGTAACACATAGCTTTGGAAGTAAAATTGGCATCACAGTCTGGAGCAAAAGGCAGGTTTACCTACAGACCTAGAAGAAAGAATTTCTCTTACTGGGGAGTGGGAGGTGGGCAGGGATTCCTTGTCTCAGCCCCCCTCCCCCATACTAGGTTTACAGGGGGCTATTGCCCACCTGGCTTTTACGCCGATATTGGAGATCAGTGTCCTCTTGTTTCCCTGCTTGTCTGGCAAGCACTTCAGCCACTGGGCCATCTCCCAAACCAGCTTTCAAAGGCTCCATATCACTGCTAGTTGGCAACAGTATGTAATCGATACTATCTCTTAAATGGAAAAATCAGGCTTATTATTAGAAATATCTAAACCAATCATTAGCAGACCTAAAGACCTCTGTTGATTTCCGTATTATTTAAAGATTTTTATAAAGGAGCTTTTCATATTACTTCATTTATTTTCCGAAATTATAATTACAACATTTGTCTCTTCCTTTTCCCGGCTTCAAATCCTCCCATAAAGTCATGGGGTCGTCTTTTATATTAATTGTTGTTACATGCATACTTCGTGTGTGTGTGTATGTGTATGTGTGTGCACACATGCGTGCATGCATATAATACAGCCTGCTGAGTCTATAAAATGTTACTTGTATTTCAGAGTTGACAGTTTGGTATTAGATAACCAATTGAGATGCTCATCTCTGGAGAAGATTATTTCTGAAAAAAATGATTTATTTTTTTATATCATACTTAAATGTTCACTACTGTTTATTAAGATTTAGACTAATATTTAGTTAAAAATGCTCTCTTACTCTGATTGTGGGAGTGGCAACTGGATTTCCTTGGCCAATGAGAGATCAGTATATACTAATATTATGCTTCAAAAATATTACTTAGTCATTGTAGTGGTTGGAATAAGAATGTCTCCCACAGGCTCATCTATTCGAATGCTTAGTCAACAGGGAATGACACAATTTGAGAAGATTAGGTGTGGCCTTGTTGGAAGTCTGTCATTGGACTGTGGTTTGAGGTTTCAAAAGCTCGTGCTAGGCCCAGTTCCCTCCCCCACCCCCCCGGGTTGTGCAATAGGATGTAGCTCTCAGCTACTGCTCCAGTACAACATGCCTACCACACCTGCTGCCATGCTTTCTGATACGATGATAATGGACTAAACATCCAAACCTGTAAGCAAATCCCCAGTTAGATGCTTTCTTTTATAAGAATGACTTTGGTCATGTCTCTTCGCAGCAATAGAACTGTGAGTAAGACAGTCATCAATCAGCTGAAGTAACAGTTAAAAAAACTCAAGCAAAGTTGAAATGAGGGGCATGAAGAAGTGGTTCCGCTGCTCTTACAGAAGAACGAAGTTTGGTTCCCAGCAGCCACATGGCAGCTGGACTCCAGGACGACAGAGGATCCCGGCCCGTCGTCTAGCCTTCATGGGTACCAGGCACACATGCAGTAAACCTTTCAGGCAAAACTAACGCATATAAAATCAAAATAAACCGTTTTTAAAAGTTGATTTGAAAAATGTGCAGTCAGAAGTTAATCTCATTTCAGCTAACAACTATCCAGGTCTTGTTTCTGATACCCATATTAGAAGGAAAGGAGAATACTGAGTAAACGTGGATAAAATTAGAAGATACCAGAGGATTAAATGACACCCATGCACAGGGTGTTATCATCTCTGGGGGCTAAACTGGGCATAGGAGGAATGCAGCCATACTAAGTGGGTGGTGAGTGTGGGAAACACTCGTCACAGCAGCTAAGCCAAAGAGTAAGTCTGCAGAGCAGAAAAGTGTCCACAGTCCATGCTTGAAGAGTAACGAAAGCAAAAATACAACACACCAGAACCTGTGGGGAACGATTTAAGCAGCTCTAAGGGGGGATGTTTATTCTATAACTGGTTTCATTAAAAGAGCAGAAAACTATCAGTAAATTACTTAGTGATATACCACAAGGACGTGAGAATAAGCCAAAGCCCAAATCGGTAAGCAAACGAAATAATAAAGCTAAACATAGAAATTAATGAAATAAAAAAATCTACACAAAGAACCAATAATAGGACTGAAGAGCTGGGCCATTGGTCAAGAGCATATATTCTACTTGCAGAGAAGTCTGCTTCCCAGACTGCTGTCAGGCAGCTCACAGCCACCTGTGACTAGGCTTCAGGAGATAGGACACCTTCTTCTTCTTCTTATCTCTGCCAGTAACCACATGTACATAAGCATGCCACACAAAGGTACATGCATGCATACATAAATGCATGCATACATACATACATACATATCTACACATTAACAAAAATAAATCTTACTTTAAAATATCAATAAAACAAACAGCTGATTCTTTGAAAAGACAAAAAAAAAAAAAAAAAAAAAAAAAAAACCTGACAAATGCTTAGCCAATCTAACACAATTAAAAGATCCAAATTAATAAAATTAGAGACAATGGTAAAGGAGAGAGAAGTGAATTCCACTCTAGGGCTCAGCTTGCTGTCTCCATCTAATACAGGGTCCCCACCCAGCAAACAGCCCTTCTCACAATTAAGGGGAGTTCCCCCTCACACACACGGCATATCTAGAGACCTATCTCCCAGGGGATTCTAGAGTCTGTCAAGTTGACAACACAAATAAGAAATGGAGGGTGGGGAAAAGGGAGGCGATTAGGATGGGTGAATGAGAACTGAGGGGGAGTAGCAGGAGGGAGAGACAGATAGTGAAAATATATGATACATTCAAACTTGCTTTATGAATACATGAACAATGAATACATATACTATGTAATTAATAAATAATTTATTTATTTATATATTAATAAGTTTCTAAAGTTAAAAAGCAAAAGTCAGACACCAGGTATGCAAGTTAAGAACCATGTTTATTATTTATTCACACCCTGAATTCTAAGTACTTAATCTCTGAGATTCCCTTTCCTTATATATAAAAATGGCAGCCTTCAATAGCACGTGCATGCACTTGTACAAGGTGTTTGCATGAAGATTAAATGAAATATAAATATAAAAGACCTCATCCACCCAAGTCATATCAGCACACATCACTCACAGCTGGAAATCAAATTCCAAGTTCTAGCAAAGAGGAGCCATATCTTCACATGCTACACATGTTACTGCCACACCATCCAGTACTTGCAAAATGCCAACCAAACGCATCAGTCAGATGCAAAGGTCTGCTTGCCATTATAGTCACCCAGCCCAGTCCAGTGAGTGTCCCACCAGGGCCCTAGACCCAGTTCTGTCCAGTAAGGTACATAGGTTCTCCACACTTACAAATCTGCAGACCACCATGTAGTTGGCTCACAGCCTAGGAAAGGTCAGGAAGCAAGGCTGACCTCTGTGTATTGACATCCTAAGACAAACACAGTCACCTTCACTTACCCGGAAATAGTCACTGCAGGCCGCTAGGACTGCCTTGTGAGCATGGAACTTCTGTTCCTCGGCAATCAGGGTCACGTCGCAGAGAATGCCATCACTTCTTTGCTGATTCAGTGCTGCGAGGACAGTGTCATTGTGAGATTCCGAGTGGCACAGCCTCTGGCCCGTCAGCATTTCTTGAATACTACAAATGAGAGTAATGAAGGCCTGTTTGTTCCTCTCATCAGCTCAGCTTCCCAGGGCTCTCTCACCCATTGGACTTTGGGGAGGCTACACGAATTCTAGGGCACCAAGAGTCTGACCTTCCTGTTCTCAATTTTGCCCACTATGTTTTTTGCTTCTCTGTTTTCCTTTACTCTAATTCTTCCCTTGGCCCTGCCCTGGGACTTCTTTCTCTTGGTAGCTCCCATTTTTGTTTTTGTTTTTGTTTTGCTGAGGTTTAACTTTGTGGAAGTGTATATATGTCTGTGAACCTATGAGCCTGTTTCTGAGCTCCTATTTCTTCAGTGTGTACAAGCAAAACTTGCTTTATGTGTGCAGATGAGCATACCTCCCCTTGTGGGACATCAGGCAAACCGCGGCATCAGCAGACCTTGGGAAATTACACACTTCACAACAAACGTCAGAAGAAATTCACTTGCAATAAATGGGGCATGGTGGCATAAAGCTGTAATCCCAGCATTCAGGAAGCTCTGGAGCAGAAGATTTGAAGATCAAGGTCATCCTTGGCTACATAGTAAGTTAGAGGCCAACCTGAGCTACGTGAGACCTATCTCTGTGGTGGGAAAAGTGGCCTTTGTAAGTGAAAAGGACAACTAAAATTTAAAAGTAAAATATCCATCACTGTACTAGATTTTTTTTCCTTTTTTCTTTCTTTTTTATTTTTTCTACTTTATTTACATTTCAACACTGTACTAGATTTATGGACTACTTTTATTTTTATTTTGTGAGATTGCTAAACTCCTATTATGAAGCTTACCACTTCATTTTCTATCCCATCCTAGCCAATTTATCCTGCGTCCTTTCAAAATTCCTACTTGGACTTCAAAGATTTTCTAAAAGGAGATAGAAATGATGCCATGAACTCACAATACAAACGGAATTTATACATGTCTGTGGACAATTCTAGCTTAGATTATCAAAAATCACTCCACGATCTTACAGGTACTAGGCTCTGAGCAGTAAGCTATGTCATTACTAAGTTACTCCCAGAAGATGACAAGGGTGTTATGCCCTGTCTCCAGAGAGGGAACTCCTTTGAAAACCAAGTAAAAATACTTAAGGCCATCTGAACACGCCCTCTCCCTACCTGACAATTCTGTGCTCAGTGCCAGTATGAAAAAGTGTTATTTAGAGGAAACAAAGTCTTACCCACACTGTTGCTTTATTTGACAGGGCTCTACCTTACTTCTGTCAACTGGCTGGTAAATTAGAGTTAAACACAAATCTCTACCTTAAAATTAAATAAATTCTTCCTGTGAAAAGCCAGTGTACTCAGCGAGCTTTATGAAACGCTTCCTACCGGGAAGCCTCCAAGTCCAAGAACTGTGGAAAGAAAATAACTCAAGAGAAAGTGATGCTACAGGAAGTTCTTGTGGGGAGGTGGAAGGGTCATTTTCAGCAGAGTCTGAAGGGCTCACAGCCATTGAATATTCATCCGTGGCTCCTGTGGTAGGCAGGCGTTCAAAATCAGTAACTAAAAGTTACTTCTGGAAACATAAATAGTTCTTTATGCACTTTTCTATGTAAAGCCTGGTATACAGATTAATTAGTATCATTAAGTAAAAGATGTGGTGAAAAGAAAGAAGAATTCTTTATCAGCAAGGCAGAATGCTAAGATAGCCTGAAAAAGCTTTCCTAAAATGATGACATTCTCCTAGTTAGCAAATACACTGCTACAGTTTTTGGCCAATTATCCTACATGATATATAATTACTGGTTATAATTAACAATTTAGTCTTCCTAGTAACCCTAAGGGAAGGTATTATTGGCACCTATGTTTTACAGATAAGAATACCAAAATTCTTGATCATGAATTTAAAAAAAAAATAACTAACAGTAAGAACAAAATGATATAATTCTTCTTTCTGCTTAAAAAAAAAAAAAAAGTTATCTGTAAAAAAAGTCTCCAAAACTTATGCCCAAGGTGACAAAAATTTCAAAAGCTCCTATTAAGTTTATATTTATATCATACATAAGTAGCCTCACAATCAACCCTTTTGAGTAATATATGAAAGCACAATTGCATGCAATAATCACAAAACAATGCAATCATGCTTCAAAACTGTGTCCTGATATCCTAGGACTAATGTTTTGAAACAGAAAATGGATTTTCAGTATTATAACTTTAGAAACTGTATTTGAAACTTTCATAATGTCATTTCTCCTCTTTTATGTCACCATAAATGAATTTTGACATTTCATTTTTAGTAGAACAAGAATTCATTAAAATAATTGCCTTAAAATCTTTTCTAATTTCCAAATCTAGTACCCAATCTACGTCACTATTAAGCCTGAATCAGTATTTTCGCTTAGATATCTGTTGAAAGAGAGAAAATCTTGGCAGGGAGAGAGCAACTGTGAACTGCAATTTGGCAGAGACTGAAGGGCTGAGCTCTGGAACAATAGTGATGCTCCTTCACAGACTTAATAGCTCAGCTTGGAACAGTCAACCTTAAAGAACACCA
Source organism: Rhynchomys soricoides (assembly GCA_019843965.1). NCBI lineage: Eukaryota > Metazoa > Chordata > Mammalia > Rodentia > Muridae > Rhynchomys > Rhynchomys soricoides. The sequence goes on along the minus strand of JADRCH010000077.1, from coordinate 988,694 downwards.
TAAGCTGATATTTAAGACAACACTTGGCAGAAGAGCCTAAATATTTTAGAACCAATATGTTATGAGTTCTTAAAAAGCAGAAATAAATACTCTGGCATTTGGCAAGAAACAAGGGCCTACTAATCAACAAGTCTTCATTGTATTCTCAATGCAATTTCCCACTTATCTCTCAGCTATGAAGCTGCAAAGTCCTCACCTCTCACCTCTGTAAACCTGTCAGCACACCTGTGCACAGGACAGCCAGAAGAGGTGAGGCTCACTTCACCTGGCTAATTATCATACACTGGGAACAACCTGAATCGAAGGCTACAGTGTATCATGCAGAAATTAAGGTGGGGACCAGATGGACACTTGTCACTAGCTCCCTCTGCCCTAAGAAGAAATGGCAAGCCAACACATTCACCTCCCAGGCCAGAGCAATGTCTTTTCACTACTGGGAAACAAACAAGCAAAGGAAGGACAAACTTTCTCGTTAATACTTTTATGCTGAAGACATGCTTAAGCGGTGATATGGGACATCCTGATTTATATGAAATACATCACTAACATTAATCAGAGCTGTTTCTTTGTTCCTTATTTTAAAATGTATCTACTTTAAGCTATACATGCTTCCTATTATGATTCCATTTCCAAGTCCACAAGCTCACAGGCTCCCTATTAGCTGACTCCATGCAAGCTGCCACTGTCAGTGAGCACAATTTCTGCATCTCACAGGACCTGCTTACCCAGGTCTCTGGCATCACAGTAGGAAACGAAGACTCCCCCAGAAGCTGATTGACTTTAGTAATGCCAGGGAGTTAGCACCAGACTGGTCACATGCCAGCTTCTAATAATGGGGAGATTCATTCATGAGGTCCCAGGGAATGGGACTAATCATGACTTCGAGCCTGTAACTTTCATTCTGGAACGGATCACAAAAACTAGTAAATCAAATGCAGAGCACGCGTCTAACAGTGCCTCCTGCTCATTCTGAATCTCTGCTTTAGTGCAAATGGCTGCTTTGAGTGCAGAGTTAACTCTTCTATCCCAGAAATCCCAACGGGTCTTATTTCCATTTGTTCATTTAACTGAATTCTGAAAGTTCTTAAGATGTAAATTCTAAAACAACTCTACACTTTTGCATTTTACATTTCAAATGTAAAAGTTCTGTAGATTTCTCTTTTAATGTTTACCTACTACTCAACAGGGTGAAGATATTTTAATACATTAATAGTAAATTCCATTACAGGATATTTTTGTTTGTTTGTTTGTTTTGTTTTGTTTTTCAAGACAGGGTTTCTCTGTATAGCCCTGGCTGTCCTGGAACTCACTCTGTAGACCAGGCTGGCCTCGAACTCAGAAATCCGCCTGCCTCTGCCTCCCAAGTGCTGGGATTAAAGGCGTGCGCCACCACTGCCCGGCTGGATTGTTTTATTTTTATATAATATTTTATAAACTCTATAAAGTGAATGCTGAAAATAAAAATAATAAGCCTAGATTAAAACATTTTGCAAAATTAAGAAATATTAAGATTATGGAGAAAGAAACTTGATTATACATAAACAGCTTTCTATACCCCTTCCCTCATTCATACATATAACAAACATTTCTTCTGCTTTCCTATTCTAGCTGCTGGAAATAAAATACTGAATAAATAAAATATTTTAATGGCCATCACAGAATATTCAGTGTACCAGGACAGTGGCACACTAAGTACCCTCACCTTCCCACAGGAGAAATAGCTAAGGTATAGATTGATGATTTACCACCCTAATACAAAGAAGAGAAGACGTATGCAGGAAAAGACAACAGCCAGCTTTGGCCTGTGTCAGCAGGGAGCACAGACAGACCGACACCCTCTTCTACAGAAATCAGTGGCTGAAACTGAGGGTGTGAGAGAACTGAGTAACCATTGCTGAGGTGACAACTCACACAGGATGTGTGGGCCAGGACAACCACGAGCCATGGGAAGTCTCAGAAAAGGTCAACTGGATTGCAGTACCAAGAGCAGTTAGGGAGACTGCGCCAGACTGGAGCAATTTGGGACCATGGTAATACTTGAGGCCTATCTGAGCTCTGCCCTGAAACATCAAGATAATGCTTCAGAGAGGTGAACAGATTTGAAAGCTATTGCTGGGGAAAAGTTAGGAGCCTTGGTGATAGGCTGGATATAGATACGGAAGGGAAGGGGGTTCTCACATTTCTGGTTTAGAAAACTCTATATCCCAATGGTAGGGGACCTGGCAAAGAAGAACATAATGAACTCATCTTGGGATATGTTAAGTTTGAGATGTCTTAAAGACTTTGTTCCAAGAGTAGATGTCAAAAACAACACAGCTTGATTCATAGGTCTGAAGCTCAGAACACAGTCTTGGCTAAGGAGAGAATCATAATTCATGTTTCTTGGAGAGAAACCAACAGAGCACAGCTGTCCCAAGAACACAGTAGAAACTGCTTAAGTGGGAAAAGGCACTGAAAGCACAGGAGCAAGTCACGGCTTGGGAAATAGAAACACCAGAAACAGTTGTAAGACTCTGGGCATTTAGAGGCTTGTTTGATTTAAAGACTTTTATGAATCGGTCTGCACTGGACAGCATAGATTATTCAGTTCATCTGAATGAGAATTTTCACAGGTAAATACCACAAAAATAACAGGAATGGAAAAAAAATTAAGGGTCGAGCAAAAGTTTCAGAATTTAAACCAGTTAGGAAGGGAACACAGCAATAAAACGACTCCCAACAAGCTCCTGCTAAATCACAGACTGGTCCCTTCCTCAGCTATGATCAGAGGAACCTCCTCCTGCCGTAGTTGGAAATAAATACAGAGACCCACAGCCAGGTAATGTATATAAACCGAGGGCAGTCCTAAATGATCTGTCTCCATCAAATCCCTCCTCTCAGAGCTCAGGAAATCCCACAGAAGAGTAGGTGGAAAGAGTGTATGAGCCAGAGAACATGAAGGGAAATCAAGGAAGTAAGGCTTTGTAGACACCTAATCCAGCAGGACCAACATACATATGAACTCACAGAGATCATGGCAACATGCAGAGTCTGCCCGTATCTGTGCCAGATGAGGTCCCAGTGGTAAGAGAAGTGGACAAAATCCTCGCCCCTAATCCAGAAACTATCTCAAATTGATAACTGCCCATAAATGAAAATGCAGTTCTCTCCACCAGTCTCACTGGGGATACAAACCACTCCTAAGGCCAGGCCCCATGGCCGGCAGCATTAGCTGATCAACATAAAAAGAACTCAGTGGCATCTATGGAGATAGGGTCATGAAGGCAAATAACTGCCTCTGTGAAAAAGGTAAACCTGCAAGCTGGGAAATGAATCCGCAGTAGGGACCTCAGACATGAAGTGACTATTAGGGATAACAAGATCCATGTTGTGGCTGTGCTCGAATGTGACTGGGTGGAAGAAAAGTGCTCTGGCGAAAAGCAGGCTGAGGATCCAAGGGCCTGGAGTCTGGGCAGCTCTTCCATAAAGCATCTGTGCTGAGGAGGAAGACACAACAGTTCCAAACGGCATAATGGAAGCCAGAGCTCTGGGCGGTAGCAGGGAAGGAAATGACAACAGTGGAAGACATGGCAGAAGGATGGGGACTGATTACCATAAATTGCAGGCTTAGGGTATGAAATCACTTGGAGAACACACAGATTCTGGTACCAAGGAACAAATTGTCTGAAGTGGTACCATATGAATACCATAATCCACATGTACCATAGTGGCAGGGCACCAGATCTAGCACAGGGCTTCTTGGCCTTGGTATTAACTGCATTCTGAGATAGGTTGTTTTTTGTTTGTTTGTTTGTTTGTTTTTGCGTTGAGGACCTGTCTTATACACTGTAAGATGTTTAGCACAATGCGTAGCTAAAATCAACTGTGCCTGGATCCCTGATGCTAAGAAATACTACTAGTCCTTAAATCCTGTTCCCTAATTCTCCACTGAGAATTACTAACTGCAACTCACAAAAGGCATGCAAAGCTGTCACAGCTGCTCTGGCAATGCCATGGACTCTGAACTTATTTTGGAACTAATCATCTCTAATAGCTTCAGACAGCTTTATTTAACAGAAATATCTCATTCCTCACACTCCACAGGTACTCCTCAGCTTTATTACATCTCTTCTTATCTCTTCTAGAGACCTTTGGACTGCTTCCTCAGAAACTGATGGTGACTTGCCTCCAGGCAGAATGACCACTATATACTTTCTCCCTGGCTGCCTCTCAGATTTTAGAGCGTGAAGTTCCCTCCCGCCTTGGTGCATTTGCCAGCTCAGCTCATCCTTGGGATGTCAGGCATGCATCTTTCCTGTGTTTGCACCACACTTTTCCATCTGAACGGTTTTCACAATGGCATCTCTGTTGCTGGTGATGTAGCTGTTTCTCTGATTGAATACCCAGTTTATGAAGGAATAATACAAATTTTGTATTATTCATAGCTGGTACTTTATATCAAGCTGAATGTTTGCCTCAACAAATACTTATTAAATAAAGAGATATTCAAAAAAGATATTATCAGGAACTTCTGAATCCTCCCCAAACTGATTGCATTAAAGGGGTCAGTATTCAGAGAAAGCATAGTTTTCTGCAAATTTTTATCATGTACCTTTACAGTGATTTGCCTTTTGCTTAAAGGGTTACCATCTGAAAAAGACTCATGAGGCTTTTCTAGGTTTGATCAAGAGGTCTTAGTGGTTTATCTTTTTCCAAATTCCCAAATCACAAAAATTATGTCTGTTTTGTTTATTCAATCAAATCATGCTCAGTTTGAGCCTTGGGCTCAGTACTCACTGCTCTATGCTCAGTGTTCAGTGCTCTGTGCTCAGTGTTCAGTGCTCTGTGCTCACTGCTCTGTTCTCAGTGCTCTGTGCTCAGTGCTCTGTGCTCAGTGTTCAGTGCTCAGTGCTCTGTCCTCAGTGTTCTGTGCTCAGTACTTAGTGCTCTGTGCTCAGTGCTCTGTGTTCAGTGCTCTGTGTTCAGTACTTAGTGCTCTGGACTCAGTGCTCTGTGCTCACTGCTCTGTGCTCACTGCTCTGTGCTCACTACTCTGTGCTCAGCACTTCAGTGTTCCCAGGTTCAGCATGCTCTACTGAAAAGGGCATTCTCCTTCAGTATGTACCTGAGGCAGTGTTCAGACGGCATCCTCCAGCTGGGTCCTCAGGGTCAGGCTTAGAAGGTTTCAGAAGAATCCGCAAGCATTCCAGCTGCATTAAAGAGTTTAAGAAAGGAAGGAAAAGTGAGAAAAATGCAAAGGACATTCTAGAAGCTCATGACACCAGTGCCACAGAACACCAAGGAGAGGCCTGACGGAGTTGAAGGCTGACATTTAACATCACATCCCCTCATGGCTTTCCTAGTCTTGCTCGTGATGTTTCTGAACTTTCAGGGTTTTGACCCTTTTAGAGATTTGAGTATAGAAAGTACACTGTGTTGGAGACTAAATAATAGCTGACTAAAAAACATCAAATAGTCACAGGGAACAATTAAGATCTTATGAACTACGCCTACAGTGATCGGAACCACAGATACTATCTATGGACATTTAAGCTTCCCTCTAAGTATGATTAGTGGAATCAGTTTAAACCAAGTACCTACTGGGTAAGTACATACAGAAAGATGCTTTTCTACTCCAGGAGAGGGTTTCTGGGAACTCATTGAAGAAACAGCACACAGAGAGGAGGAAAATGAGGAGGAAATGAAAACTGGATTCTCACAGAAGCTTCAAGAGATGAAACTCTTGAAGCTGAGTTTACAAGAGATGTACTCATCGGGCCTGAAGCTCCTGGCCTGCGCACACTTCCCATCCATCCTTGCTACCCACCCTTGCCTTTGTTTTTAATTAGTGATGTAACTCTCAACAGAAAAATAAATTATCTGAACAGTCTGGGGCCTGGTCCATGACTGCATTTTACAACTCTCATTAGAAAGTCTAGCTCACATTTTGTAATACACCCAAGTGCTAAAATTAATTATAATTTGGATAAGCTGAATAGGCTTCCTTCTGTCTCAATTTTATTTTGAAAGGCAGCAGTAATAGGGTAAAAATGCTTATTTATGAAAGCAATGCCTTACACTGTGTTTCTGGTTTGTATAATAAAATATGTGTAATCTGATAAAATACAGCATTTATTACATTATAAAGAAACCTACAATTGGTATGATTTTGAAATACTTAATGAATTTATCATTTGTTTAGGTATTTGATTATTACTGAATATTGGGTTAAGAGATTCAGTCCATATAATTTCACCTTGTAGTCCTTTTCATTTTAATTACTGTAAGTAGGATATTTTTCATTTATTTCTAGTGTAAGTTCTGACAAAAACTAAAGTGAGTATTGTTCTCACCTGCTCTATCATGGATAAGCCAAACAGACAGCCAGAATAATTCGAGGCACATTGTTTAATTAGCTGAGAGACTTGCTTAGCAACCCATTATTGCTACAGTTCCCCCTCATGGTGTAGTTTATAAGCGCTGTGGTGTGATATCAAATACAAACAGAAACAAACACTTGAGCTTTGAAATGGGAAAGGGTATTTATTACAGATGAGTTAAAAAAAATCTTACTCTTTTAAAAGTCCTAGGTTTTTAAAATATATCTAAAAATCCAACAAGTTGAGAAAAGAATTTTGAAGGTTAGGACAATTCACCATTAAGAGATTATATCTAATCTGACACATTTCAAACAGAATGTGATGGAAAATCATAAAGTGAACACAATTCCCTGCTAGCAATACTCAGTGTTGGCAGCTCAACAAAGTAAATTAGTTTTTCTACAAAATTATCGAAGGATGACCTTCTACATCCTACATAGTTTAATTCAATGTACATAACATTTAAAGGTGAGTCAAAGTGAATTAAGAATATATCATCATAGAAAAGTTTTCTTACTATTTATTACTTACTATTATTTTTCAACATATGTTCTAGTTGTTAATATAATATCCTGGGTAAAATTAAGATTTATGGGCAAATACATTTGTTTTATGAACACTTTCCTAGATAGGATGGTGTACCAGAGGTGACATGTCCTTCCAAAGCCTTATCTTGCTTTTTCCTGCTCGGAACCTTCCTAATCTATGGCTCTTAACCTCCCCATGAGCTCTGGAAACCTTGATCAGTCTCCTGTCTTCTTCTTCCTCAGAATCCTCTGAATCCAGGGCTGGCCAGCTTGGTGAAACATCAGCAAGTACATGATATGAAAACAAAGGGTTGTCCTGAAGACATTCAGCTCTCAGCTCTCCACATACACAAGCACACCTAGCACAACCTTTAGGGAGAGTGTGATGCTCACGTGGAAGCACAAGAAGAGTTTCTCTTCTGTGAATTGAGAACTATCACCTTGGAAGACTCTTAACTGTGGCCATCTGACACCTTTCTGAGGCCACCAGTATAGCAAAAGTGCTCTCCTAACCCATCACTAGTCAGGTTGTTCTGAGTTCTAAGCTCAGGTAAGCCCTTCCTTTGCATGTATTCAAGAGCTTTGTGATCAAGAACTAAATACATAAATGGTTTTTGTGAACTGAGAATTCACTGATGTCACAATACTGCAAAGGAGAAAATATGTTTATAAAAACTGTTAGGAAGCATGTATTAAACTCTTGGTGCTGTTTAATGAGCTTCTTAGATCAGCCTAACAGATTTTGGGAGGAAAAAGAACATTCCACTGCATTGTAATTATTACACACAAGCAAGGCTGTGGAGGATATCAGAATTTTCTACTGCAAAATACACCTGCACATGGATATACATTGAGCTAACAATTGCTGAGAACCAGCAGATGCAGAATATGCTTTAAAGATGACCCATGTTTTCCCTTTTCAAATGAAATTTCCACACAGAGACTATTTGTCACAGCATCTTGGCAAGCAGATATTAAGTTCCTTTATTCTATACACATATGAGTTGCATAATGATCATCTCAGAAGATAAGTATGTTAATGAATTACTTTTCTTTTACATTTTGCTAATGCACTTAACATGTCAAATGCTAATCATTTTTGATACCTTAATCCATAATAGTTTGAAAAGAGAAAAAATATCTGAGAGGAAGAGCTTGAGTGTACTTTTGACCACTGCCAAATTACTTGTGATAATGTCAAAACTACGAAAATCGTTCTGCCGTTTTATTGTTTAAGGCATAGTGTGTATTTAATAAGATGCATTTTAAAAACTATTTTTGATCTGAGGTCACTTGAATCCATGGATGCTAGACCCATGGATACAGAGGACTAACTAAAACAACACAAAATGAGCATAGTGAAATCAGATTTCAGATCCAAAGAACTGTATAGAGTCCACATTTTCAACAATACCTAGCACCAAAAATAGTGCATATCCCAGGACACAGTTACCTTAAGGTGCTGAAAAGCCTCGAGGCAGAAGAGTTAAGAGTTAAGGCTAGCCAGTTTTTATGTCATCTTGACACGGGCTAAAGTCATTTTAGAAGAAGGAACTCAGGTCTGTGGTGACCCCAGAAACCACGTGGAAGCCCATAATTCATGCTCCCACTGTCCATATAGAGCAAATAAGCTGCTTTCACAGTGATATCTATGACTGCAGATGCACAGTTGAGAAAAGGGGACATGGAGGACTTCTGGACAACCCCTATCACCACCTCAACCCCATCCTACTCTCCAAAATAGTGAGCGCCTAGACAGGAAGCCATCAGAGATCTAAAAACTGTGATAGGATGCTAGAGTGTCACCCTCCACAATAGATGGCTTCCAGCAGGGATGCAGAAGGGGAAGGGGACTCAGCTCCATTTAGGGGGCAAGGCACTGAGAGTTTGACCATACCCCAGTGAGTATATAAACAACACATTTATTATTATTATTATTGTTGTTGTTGTTGTTGTTGTTGTTATTGTTATTATTATTATCATCATTATTACTTTGCCAGGAGAGAGGTAACAAGGGTTGAGAAGAGAACAGAGAAGGACTGGGAAGCAAATGTGTTCTGGGTGTCTGATGTAAAAGTCCCAAAGGATCAATATGAATTTTATGTTGGGAAACAAAGGGGAGAAAATACTCATAAAGACTGGCCTGTGTTGCAAGCCTGTGAAGCATTTTCTTAAGTGGTCATTGATTCGGGAGAGCTGCCCTCCTTGGGCAGGTAGTCCTGGGTGCTATGAAAAAAAATACAAAAAGCGGACTGAGCAAGCCATGAAAGACAAACTAGTAAGCCAGTAAGCAGCACTCCTCCATGGCCTCTGCATCAACTCCTGCCTCCAGGTTCCTGCCTCCACTTCCTACCCAGACTTCCCTGAATGATGGGCTAAATGTTTTCTTCTAAGTTGATTTTGGTCATGTGTTTTATTGCAGTAATAGAAACCCTAACTAAGGGATAAGGCAGCATCAACTCAGAACAGAAAAAGGTTTCCTATCATTTATGGTTTATAAAGGAACATTTTGACAACAAGGAAAACATAGAACAAACCTAAATGTTCCCGATCCTGTCTGATCTATAAAGACCTGGAACTACAACTACCAGTTATTGGTGTCTCCCAAAAGGCCGCCTGTTATGGGCTGAATTGTGCCCCAACAAAAATTCATCTGTGGAGCTCTTAACAAGACTTTTAAGGAGGTAATTAAAGTTACAGGTCATGAGTGGGCTCTAGTCTAATAGTGTCCACACACAAAAAAGCTTAGGGCCCAACCAATTGTTATAAAGCTAACCTCCTGGGAGATCTCCATCTTGGAGGAAAGTTCTCTAAGTTTCAGGATGTTCTAAAGGGATGTTCCACCCTGCAGGGAAGCTCTTTAAACTCAAGGAAGTAATCAATAGAGCTGGAGAAGTCCCTGAAGCCGAGCAATTTCAGCCGGCCCCTCCCTCCCTAGCTGAGAAAGCAGTGAGGACTTCTGAGAAGCACTCAGACCAACCAGGCTGCCTAGAAACGGCAGAAATCAGTCTCACTGTCTGAAAGAAGCTCAAACAAATGTAGCCACCTAAAAAAGATCCTCCAACTTGTTGAGCTTCCTGCCAGTTCTGAAGTCTGTTCAGGTTTCCAGCTCTCATGAACTGTTTGGTGACACGGCTATCTTTAAGTCATTTCTGCTCATGTAACCCCAGTAAATCTCACTGCTTCACCAATCTGGACTTTTGTGACATCCTTACTTCTTGCTCTGTCACTGGTTTTCTCTCTGGAATGAGTACACAGTTGTTCATATTTCCCCAGGAATAGTGTCACACATCATAAGAAGCAAGTCTATGTAAAGACACCGAAATACAGCAGCCTAATGTACAGCAAGGAGCGGGGCCTCAGGAACCAACCTTGTTGACATGTTATCAAATTTCTAGCATCCAAAATATGTGAGAAAATAATTCTGTTGCTTAAGCCACTCTTCCTGTGATATTTGCTATTTCAGTCCTTGTAAACTATGAGTCCCCCTTGGCACAGTGAAGTTCTCCTAAGATGGATCCTCCACTCATGCTGTCATACTGCCGTTGCTCTACTCTGTGATTACAATCACTCTGACTCTAGCCATTGCTGTTAAGACCCCTAGTTTGCTTCAAGTTACTGTGGCTCAGAGACTATATCAAACTCAGTGACCACATTGCCCACAGGTAGGTCTACAGCAAACTGTGCTCTACTCAGATGAAGCTGGGTCATGGATGGCTGAGAAACTTCTGACACAGATGTCTCTTAAGATAGCTCCCTCTTCACTATTGACCCATTTGAACACCTAGCTCCCATTTTTGCTTGTCTAATCAGCACTCATTTTTCTGTGAGAAGTTAAAACATACCACTGTCCCCAGAAGTTCCCTCCAGAAGGATTTTTAGATTTCTACACACACGCATGCTTGCTCCATGAGAGCCTACTCCTTTTCAGATTATATAATAACTATAGGGGAAAAAACAAGGGAATTGTCAATAATGCCAAATCCTAACTCTGCCATCTGGCTAAAGCACAAGCTACCTCTGAACACTCCATTTCTAAGGGTGACTGTGTTCCTGTATCATGTCTTAATAATGTAAAATGTTGTTTTCTCATCAGGCCTTCTACCAAGCTTCTACTTATAGAAAACCCCACCAATTTATCACATATGACAACATGAATATGAATCTGCTGTAAGATTCTGACCTTTGTGCATGATATATCCATTACTACCTCAAAAATCAAAGAAATGTAATTACCTGCATTCAAAGGATCCTCACAAGATCAGGCTTAACAGCATTCTTTTGTAGAAGTGTGTAAGGGTTCTCCGACCCTCACCTGGCATTACAAACACCCCCCACCCTTGCAGCCTCTGTGGCTTGTGATCTTGGGAGGTGGTGCAGTCTAGGAGGTGGAAGATTAACTAAGTGAAACTCCAATAAACTAGTTTCCATAAGTGGAAGCTCACAAAGGTGGGCTTTTAGTAATTTAGCTGCAGAAGTCACCAATGCTAAAGTGACTCCAGTAAACACTGGTTCATCCAGGTAGACAGGGCTGAGTTCTTGGAGGCATTGGGAGAGGGGAAAGAATTTGATAAAAATACATTCTATGTACAACAATTTTAAGTAAATTTTTGTCAGGAGCCATCTAGGAAAGGCTAAAGGCAGATAAGTAAGCTCTCTGGAAATGGCCCACTGCTTTGCATGGCTGTGATGAGTAAGTTCTGAATTGGAGGGTCTTCAAAGATTTCATCCCAACATTGTGTCTTACTGCTGATATACCTTTCCTGTCACTATAACATAGCCTAGCAATGCCTGGGCATTAGACCACTTTATTGAGCAGATTTTCTGCAGATTAACAAAGATGTACTATCATGTAGTTATGCTATGTAGACAATTTGATGATTTCATAATTCCTGATGATGATTTTACAGAAGTCCTAAATTTAGACAAGTAATTTCAAGCCCTCTAAAAAGCTGCAAATAGGGCTAGTCTAAGCCTTCATGTGTCACAGACTAATTGCAGTAAGATAAGAAAGCAGGCTTGGAACAAATTTACAATCAGGGATACATTCCTTCTAGGATAGCTGTGAGATCGCTGTCTGGTCATAAACTAGGAATGGACAATTTATTGTAGGTACAAGGACAGAAAAAACATATTGGCTGGTTTATCTATATAAAACTTCAAAGCTAATGAGACACAGTAGAGATGATTCGTCTCAGCAAAGCCATGCTAACTTGTAACATAAAAAATTATTGCTTTAAATTTATAATGAACTTATGGAGTTAGCAACAGATAATGAATGTTTAGTCAGGTACTAGTCTTAGTACCTAGTCTGGAAACACATGTATACATTTCTGCTGTAACACCTTATGAATTTGTAACATGAATTAGTGTCCTAAACTTGCTATGAACTTATGGGGGAAAAAAGATGCTTAGAAAACCATGTGACCAAATTATCCTAACAAAGTATAAGAACTAATAATCACAGTAAGAGAAAGGGTTTTTCTTTCTCTCAGCAATAAAGGTCAGAGCTTCTTTTTCATCCAGAATGAGTGAGCTTTTTCTGTGTTGGTGCTTGCTTATTGCAGCTTGCTTGTTGGGGCTTTTGCTCCATCCACCAAATGTATATATGGAGGTATAGGTGTGTGCATGTAAGTATGCATGAACACTTGTGGAGTTGATGAGACAGTTGGTTGGGTCTGACCAGAGTGTGTGTGTGTGTGTGTGTGTGTGTGTGTGTGAGTTGCCTGTGTAAAAGGTTCTTTTCTCTCTTTTTTTCTTTTTCCCTCTGGTTCACACAGAGTTCATGAGTTCTAAGCATCTTGCCTGGCCAGCAAGGGGCAACAGAGCCAGAGAGAAAAAAAGCCGGATAACTATATGTTTTTCCCCAATCCCTGTTACTAACAGAAAGAGTTTAATACCAGAAAACAGCAGCATTTAGCCATAGAGTAGTAAGAAACCAGCATTTATTAAAGTACAAAGAGTAAGATTATAAGGCCAGAGATCATCAGTCTTTAGCTTTTGTCCAACTCCGTGTTCCACCTCAGTACTGAACAAGCCACCAAAGCCGGAGTAGGCCTCTGGCAAATTTTTTTCGATAGGAAACAAAACACAACAAAAAGTGTCTTCAACAGAAAAGCCATTTCCATCCAGTTTAGGATTTGTGGACACCATCTTCTTGTTTCATAGAGAGGAGGAACAGTGGTTGGAAGCATCAGACACAACTCTTGAAGAAATGTAAGTGATGATGACAATTATGGCACAAGACTGTTTAGAGGCAGAACAGGCAGAGCAAAGACAGAAAGATGGAGGCCAGGGTTTGTGAGTGCTTGTCTCCTGTTGTCGATGGCTACCATGTCTTAGTTACTATTCTATCGCAGTGAAGAGACACTATGACCATGGCAACTCTTATAAAAGAAAGCATTTATGGAGCCTGGCCAAGAGTTTCATGGCAGAAAGTGTGGCAACATGCTGGCAGGTACAGCACTGAAAAGGTAGCCGATAGCTTTACAACCTGATTCTCCGACACCAGGTGGTGGGGGTGGGGGTGGAGGTGGAGGCATGACTGCGCCTAAAAGCCCACTCCCAGTGGCACACCTCCTCCAACAAGGCTACACCTCATGAACTTTTCCAAATAGTCTACAAACTAGGGGATAATCACACAATATGGGGGCTATGTTCATTCAAACTAACACAAATATGTATACAGCTTGAGTATTAGAGACATATAAATCAATACACCCAAAGAACATTAGAAATATTCTAGATGACGATGACGATGATGATGACGACGATGATGATGATGATGATGATGACGACTAATTATTAGGCTGGTCATGGTGACATATGACTTAAATCCCAGCACTCAGGAGGTATGGGCAGGCAGATCTCTGTTAATATAAATGAGACTTATTTCTGACGGTTTATGCTATGTATAAGTTGATGCTGCTTTTGTTTTTGTAGTCTCTGTGGTCTGAATGTTTCAAAATGTGAGTATCTGGGTCTTATATTTATACATAAATAACAGCATTGTTCTAAAATTATAAATCATTAATTATAAATTCAAAGAAACAAACACTTTAAAAAAATGTGCAGTAGGATTTCATTTTGTGACAAGAGGAAACTAACTAGTCATTTATAGCAAACATAATCTCGCTTATCTCTGAGGAAATACAAAATGGCCTATTCATCTTGACATTGTGTGGTGGTTTGAATATGCTTGGCCCAGAGAGTTGTACTATTAGGAGGTGTGGCCTTGTAGGATTAGGTGTGGCCTTGTTGGAGGACGTGTGTCATTGTAAGGTTGGGATCTGAGGACCTCCTCCTAGCTTCCTAGAAGTCAGTCTTCTCCTGTTTGCCTTTAGAACAAGATGTAGAACTCTCTGCTCCTTCTCTCTCTCTCTCTCTCTCTCTCTCTCTCTCTCTCTCTCAGGAAGGTCATGTGTAACTATTTTTTTCAAATGTCTATTTTTAATAGGTTCTTAAATGCTTTAAACCCCCTTGTAGCCAACCACCCACCAGAGGCAGTGGAAAAGAAAGGATATGGGGGTTGAGGGTGGATCTGTTTAGAAAGGTTCTTTGTTGCAACTCTGATCTGTGTTGTCTGAAAATTAGCAGTTCAGTTCCCAGGTCAGGAGCTCGATCCACTTGCAAACACTTCATGGATATACTAACAGTCCACTTCGGTAGAGTCAGGATAGCAAACAAATCAGCAGTGGTGGCATTACCTAGCAGAGACAGCCAGCCCTCAACCTTGGCTTGAGTCAGCAGGAGGGTCCAGAGGGATGCCAGGAGAAGTTTTCGGCTGTGCCTCTCTCAGGGAAGCAAAGATCAGCAAAGATGTGAGACCAACAAGCATTGCACAGCTAGCTCTATAAGCAAGCCAAGCTCAACCCATCACTGTCCATCAAGTCCTTTTTTATTCTTTGTCCAAACACCCCTTGTCCTCCATGGGTCTTGCCTCAGCTCCGTGTCTGTATCAGTTCACATCCCTCTGCCAATCAGCCTGAGTCCTCTGAAGCAGCAAGAAACTACAGCACACAATCAGAAGTTATTTGGCCCATTTCTCTCTATGGAGTCTCAACAAATGCAGCTCAATTACACAATGTAAGGCAGACCAATACATGTGTGCTTTTAGCAAAGAATCTTTCATCACATGTCCTTTCACGTGCTTGCTTTAGCAGAACATCCTCTCCCGTGTGTCTGCTTCAGCAAAACATTCCTTCATGAGTCTGCCTTAGCCTTTCACCGGTGTCCACTTCAGTTAAATGTTTCTTCATGTGTTCGCCCCAGCAAAACACCATCCAAACAACTTTCCAAACAGCCCTTAAATTTCCACTTCAGTCAGGTGCAAAGACCACAAGGCATGAATCCTCAGTCAAGGCCAGATAGGTGGGTATCACAAGTGAATTCTTATACTTTTGTGGCTTCCCATCATTTTGCTCACTGTCATCCAAACAGCTTCTCCTATTTGTTAATGCTCATCAGTGATCATGTTTAGACCTCTAGGTGCCTGTAGCATCACAACTGGATTAGACGCTAGCTAAATACCAGAAACCATAATGATAGATCAGGTCCTGAACCCTTTCAAGGCTAAAGGAGAGGCCCTTGGGCCTGAGGGTATTAGATCCCCCAGTATAGGAGAATGCCAAGGAGGGAAGACGAGAGTGAGTGGGTGGGTGGGTAGGGGAATACCCCCATAGAGACAGGGGAGGGGGGAGGGAATAGGGAGGTTCCAAAAGGGAGATCTGGAAAGGGGGAAACATTTGAAATGTAAATAAAGTAGAAAAAAAAAAACCCAGTGGAGGGCATAGGGGGAACATAAAACTCAGTGGAGTGGTAAGCAGTAGGCCACATAAAACTCAGTGGAGTGATAAGTGGGGGAGCCACATCAAACCTGGTGGATGGAGTAAGTAGGGGGTCATATAAATCCTGGTGGAGGGGTAAGCCAGGTCCAGCCCTGCGAAGGATAAGCTTTTGGGGTTCCACCCTAGGGAGTTGCTCCCTGGACATTTTCCCTGACATTTCTTTTTCCAAAAGGCTAGTTGTCCACAAGATTTTATTAGAGATGTGAAATAGCTGAGTCCTTCTTGCCATAATAGCCCTTTGTTCCTGTTGGCTCTGTGAACCAAGTGTCACCTGACTCCCATCATCCCTCAAAACAGACTAGTTCTATCAGGAAGAGGACTTTAGTCTCTGCTCCTTCTCTAGCACCAGCCCTGCTAGGATGCTGCCATGCTTCCCAACATGATGATAATGGACTGAATCTTAGAACTAGTAAGCCAACCCCAATTAAATGTTGTCCTTTATAAGAGTTGTCTTGGTCATAGTGTCTCTTCACAGCAATAGAAACCCAAGCTAAGACACATTGAAACACTTGTTTGTGGTTCTGGATTGTTACAGTTACTTTGAAGAGTGGGTACACACCAGATATTTTGAAAGAAAAACAGAAATATTTATAGAAATGAAGTTTTATATGTCCATTATAGAAAGATCCAGTATAGAAATGGACATTTGTGGAGGTGTGAATAAGAATGGTCATATTTTTTAATTTATATCATATATTTGAATATTTAGTCACCAGGGAGTGGCACTATAAAGGGTGAATAGGTGTGGCCATGTTGGAGTAAATATGTCACTGGGGTGGGCTCTGAGAGTTCAAAAGCTCATGCCAAGGCGCGCTCTCTCACTCGCTCGCTCTCTCTCTCTCTCTCTCTCTCCCTATAAATCAGGATGCCTATAGATCTAAGCTACTGCTCTAGTGTCTGCATGCTGTCATGCAACCTATCCTGATGATAATGGGCTAAACCTCTGAAACTGGAAGCAAGCTCATAGTTAAATGCTTTCTTTCCATAAGTATTACTTTGGTCATGGTGTCTCTTCATGGGAATAGAACAGTGATGAAGACATGATTCTTTCTATGCTCCTAAATTAAGGAGCATATGAAAGCTATGTTCATTCAAACTACCACAAATCGTAAAGTAATCAACATTCAATCCATGAATGCCCTCCCACTTAAGAAAGCCAAGAGTCTTCTATACAGACAAAACCTGCTTCCTAAGTATAGGTTGTATCCATTTTTTTCCCCAAAATATCTTGTTATGAAAAAACATGGATATTATGACTCAAGTCATCCTGAGGTGGTTTTCTTTTATTTGATCCAAAATTATTCTCAAAATTATTTTAATAGACTCCTAATTACTAATATATTTTTATTTTATTAGATTTAAAAATCACTTATCAATAAATCTATGATATATATTGCTAAATCTGTGTTCATATAAACACAGATGCACTCAGTGACTGTACTCAGATGGGCACCATTGTAAATGCTAAGAATTAGACATATAAAATATGAAATAAACTGCCTGTGTGAATTTATAATCTAGACCCTGGTGTAAGAAAGACAACAAAAATAAGTTAGTTAGCACATTCTGTAGTATGCGCACAGCTATTAATGATGTGATAAAACAGTAGAGTAGAAAGGACACAGACAAGGAGTAAGATAAAGGCTGCCATTTTAAATAAAATTACTTCAGAAGAGCCTATTATTTTGTGAAAATTTCATCATATCCACTCAGTCTCTGAGATGCTATATAGATCAAAGATTTATGCTACAGAAATTAAGCACAATTTGTAAAGCTTTTGTGTTTTAGATTATAAAAACATCCTAGACACAAGAAGTTGTTGAGATATATGGTGTCCTCCTAGAGGACATTACTTGAGCAAATAATAGTCATTCTCTTGAAGATGGTGCCCATGGAAGCATTGAAGAAGCAACACAGTTTCTTAAGAGGATAATTAGGAAATGTTTATTTGAAACACATTTAGTTCCACGCCTTCAAAGGTAAACACTCTTCCATCCAAGTTCTGGGCATCAGTCCAATAACAAGATAAAAGGAACTTAAGTGTGCATGAACATTGCCAACTTGGAGGCGTGCTTCTTACTTGCTTGCTTCTCCTCGCTTACTTACAGAAGAAAATTGAAGTACATGCTAGCAAACCCTCAGCTCCACAGATGAACTGAGTGCTAGATAATAAAATAACTCATACTGAAATTTCCTCAAAACTGGTGTACCAGCTAGTTCTGTGCCAACATGGGAAAGGTATACTAATTTGGGAAGAAGGGAAACTCATCTGAGAAAATTACCCCGCCGTGTGTGTGTGTGTGTGTGTGTGTGTGTGTGTGTGTGTGTGTACAATTTTTCTGAGACCTGTTCTCATTCTGTAGCCTGGCTGGCCTGGAAGTTACTATGTCGTTGGAACACAGATCTACCTGCCTATGCCTTCTGCCTTCTGAGTATAGGAATTGAAGATATATGCTACCGTGCTCGTAATAATAAAATTGATAATAATAATACACATATCATAAGCACACAATAAAGAAGGTCATGTGAATAATGCATCCAGAAACCCAGAGTCTTTTTAAAATCAAAAGCAGAGGTTTACTGGTTGCAAGTGCAAACAGACGAGCAGCAATGTAGGGGGTATAGCCTTGCCAAGACCACTATGTCCACCTTGTACTACACAAAACTAGGAAAGGGAAGCCACTGTTTTGTTTAAAGTCACTCAGTTTTAGGTATGCAGCGACAGCAGTATGTTGGCCTCATTCTTAGGGTTCAAGGAGAGGAGAATAGGGGTCAAGGACAAAGAAAAGAGTCTCAACTGCCTCCTCACTTGAAGTCCAGGCCATCTCCCTTAATTCTTTCTAAGAACAATTCTATGGGAGGCCAAGGATTTGATTGTGTGTCCTCTTTTCTATTGGTATACCAAACATTGGATTGAGGACTTGTAAAAAGTTCAATGACTTAACATCCTTTTTTTTTTTTTTTTTTTAAAGTATAGTCACATTCATGGGTATTGTGTTAAGACTTAAACATACCTTTGAGGGGGACATACTTTAACTGTCTATACTACCTAAAGCCAAAAGATATGAACTAAAAGAATTCATATGAAACTCTGTATTAGCCAGCACTCAAGAGAGCATGGCAAACAAGCAGTTCTTACATGCTTAATAACTACAAAAGTAAGATTTAGTAATTGGAGATATGACATGCTAGCTGTAAGAATATAAGGCTATCCAGGGCTCTTCTCCATGAGTCTTCTTTGGAGTTGAATTTGAGATGAAGAGATAGTTATGTTTTAGGATCTATTTATGGATGAAATTATCATCTGTCCCAATTCTAAAGTACTAATCTTGAGTAATTCAGAATGTAATTTTATATGGAAATGGAATTGTTGCTGATATAATCAAGTATATGAGGTAAGATGGCTATTCTTAGTTGTCACCTTCACTATATCTGGAATTAACTAAAACTCAAATGACTAGGAACACCTGTGGGTTTTTTTTTTTTTTAATTAAATCATTTGAATTAGGAAGACACACTACTAATCCAGATCTTTGAGATGAGAAAGTAAAAGTTTTAACTCCAGATCATTCCAGGTGGGAAGATCAACCTTTAATTTGGGCCACACCTTCTGCTCGAAGCTTACATAAAGGACGTGGAAGAAGGAGAAGCTCTCTCTTTGCCTGTTTGTTCTTGCCCTTGCTAGCAAGTCCATTCCTTCTCTGGCATTAGAGCCTACTTTTTTTGGGGATTCCAGCATAAGCTCAGACATTCAGCCTTGTGGATTGCACAACTATTGGATTCTTGAACCTTCCCTTCATAGGCAACCATTGTTGAATTAGCTGGACCACTGCCTGTAAATCATTCTAATAAATTCCCTTTCTATATATTTATGTAGAGATAATCACTCCATAAGATCTTTACTCTGAAGAGCCCTGACTAATACATAAAGTTATCAGGATGAGCCCAGTGCTAGTTAGTTTTATATGGTAACAGCCATAACCTAGAATCACCTGAGAAGAAAGCCTCAATTGAGGAATTACCTAGATCAGGTTAGCCTGTGGATACAGGTGGTATGTGTGTGGGTGAATTTCTTTATTGCTAGTTGATGTAAGAAGGCCCACCCTACTGTAGAAAACACCATTCCCTGGGCAGTTTGTTGGTCCTAGCCTATATGAGAAAGATGGTTGAGCATAAGCAAGCCTACCTGTGAGTCAGCCATCCAACAGCACCCTCCATGCAGGGTTCCTGCTGTAATTACTTGGTTGTGAAGTGAGTTTCTTGATCAGAAGTACTGCTGTGTAAAATAGCATGCAGGACTGCCTTCAAGTTTCTGCTTTGAGTTCCTGCCTTGACTTCCCTGATGGATTGTGATCAGGAATTGTAAGCTGAATAAACTCTTTCCTTCACCAAGTTGCTTATGGTTAGAGTATTTTATCACAGCAACATGAATGAAACTAGAACAGGCCACAATTTACTGTGAGTAATGTCTTTATAAAAGGGATGAATTGGTCTGGAGATGTACACACAGAGGGAAGATAATGGGAAGAGAGACTCACACAAAATGCAAAAGCCACAGCCAAGGAGTAGGCTTGGGCATACCATTCCTTCGTAGTCCTCAGAGAGATAGAGTGTTGTTACAACAGACTTTGGAACTTTTGCTCCTGTGGTGATTTGAATTGAGAATGGACCCATTTGGCTCATAAAGTTGAATGCTGAGTCACCATGAAGAGGAACTGTTTGAGAGAAGGATTGAAGTGTGGTCCAGTTGGAAGAAGTGTGTTGTTTAGGGTTGGGATTTGACATTTCAAAAGCCCATTCCAAGTCCAGTTTTTCTCTCCCTTTCTTTCCCTGAACATGGATCAAGAAGTGGCTCTCAGCTGTTCCATTGCCATGCCTGCAGCCATGCTCCTGTTGTGATAATAATGGATTAAACCTCTAAAATTGTAAGCTACACCCCAATTAAATGGTTCCTTTTATAAGTGTTGCCTTGGTCATGGTAACTCTTCACAGCGATAGAACAGGGAATAAGACAGAAGTTGGTACCAGAAGTGGGGTATTGTGACAGTCCTGGCTATGTTATTTGTTGGAGGAATATGGAAAAGACTTTGCAACTTTGGACTAGAAAAGCAGTCAGATGATTCACATAGGGCTGAATGGGCCATCCTTGGAGGAGCATGCAAGACAATCTTGAGCGTAAATTTGAACTTTTTATCCCAACTCTATAAGTTTCAGAGGCAATATATGTATGTATGTATGTATGTATGTATGTATGTACATATGTACGTACGTATGTATTAAGCCTAGAGACCATTCTTGTGATATTTTTGGAAAGAATATGACTGCCTTTGCCTTTGTCCTAAAGATATGCCTGAGGCTAAATTGAAGAGTTTTTGAACGAATATCACTGGCAAAGGAAATTTCAAGACAGCCTAGTACTGACTGTGTCATGTGGTTATTAGCAGTCTTAGCAGTCACACTTAAGCAGGTCTACAATGAAAAGGAGCAATTGGGGCAAGGAGAAATACAAAATGTATAATATTAGGAGAGAAAGAGAACCAGGGAAAAGTAAAGTTGGAGCCTAGTTCTGTGTTCAAAGAGATAAAAATCTTAAAGAAAAGCCAGATGTTAAATGGAATAAAGGAAATGGTAACCTCAGGGTAAGAACCCACTAAGCGAAGGTTTCAACTTGTGAAAAGAATTAAAGAAAAGTTTAGGCAGGAAAAAAAAAAAAAAACAGTAAGCTGATGCAAATGTAATTGGGGAGGGGCAAATTCCAGCCCATCAAGTAGGAGAACTTGGCAGCTTTATCCACGTGGTTCTGGCTTTAGAGTCAAGGATATAAGATGTGAAATTCCCTTCTTCAGCTAATGAAAGCTGCTGAGGTCAGGAATGTTCCTGCTCAGAGAGGCCATTGTTTGAAGCTGAAGTGAATCATGATTGTGTTAGAGACCTCAGGATGTTAGAAATGCCAGAGCCATGAGATACCTGCCAAGGAGAGCTGCTAATAGGCTATGGAACAAGCCCAGGAGACAGAAGTCTGTTGCATTCAACAGAGCTAAAAGGAGTTAGAGATCTGAAGAACATTGACATCAGACATATAGATGTAGATTTTGGAGTTTGGCCTGCTGGCTTTTGGTCTTGCTTTGGTCCACTATTCCCTCACTATGTTCCTTTTTCTCCCTTTTGAAATGATAACATATAGTCTGTGCCATGTACTTCGGAAGTATGTGATTTGCTTTCTGCTTTTGATTTTACAGAGGTTATAGTTAAGAATGTCATAAGTGTCAGAAAAGACTGTGAGCTTTTAAACAGTGTTTAGACAGTGATGGATTATGGGGACTTTTGAAGTTGGGCTGAAGCTATTCTTTTCATTAGGATATGATTCCAAGTCTACTCAGAGAAGAAGAACATAATATTTGCATAAGAATGGCCTCCATAGGCTCATCTATTTGAATGCTTAGTCATTAGGGAGTAGAACTGTTTGAAAGGATTAGAAGTATTTGGAGTGGGTGTGGCCTTTTTAGAAGAAGTCTGCCACTGGCTTGGGCTTTTATGTTTCAAAAGCCCATGCATACCCCCTCCCAACTATCTCTTCTCTCTCTCTCTCTCTCCTTCCTTCCTTGTCTTCCTGCATATAGATCAGGATGTAGACCTCTCAGCTACTTCTACAGCATTATGCTTGCTGCCATGCTCCCTGCCATGATGATAATGGACTAATCTCTGAAACTGTAAGTAAGCCCTGAATTAAATGCTTTTCTTATAAGAGTTGGTCATGGTTTCTCTTCACAGCAATAGAACAGTAATTGCACTGTTAACTGCTCCCTTCACTACTCAGAACTTTCTAGTCTTCTTCTAGTGACTTGGTATCTGGTAACCATCCTGCATATATCTCCAATGTCACTTCTCTGCTTTCTCCTACGTGTTCCTATAGCACCTATAACACACTCAACAGTGAAATCACCATCCTTTATAATTCCTGGCTGGGGACAGGATCTTTCATACTATATCAGCCTCCTTTCACTCATAAGCCTGCCCCTGCCAGTCAGGGCTTAAGTGGAGTGACCACACATTCTGGACAGCCACAGTTTTGACAGCTGTCCCAATCATACCCCATTGCTTCCCTTTTGCTTCTCACATATATTACTTGGTGATGTTGTTTACATGGACCAGATCCACATCTATATGTTCACTATTCTGAACTATTCCTCAGGCACTACTACTATTATTGTCAAAAAAAAAAAAAAATCCCCCAAAGCAAAATGAATAAAAGTACAATGTATTTCCATTTTTAATGAAAAACGTTAGAGCCTAATAAGAGATGAACTGCATGCTGAACTATAATGTTTCCATTTATTCTATTAAATGTATTAGTTAAATGAATAAAGTCCTAATATATATATATATATATATATATATATATATATATATATATATATATCTTCTTCAAGGATAAGATACTGACCCACCCCAGTGTATGTGGTTGGAGACCTTTCGAACCAAATGCATGTGGTTGGAGACCTTTCGAATGAAATGAAAATCTGCTTGTGCATATCTCTCCCAGCTGTGTGAGTGCACCCCTCTTCAGTTTAGACTTTTAATTTTTAGCTCCATCATGTTCTATGAATAGAAACTCAAAATGCTTGGATCGGTTACACAGCCTTGTCAAAATAACCTAACCTACAATTATAATATCCTGAGGTGCTTTTCTCAAATGTTCCATGAAAACTCTTTTTATTGAAGAATTTTGTACAGCTCTGTTGCCACTGAAAACTAACGTGAATTACTCCTCTAAATCTTTACAGATGGCAAAATGTAGGTCTTATCCTGGCATAATGTAGGTCTTGTGCACTTGACTAGTAGATATATAAATTATTTTTAAGATAGATAATATATTATTGAGCTACATGACACAGAATATACTTTATAAATGTAATTATTTCAATTCATTAAAATCTCTGTATAAAACAGTTCTCAGTCAGGCAGTACAAGTCCATTTCCACTGATCATGGAAACCTTTGAAGAGAAAAATATATGGTGTAGAGTTCCCAAACTTCTGATGAAAATGGTCCAAATACAATTTTAAAATAGGTCGTTTTAATGATGGATTTTAAAACTCACTCATCAAAGATTTATTAAATGTTTAATATGCCTCTAGTATCCACTGAACAAGGTATAACTAGACACTCAAGAAAAATAAAATAATGCCTTCCCTTTAAGAGCTTTCAAACTACCAGATAAGGTAGAATATCCACATTGACAGTTATCCTAACAGCATAAGACAGCTGGCGTTTTCTCCACTGGACAAGTTTCTCTCATTTCAAATTTTCTAAGATTAGAGCTGTACCTTGAAAACATTTATTAACGTGTCCCACTCTCCACTCTGAGTAGCTGAAGCATGGCTTACCTCTACATCTACAATGGGAAATGCTCTTGCTCACAGGAGTGGCTAGTACTTGTGCTTTCCATTTAATCCCCATAACAACCTATCATTATACAAATTAAAAGTCTTTTAGCAGGGAGGAAATGCTGAAATGTTGAAGGTGGAAGTATGTGGGCTTGTGTTGCCCGTGCAAAAGGAAATTTGTCCATTACAGTGCTGGGCAAAGGTTGACCCCAGAAGCACTGAAGAAATGCTTGTCACATGTAAGAAAGATCATGTCACATGTAAGGACAGCACACTCTTAAGTAAGAGGCCTATGTCATACTTCTGTAAAATGAAGATCCTGTACAACCTGGAGGTGTGTTACAGCATCCTCATAAAAACAGTGGTTCCTGCTTATACGTCCTGGTTTCAAAGTTGTTTCTGTGACCTTCATAGAGTCACTTAATTTCTCAAAACCCCATCTACTAAAGAGTAAAAAAATGGTATATAAAGGAAGTCAATAAAAATGTTCTAGTTTAAGATGCCCGATTAAGCATACATTCATTAAAATATTTATACTGATTGTGACACACATTCTGAATCTTGGAGTGTTGAATTAAAACAAATGTTTCTTCATCTTTGTCTTGAGGAAATTACAACACAGATGCTAGAATAAAGATATTTTACATCAATGAACATACAATTTCAATTAGTGCAAGAAATAAAAGCCATACAAATTACTGAAACTGGGGACATAATAAATGACTTAGCAAAACCATGAAAAATGAGATCCAACTTGGCAATGGGGGATGCAAAGAAAAAATTCCAATTTCTATCAAGGAAAAAAATATGTATGACACAGGACTTGAAGACACTAGCATGAGATTCATGCTGTCAACTGAAATGTTCATGCCCACTGAAAATTTACAGATCAAACCCTGTGTGCTAATGTGATGATCTGGAGAGCCCTCTGGGAAGCTACCATACAGTATGATATCCCACACATGATTCAAGACAGGCTATAGACCCAAGAAGTTCCTGTTTGCTACATAGCTCTTGCCTTCTCTGGCTTTCTATTTTATAGCTGGCCATAGAGAATTATTCAGACCTCATCTTGTTTGGGTCCCAGATCTTACCCAGGCATAGGGAGTGACAAAGGAAGATGTTCTTCCTCTGTTTCTGCTCTGAGTTTATACTCAGTATGGCCTGTTTTTCCAGTAACATTGCATATGGTTGTGCATACTTCAATCATGCTTATAGAATGAATGATACAAAAATCCCCAGAGAAAAGGCTTCACCTGCCTCCTGAATGAGAAGCTCCCAAAGAACCGCACTGTCAGAGAGCACAGAGAGGAGGATTTGCCAACCCCCTAACCTGAGCAACCTTCATCTGTAGCCCTCAGAATATCTTTTATAATAAACTAATGAGCGCCAGTGTTTGTCTTAGCCCTGTGAGCCATTGAGCCAATGATTTCAATTTAATGAAGAGGTTGCAGGATCCTGATTCATAGCAGGTTCTTCAGAACCACAGGTAATGCTACTGAGTACTACAATGGGCATGTAGAAGCTGCTTTTGCTAAAAATCATTGACTTCTCACCTGGGCCTACCAGGTAACCAAAAGTTAGATCAAAGACCAGCATCTCTGCCTTCATTTCCTATCTTTATTCTTTGCTTTGGCTGAAGTATAAAATGAAGTTATTATCCTTAACCTCATCTCTTGAATCACCTTGGATTCCAAGAATAATAAATTATTTGTTCTTCTCAACATGACCATATGCATCTTTCTCTGCTTCTTACCATTACCCTTCCCCTTCTCTACCCCCCACTCTCCTTTTCTCTATATGTGTATGTGCACACACGTGCACACGTGTCCATGTAGAGGCCAGAGGTCAACTTCAGATATCCTTCCCCAAGTGCTGTCCATTTTCTTGTTGAGATGTCTCTCACTGGCCTGGGGCTTGCCGGCTTGCAGAATGAGTTAGGCGGGCTGACAAGAAAGCTCCAGGGATCCACCTGCCTCAACCTTCCCAAAGATAGATTACAAGCATGCTCTGCCATACCAAGCTCTCTCTCTCTCTCTCTCTCTCTCTCTCTCTCTCTGTCTCTGCGTTTGTGTGTGTGTGTGTGTGTGTGTGTGTGTGTGTGTGTGTGTGTGTGTTGGGGGGAATCAAGCTCAGTTCCTCATACTTCTTTGGCTATCACCACAGCCATGCTTGATGTTTAATTGGTACATTCAGGGAGGGTTACCAAGCCTAGTTTGTTGAGGTTACCAGAACCCAGGTTGTTGTCCAAAAATTCTAGTAATTTGGGCTTGTAATTAGCATCTAAAGTGGGTCCAGGGGAGACGTTTTATGACCAAGCCCCAGACCTTTGGAATTTGACATTATCTCCAGGTAGATAGGGTAAGAACTTAAGTGAATTAGAGGGTCCTAAGTGGCATCTGCTACTGCTAATTCGTTGTTTTATCATGAGGAGAAATCCGAACAACTGTTAGGGTCATCAAAACCTTGTGTTTGGTTTTAGTACGGGAGCACAGGAAAACAGGCAAGGGCAGCCAGCAGGTTTGTTCTATTCAGGAGGCTAATTGGGTCAAGGGGTTAGGCTCTCTTGATGAGATTAATGCTCCCATAAAAAACAGTCAGGAGATTGGCTTGATCTTCCTAACACAAAACCCCAACATGGACTGGAGACGTGTGAACAAAGTCCTACCCCTAGCTAAGGAACTATAGGCAATTGATATCGATAGCTGCTGGGAAAGGTAGGGTCAGTTTCCACTAAGGGTATGGCCTCTGGCAGGTAGACAGAGCTTCAGTGGAAAGCCAAATGTCCAAAACTATAAAAATTGAACTTGATGAGTTCTATCAAAAGTAAGACAGAAAGTTAGGTTGGTGTTGTAGACATATTGGTTAGGACTGGGTTCCACAACTGTATTTTGATTGGTTGTGGCTATCTGTTGCAAGGGGAACTTTCTTTGATGACGAGTGAGAACTGCATCATCTGTGGACATAAGTATTAATACTTAGAATGTATTTACAATTATGCTGGTTTACTAAAGTGGTGGTTGTAGGTTCTCTTCCAATACCTATCACATCACTAGCCTTGGGAAGTTGGCTAGGATTCCAGTACTAGGCAGGATGTCCCTTTTGTTAAGTGGGTCTTAAGTCCAATTAGACAGCCAGAATTGCACCCTGGGCCTTGCTGCTCAGGGATCATTACAGATGAAGAGACAGAAACACTGTAAGGACCAGAGGAACAAGAAGTTTACTGTGATATTGTATCTTCTAAAAATGTCAGAGAAGCTGCATCCATGAGTTCTCACCAATATGATGATCTAAATATCACCTGGCCAAAGACCACACAAATAGATACATTAATGTATATGGGAGAAAGATAACAAAGCCTTATCCCTAAATCAAGATCTATAGGCAGCTTTGAAATGTTGAAAGTGGGAAAATAGTCTTCCCCAGGAAGAGCACCCAGTTGGTTATTTAATATTAAATGGTCAGTTTTCAAAACTTGCATATAAGTAATAATGGACTGAGCAAGTTGTATTATGTATTTAGGAATACAAATAATATATATTATTGCACATGTGGGTGTTATTACACACATACACACAAACACACATATTTGCACACTTCCCACCTCTATTCACTAGACTTAGATATACTAGACTTAGACTGTATTGGCTGCATCCAGCTTTCTACGTCTCTCGGGGTCTCCTCTCTGGTTTAGCTTAGAAATTGCGCTTGTCTAAAGGTGGTCTGTAATCTCCCATGAATACTTTTCTTTCCTGAATGATTTTCAATTTTCTGATCAGTTTTTCCAGTTACTTCTGGAAAAGAAGTATTCAGGAGGTTAACTGGGTCAAGGGGTCAGTGTGTGTGTATGTGTGTGTGCACAACAACAATTAAATAAAAGGAGGCCAAGAACTGGGAAAAATAGGGGGATGTACATGAAATGACTTGGAGGAAGAAAAGGAAAGAGGGAAACGTAATCATATTAGTCTCTAAACATATATATATATATGTATATATATTTCTCAGCTGTCTACCATGTGAAGATACAAAGAGACCTCCATCTGTGTGCCAGGAGCGGGCACTCACCAGCTCCAGATCTGCCACCATTTAATTTTAGGACTTCTCAGCCTACAGAGCTGTGAGATATAAATATTTGTGTCTAAGCAACTCAGTCTGTGATAACTTGTTACTGCAGCCAAAACTGGCTGGGACAGTTAAGAATAAAAGAACTAAGAGGAAATATGTTTTACAAGCAGACTCCCTAGGGGCCCTCTCTCCCCTCGCCTGAACTGTGACTCCGTCTGCCTCACTCCAGTGGCATATCCGATATTGGCTCGCACAAAAGAATGAACAAACGTGTCTCTAGACTATGGTATGGGATGTAGACATAATGGAGGATGCGCATATCATGGGAAACACAGAGGGAGCAGGGCAAGCTTCTACAGCCCTTACGGAGACTATAAGCTCTCATGCCTCATCCAGCTTCCAGAGGCAGCAGCACTGAGCACTAAAATTATCCACAGGGGTTAAATGAGCAAGAAACCTAATCCTCAGCTACTGAAGTTTTCCTAAATACACAGTTCACCAATTACACAGTTCACTGTGATTGCTTTACATGACGACCCTGGGCTAACAACTTTCATCTCCGCCTCACCCCTCACCCCATCCCCATATCCCTGTGTGTTCAGAACAGCTTTCCGTTAATGAATACCCAAAGATATTTAATAAAAAGTTTCAAAAAAAAAAAGCACACAAAAGAGTCACTAAAGAAAAGAAACAGGAAAAAACTGTTGAAGGGATAATGAAAACTAAACATTTATTTCCTGCCTGGGAGCAAAGCTCAGCAGCAGTGCTCTTGGCTTCAATCGCCAATGGTTCAGAACAAACAAGGAAATAACCAATGTGTCATTTAGCCAAATCAATTTAAAGAACAATTAATCTGCATCACTCTTGCCAAGTACACAATTATCTCTTCAAGCACTGTTTTCCAGGAAATTACTAGAGGATATTTTTCCATCTAAACTAGAGGATATTCAGGAAAAAAAAAATGAGAAAACAAAACACCTGATTTAGGAAACTAGAAATTGAATAGGAGAAAGGACAGAGGTGATCCCTCGGTGACTTGAAAAGAATACCCAATAGCAAACCTAAGAATAACACCATACAGGAGCATCTCAGATATGCCCAGAGGACTTCTTCCAGAAATAACCGGAAAAACTGGTCAGAAAATAGAAAATCATGCAGGAAAGAAAAGTATTCATGAAAGGTTACGAACAGCCTTTAATGCTGTTCTGTTAACGCACGCTTAGAAGGTGCGGCTTCTAAGCTAAACCAGAGACCCAGAGAAACTTAGAAAACTGGATGCAGCCAATACAGCAGTGTATCTAAGTCTAGTGAATAGGGGTGGGAGTGTGTAAATGTCGAATAGATTTATCCATTACATTGTGTATCCCATCATAGAAAATCTATAGACTCAACACAAAGAAATCAAAAACACATAACTGGTACCACAAGCATGTTACTGGGAAATAGCCATGTAAATATCCGAAGAAGCAGGAAAGGCAATCAAATTTAGCTACTTCTTACACGTTTTATTTTTCTGCATAAAGAGAATTATCTGCCTCTTGAAATTATGTGAATATAATTACGTCAAAAATAAAACTGTTTATGTGCTAACAGTTCTCAGACTCTACGATTTAATTAACTGAATTATAATTAATGCAATTTACGAGATACACAACTAAATGAAATAATACAAAGAACACGATGTTTCTAGAACACTTATTAAATATTATCTTGATGATAAAGAGATTATAGCAATGATCATGAACCAGAAGTTATTCTCTTTGGGGAATGACAGAGGCCCACACTTTTAAATCAGCCTTTGTCCCCTTCCTAATCCTGTCTTGCATAGCAAGATAGCAAGCAGAGGATTAAGGTCTGGGAGGCAATGGTAGAGAACTCAGTCCCAACTCCCCACACTTCTTTGGTGCGTACTCACAGAGAGCTAGAACTTGCCACAAAACAACATAGCAAGCTTTCTTCCTGCTACTGTCTCTAGACCATGCTGAGGCTTCTCTATCACTGGAAAAACCTGAGCCCAAGTTCACGTGTATGATGTCAGTGGTGATGGGTCATGCAGACCCATGCTTAACCCAATCTGGCCTCCCTATTTTCTTCAAGCTTCTGAAGTTTCCTCTATGTCTGACTCTGTCCCTTTTTCTATTATTAATAGAAGTTATAAAATACACTTTAAATTCAATTAGAAATCTCATGTTGTGATTATACTGAGTCATAGCAATTGTTTACCTTAAAACTATTGAAAATAATTACTCTCCAACAATATATTCTGATTATTCTAATCACGATTTCCCTACCCCCAACTCCTCCTAAATCCTCCCCCACATACCCAACTCCTCCTTTCTCTCTTTAAAAACAAACAGGCAAACCAGAGTACAAAAAACATAAGCCCACAAAATTGGAAATCATAATATACAAGCAAAAGTCCAATAAGATTTTTTTAAAAGCCCAAACAAAGGAATATTGGACCAAAAAAAAAAAAAAAAATCTACACTGCATCATTGAGTTCACTGTGTATTGGCCATCTGCTGCTGGGCATGGGGTCTACCCTCAAGTGTGGTTTAAAAAACCCAGTGAAGCTCCGTTGGAGAAACAAGCAAATATCATTAAGAAATAGCTTCCTGGTTAGGGATGGTGCCTTTATCACTTTTATCAGTCACTATGACATATTGGATTGTTTATCACTTTCTCTGTTTGACTGATGCTTCGGGACTGACCTGAGCTGTCACCTGCTTGAAACAGCATAGGGCAGGAAGCCACAGAGTCCTCTAGGCTTATGTAGGTTTTCAGCTTGGTGGTAAACTGGATTACTTTATATCCTAGTCTACCTGGCAAGGGTTAAGAAATTCATGTAAAAATATTTTAGGAGTAAACATTGTAATTCTAAAACTGTGAATAGGGAGTGACTTTCTGAGAAGTCTAGATTCAGAGACCAAGCCTTTACCTAGAAATCTGACTGAGATACTATCATACTCAATTGCTTATTAGTACTTTTTCATGGCTTCCAAAAAGAACCTGAGAAAAGCAATGTCAGGAAGGGAGGATTCATTCTGACTCACAGTTCAGGAGTACAGTCCTTCACTGCAGGAGACTGGAGGGGGTAGGAGCTTCAGACAGTTGGTCACAGTGTGTCCACAGTCAAGAAACAGAGAGAGATGAATGCTGGAGCTCAGCTTGTTTTTTTGTTTTGGACCACAGGCTATGGAATGGTGTTGACCAAGTTCATAGGGGAACGTCCTACCTCAATTAACCCAACCTAGAAAGTCCCTCACAGATATCCACCTTGTCTCCAAAGCAAGAAGAGATTCTGTGAAATTGATGGTTGATATCAATCATCCATCACAGTTGAGTATGACTGCTTTCACACTACAGAGCTGGGAAGTGGTCAGAGACCATCTGGCCCACATACACTAAAATACTATTTGATCCTTTATTGCAAACGTTGAAAAGCCTTGATCTAAGCCACACAGAAATCCTTCCTGTTGTTCCTGCTCTAACTGTCCATCTTGGGGTGTTCCTAACATCAGTGGTTGGTGAAGAAGACAGTATTAACCTATCTAATCACTGATGTTGGCCTATACCTCATGCCATAAGCAGGCTAATTCTATCAGGCAAAATACTTGTTTTCCTGTAAAAGTTAGGATTTGGCTGCATACCAAATCACTGCAAGTAGCCATGCACCAAACACTCATTCATTCATTCATGAACTCACTAACCCATTCACTCTTTCAGCATTTAAATGATACTACATGCCATGAACGCCTATCATGGAGTAAGATTTAAAATTTTCTGTGAAGGAAGTGTCTGGCTTTTTATTTTATTAACATGACAACTGATAGAAGGTGACATTTAAACTGCAATTTTCTTCTTAATAAAAGATAAGTAAGGCGGAAGAAAGGACGGGGACTTGAGGTTGGATTCCTTTAGCTGGGTTGAGCTACATCTTAAATGACATTGTAGCTGAATTACTGGGGCATGACTCCATGCCACTTAGTCTCCTGTGAGAAGGAGGTCGGTTCTTAGAAGGCTTACCAATAGATGCACTGTGCATAAACTGTACTTGTTTGGACAATTAATGGAGTTTTTTTTACCACAAATGCAGGAATTCCACACACCATTTGATGTATGTTCTCTCTCAGAGAAAAAGTACCCTCAATCCTTTATAAAATATGTACATAAGTTTAACAACGTCAGAAAGCTAAACACAGAAACCCTGCTTCATTTTTACTTTAAAGTAACACCTTGACCTAAGGTCCACGCCTTGAAATCTGGAGCCCCTGACCCAAGAACAGCAGGGCAGAGGAGCACTGTGAGAAGCTGATTTAGAAAGAGAGATGGCCCCTGAAGAGGCAGGGCCCCTGGGGAAACCACCCTGTCCCATGGAAGCATGTGTAACAGGTGCTGTTATTTTCACTTTTTCAATATAAACTTTAATTTCAAAAAAAAAAAAAGAACAAAATCCAAAAATAAACCCCCAAATTCCTGATTTTTGACAGAAAAAAAAAATCTTAGTTTCAAGTCATTATTCATTTTAAAATAAGTAAATAACAACATGAAGTACTCTGAATGTAATGTGCACTAGAAACGTTAAAATCAAAATTTCAGTTACCAAAAGGAATACAAATATTGATTTGAGGAACCAATTTTAAAGTCATTATATTGAATTCTAAAAATCAGTAGCAAACCATTTGTAGTGGTTTGGATGAGAATGACCCCTCTTACTATGTTCATAGATTTGAATGCTTAGTGCCTAGTTAGTAGAACTTTTTAAGAAGGATTAGGAGGTGTGGCCTTGTTGGGGGACATGTGTCACTGGTTTAAGGTTTCAAAGACCCATGCCAGGCCCAATCTCTTTTCTAGCCCTACTCAACCCTGTTTCCTGCTTGTAGATTAGATGTGAGCTCTAAGCTATTGCTCCAGTACCATGCCTGCCTGTTTAGAGCCATATTAATGGACTATACTCTGAAACTGTAAGCAAGCTCCAATTAAATGTTTTCTTTTATAAATTGACTTGGTACCTCTTCACCACAATAGAAAATAACTAAAAGACTAGTTACACACTGAACTTCTTTTTCTTCATTCTAGTACCTTTGAGAAATATTCAAATTTAGGGGGAAATATTCTAAAAATTGTACTTTCTGAATCATAATAGCAATTGTACAAGGATTTTTTTTTTCTTTCCCTATATCCAGGATTGAGCCTAGGCTCCCAAGGGAACAAGGCAGGTACTCTGTAACTAAAATTATTAAGAAGTCCCATTTTTACTTCTTATTTTGAGGCATGGACTTATTAAGTTATCCAGTCTGGCTTTGAACCTGAGAATCTTCCTGCTTCAGAAGCTTAGTTTTCAATGCAAAAGTCTTTAGTCTCAGGATAAGACTCTGAAGATAGTATCTCATGAAATTAAGTAAAAGATTCCTGTAGTGGCTATTCCTGATTGTCAGCTTGACTATTTCTGGAGTGAACTACAATCCAGAATTAGAAGGTTCACCTGTGATCCAGATCTTGAGGCTGGAAGACACAAGGTTCTGACCTGAATCTTAGCATGGAGATCTTGAGGCATAGTGGCCATGAAAAGCTTAGCCCCTGGCAAAGTAGTACACGCCCTTAATCCCAGGAGACTGGGGCAAGAAGATCTCTGAGTTCAAGGTCAGCCTGGGACAAAGCAAGTCCCAGATCCAGGTGTGGTGGTACACATCTTTAGTCTGGGCCACGCCTTTGGCTGGAGACCTACATAAGGACATTGGAAGAAGGAAGATTTGCTCTTCTTCGCCTGAGTGTCTTGTGGGACTAAGCAACTGCTAGATCCTCAGACTTTTATTCACAGCTGCTGACCATTGTTGGGGAGTTGGACTATAGACTGTAAGTCAACATCAAATTCCCTTACTATACAGAGACTACCCATAAGTTCTGCAACTCTAAAGAACCCTGACTAATACAATGCCATTAACAAATTAAATAACCCCCCTATGATTCAGTCAAGTAGAAAACATTATTTTAAAAAGAAAGCGAAATTACCAAATAGTAATTCTGTCAACACTCTGTGAAAAGATTGAAACAATATAAACGGACCCGAAGACCCTGAATCCAAGTGAACTAGTAATGACAGGTGTAAAGGGTTGTAAAGGATACTAGAGAGAATGAGAAAAGACATTACCTAGAGTGATAGAGACAGGACTCTTGGTGAAGCGAACTACAAGAGCTTTTAGGAACAGTCATCTATTTGAAAATACCCATCAACTCCTAATGTGCATCACTCCAACTAGGACATGCATGCAGTTGCAAACAGTAGAGATTGTTTCCATTCTCATAGCTTACACCCTAGGAGGATAAAACAGCACAGAGACAGACGGTAAAATAGTGGATAGCAGTGGGTGCTTGCAAAGAACCAAACAAGCATAATGTGATTCAACAACTCAATGGATACTCAGTTTTAGTAGTCAGGGAAGGCTCTGAAGAAATAAAGCTTAAAAATATCAGTTACGCAAACATCAAACTACCAAAGAATATTCCCAAGTTAGAGACGAGAAAGTTTTCCACATGATGAGATTGAGTTGAGAAATGTTTTCAATTGAATGACTTTTTGGCATGAGTCAGAAGAGGAGGAGTAAGAGAGTGATGTCTGTTTTGATGGGTCAGTCAATGGGCTAGGGTGAGTTCCGCAGGTGGGATGATCATCAGATCTCAGAGGAGTGTGCAGGTGTCTGGGGATCAAGGGCTGTCATCCCCATGGTTAATACTTCACACTGAAGTAGCATTCTTCTCTCCTCATTCCCAATTTTCTTGGTGAGCAAGTCTATAACCAATATATTTTGTACTTTGTCATAGTCTGTACATAAGACTGCTGAAGACTTAGTAAAAACAAATTCATCATGTTTTTACAGGCAGGAACATACTCAAAGAATGTTTGTGTAACTATGGCTATACTAACTGTGTACTACAGAAAAGCAGAATAACTCACATAAGCAAATGACTATGCCAGAAAAAACTTGCACGTGCCTTAGGAATTACCTGATGTTGTGGCTGCCTTTTGTTTTTGCTTTTGTTGTCATTGTTGTTTTTGAGATATGCTATTATTAATGCCGTACAAAGAGGTATACTTTTGCTCTGACCCTGGCTTGCTGGGTGAAAACTACATCCATAAACATGTATTCTCTCCACAGGTCTGTACTGTCTAGAGGGGCCTGCACCATAAACTTTGCAGACATGTCCCAAACCTAAAACCTGATAGGATTCCTACCAAAACCTTGAACTCAATGGCTTCCCAGATCTGTGGAGTTACAAATTATACAGCATCATGGTGATCAATGAAACATTAGAACTAACTCATCTTTGCATGCTGTACAGTGACCATGACTGGCTAGAAGCCAGGTGCTGGGATGAAGCAACAATACTAAAACAAATAAAAATGAAAATTCAAAGTCATGGAAACCACATCAAATCTCCCAAGGAACTGTTTCCCAGGTTAAAATAAAAATATGTCAAGTAGTTCACGATAAGAGACTTACCTACAGTTTTAGTCTGGAGATGTTGGAACTATTCAAGTGGGCAGAAGCCAGACCCTTTTAACCATCTACAGTGAAAGGTGGTATCACATTATTGATATACCTGCAGAATTTAGGAGAAAGGACAATCATTTTTCCAATGAAGTGCTGGGGACAGCATACCATGACAGGGACTGCCCGCAGCGGGCCTGGATGGAGACATCTCAGAAGCCCAATACAGCTCTTTGTTTTAAAAAAAATGGCATCTGGGACCCTGGAAGCAGGAGACACATCCAGGGGACCCGCTATCAGAAATAAGGGACTGCCCACAGCAGGCTGGGATGCAGACATCTCGGTAGCCCAGGGGCAGCTCTTTGTAAAATAAAGTTGTTCCCATTTCTCCTAACCTTAGCCCTGGACAACGGCTGTATAGATTTTATTTGTGCGTGACTGTTTTTCAGCTGGCCTTGGTGTGCATAATTATTCTATTATATCTGACTTTCCTATTTCTTTCTCCTTCTGCTCTGGTGAATTCCGTGAAACTAGATGTTTCTTGATGTAATTATTCTTAAACAATTAAAAATTGAGACATAAGGCACAGCACAGCATAGTCCTAATGGCCCAGGTGCATTCTGTGTGTTCTCATCTTGGAAGCAATCCAATAACTGCACAATGGTAGTTTCAGATTAATGTTTGACTTGCAAAGAAAGTTTGAAGAAATTAAGAAAATGAGGCAGAGTCAATATTGGGACCCCCGAGAAAGGAAAAAACTATTGAAGTTATGAAATGAGTTTTGCACAAGATTGGAAAGTGGTTCCTGGATAAGAAAATATAGAATGCCTAAAATTATCTACTCGTAAAACTAAGTCAAAACACTGGGATTCTTAGGGGAGTCATTGTGTGCGATGTACAGAAGCAGAAAGCTAGTGGAACTGCTGAGTTAAGGGTTAACTTGACTCTTTCTGGCCACTGCCTGGCAGCTTTGCCCATGTCATTTATCATCAGTGCTTCACAGGAAAATGCAAGTAGCTGACCTCGGAGCTCTGAGCTCTGAAGTATAAGTCAGAAGTTAAAGTTGAAATAATGATGTTTGCAATTATTATTATTTTGGCCACAGGCCTGGGAATAGGGAAAGCTTGAAACTTTGGGGAACAATGGAATTCTGAATTCTTTGTGGGATGTGGTTATTCTTTTGAATTTGATTTGGCAATGATTATATAATGGTTTTATTTTCTTTCTACCTGCTTTTGGAGTAACAATAAAAGACTGGAGGCAAGCTAAAAGTGAAAGAGTACGGAGTGTGGTGTGAGGTGTGTAGTGTGTGAGGTGTGTGTGAGGTGTG